>JANZXR010000005.1:23555980-23591662 GCA_027575705.1 Erythroxylum echinodendron
CATGGATTTTATCTTTATGATTAATAATTAAATAATTAACAAATACACAAAGATAAAGAATGCCTTTTATTGAATAAAAATAATGTCTTACAAATAAAATTACAACCAAAATAAATTGGCTGCAAGGGCATAAACTAACATAAACCTCTAGACCACAACTCCTTTTAGAAAACCTTAGGTACGAGAAATTTGTTTGCTTATTAAAGAATTAAATTTAGAATATCATTTCTTATAATATAGCAAAATAACGAGAAGAATTCCTTGAAACTTTTTTAGTAGATATAAAGATCAAGAAAGCTATGTTTAACTTGGGGCTTTACAAAGCCTATGGGCCTGGTGGTTTTAATACACTCTTCTTTCAAAAAATAGGGACATTATAGATACATTAGTTATTAATGCTATATAAGAATTGTTCACCAATGGTAGGATTTTAGTTAAGCTGAATATAACACATACCTGCTTAGTCCCAAAAGTTTCTAACCCATATATTTAGCTGACTATAGGAAGATATATTATAGCAATTTGATTTATAAATTCATATCTAAACTACCGTCATCCAAATTGAAACATGTTCTTAAAACTTTTATTAACCTAAGTGCTGATGTATTCATCCAAGGTAGGAATATAAGAGATAATATCTTTATTACTTAAGATTTGTTCACAAACTACCATAGGAGGAAGAAACTTAAGAGCTATGCCTTGAAAATTGAATTCCATAAGGAATTTAACTCCATAAATTAGAAGTTCTTATTCAGCGTTATAGAGATTTAGAGGCTTAGGGCTTCCTAGGTAGATTCTTAAAATAGATTTAGCAATTTGTATCAACCCTCTTTAATTCCATACTAATCAATAGTGAACTAACACCTATCTTTATAGGAGCAAGGGGACTTTGACAAGGAGATCCATTGTCTCCATATCTACTTACCATATGTATTGCAACCCTTACTGGAGTCATAATAGGAAACATAGATAAAGAACCCAACTTTGAGTATAATTACAAATATAAGAAACTAAGCATCTTTAACTTATCTTTTGTAGGTGCTCTTCTTCTATATGTTGCAGCTCTAGAATTAGTCAAGGTCTTCATTAAATTCCTACACCACTTCAAGAAAATATATGGCCTAAGATTTAACCCTCTAAGAGTACTTTTTTCCTTATCCTCGAACTGTTTAAGAAAATAGGAGATAATGTACTTAACAACTGACTTTTAGCATAGGAAACCCTACTTAAATACCTGTGGATCCAATAACTATAAAAATAAAAGATTAAGCTTGAGGATTATTAACCCCCAATTGATATAATTCATAAATATTTGGAAGTTGGAATAATAGATGCTTTGATAAATTAAATCTAAAGTAATATATACTTGTAATAGTGCTCACATATAGCTATTCTTAAGGACACAATAAAAATAATTGAGAAAATTCTAACAAACTTTCCATAATCAGGGTTGGAAAAAATTTTGTAGGTGCTAAGGTAAGATTCGCCCATCTATGCTTGCCAAAAGACAAAGGAGGCTTAGGAATCATATCCATCAAAATAATGGACAAGGTGCTACTAATTAGGAGTTTATGGAAACTGCTCATAGATAAAGAATCACTTTGAGTCAGATGGATAAACACTTGCTTCCTTAGAGATGTAAGCATATGGAGAGTATAGACAAAGATAAACACTTCCTAGACTTTAAAATAAAATCTAAAGTTGAGAAACCAAGTATGTCATGTCTTGAAATACAATATTGGTAGTGAGAAAAATACCACCTTTTGGTTTGATATTTGGAATGAATTAGCCCTTTATATAAGCTATAAGAGTATAATTCCCCTATGACAAGGTACATAGAAATGTCTAACTTGTTCCTCTAGGGGATTCTCTTTAATAAAAGACAACTTTATAGTTTTAATCCTAATCCTGAAAAGGAAGATCCTATAATATGACTTAAAGATAAATCTGAATCCTTTACAACTAAATCTTGAAAAAACCTATTAACAGAACCTCACCCCTCAATACCTTAGTTCACACTAGTTTGTAAAAGTAACATTATCCCTAAAATGGCTTTCATACTTTGTTTGGAAACCAAAAAAAGAATTAGGTAGCAAAGGCATGTTAACTTACATCTTTATGGCCCTTTATACCCCCTTTATAAAATGGAAAATGAAACAATATGTCACTTATTTTTAATGTCCTTAAATCTCTATTATAGAAGAAAATTTTAGAACTTTGCAACCTATATTATAATACAAATCAATGAAGTTGCATTATATATTGGTTATCAAAACTTAGAGAGTTAAGGAAAAAAGGGCCTCTCACTCTTTAAGATGGCTTTTTATTACTTGGTTTGTGAGATTTTAACAGATAACAACTATCATATCTAATGAAACTTTCTGCTTGACAACCACATCCTCTATACAAAAGCTGATAAGCTAGATAAAGGAAGCATTATATGTAAGAGGAACAGTTGTTCCTAGCTTTAATCTAGTACAGAACTAGAACTTAGCTTAATTATATGGTCCATCTCTTTATTTTTTTATTTTTCTTTATTTTTGGCTCCTTTCTGACATCACCTTATTTTCTAATATGTGTATCTACTCATGATCTCTAAGAGACTATAATATACACCCCCTTGCAAGCTATAACATAATTTACAATTAAATATGTGTACTTGCAATAATCATTCATAAATACCTTTAAATTTTATTTTAAGATACAAATATCACTAATAATATATTTGCATGTGTATCCATCTATATCCAATGGTTTGTAACTTTATATTTAATCCCTTTCAAATATGACATTGATCACCTTTAGACATTTTTTAAGCTCCATTGCCATTTCAGATAATTATCCACTATGTTGCACTTTTTTTAATTATTTTCTAACTTTTTAAATGAATTAAGGTGTTTTCTCCCCTCTCCATCTATTTACTTGCTTTATCTTATGATCATGCCTCCTCATGACTATGATTTTTATAGTCTATACCACATAGATAACATGTCTACCGCTAAGAGGCAAAATCTATATATTATAATTCTTACGAATTTTGTTATCAATTGCAAGATACTTCAATTTATATGTGGTATAACCTATGCCAAGACTTTGCAGGATATTTAATAATGCTAAATCACATCATGGTTTGAGTTAATCAAGTCTCTTTAGTTGTTCACTAAAATTTTCAATATAAGTATCCAATGAATATGTCTAGAGTTTCCTCCTTAAATGGTTGTTGCTCTTATTGTCATACCAATAATGATAAATGTACCTTATGCACATTTTATATATGAATTTTGAAAATATTATATAGGCAAATCTTATTAATAACTAAAAGTATTAAGATAAGTCACATAAGGTTACAAGTTAACTACATAAAACTACTAAGCAACATATCATAAATAGTAGCATGAATTTTACTTAAAAGTAACATTTTGCTTATTTAAAATCAAAATGAGACCTTCTCCATCTTTTAATGACAATTTAGTTAACAAAGGTGCAAGAAACAACTTTAAAAAGTCTCCATTATCTCCTTTTGTAATGTTCAATGCTATTACATACATTTTCCTCCTCACACCTTACCCACACGACCACCCTTACACCATCTACATCTTGTATAACTAATAAGTTGATATTGGAACTTTATTTTTAAAGAGCAATTATTTATTCTAATTATTGAACTTAACAACTCCAAGCTCTTTTCATGGCCACAATTGATCCAAAAGAAATTAAGTTTCTTAACTCATTACGAGCTATAGTACTACTGTGGATCCAATATTTCTCATTTTTATTTCACAAATATGTCCGCAAAGTTTGAAATTTGCATTAACAAAATCTTTAGCACTTTCTTTTCTTAATAAATTGTAAAAAAAATGTTTAGTTTTTCTCTTTATTCCTTAACCATCTTAATTAGGATAATATCATTTTTTAATATTCTCTCGTTGAAATATCTCACAAAAATTGGACATAAATCTTTTTTGACTTGTTCATACACCTATCATTCTTATCATAAGATATATATAATTTCTATTGACATTTTTCTATACATCAAATACCAATCCTTCTTGTTCATTTTTAACCTCACATTGAAACCAATTGCTACGCATAATCAACTACAACATTTTTAAACTCTTTGATATTTGCAAATTCTATGTATGATGTCTATTATGATACCCCAAACCCTAATTAAACTCTTCATTGTTTTAATCTTGTTCTTATTTCTCACTTCATTACTTACCATTTAATACTTACATCTTCAAATATACACTCAATATCAACATGTATGTTTCCATTTATCCCATAGATTATCATCAAATCTATTAATCTAACGTAACTATTTATTTAGTTCACTTAGTATCAAAGACTAATTAAACTTGTACGTGGGCACTTAGATTAAGCCTTCCTTATGTTTTGGTACCCTAAATCTATCCACCCTTTATATATCTGTTTATAACTCACAAATTAAGGTCATTTTTTAAAAAATATGTTTAATGAGCCTTCTTGATATTTTTATTGAACTTGTGGATGAGAGAGGAGTGTTTAGCGGGAGTGTGAATGGAAGAACATGTTGGGAAATGGGGTAGAGATTTGAAAACCAAAATCTCGTTAATTTTATAAAATGATTAACATATAATTATAATAAAGCATGAATTGAAATTCGTACCTTATTTCGAAGCTTGATTCTTATCTTATTGTATCCCTCAAATTATTTCCCAAACTGATTCGTTTCAACTACCATAGCCGTACAAATGTCCAGCCTCTAATGGTACCCACAGAATGGATTAAGAAAACTTTGTAACTCTTATAGAGAGGGTTAAGCAAGACTTGCAAGTTCTATAGAACTTAAGCCTATTTATAATAGGTTTTGAACGCTTTGGTGATTTAATTGAAACTAAATTATAATTTCATTTAAATTTTAATTATAATTACAAATAATTCTAATTAAATACCAATTATACCCAAATAAGATCTAATATCTCATATTAATCTTTATTTATTAAATATCTCATATTTAATCATAAAGTTTCTCAAACTTTACAATCATGTCCAACTTGATTAAGATGACTTTGCTCTCTTCAACTTATTATTTATGTGAGACTCATTAAGTTCCCAAATACGTTGGTAGTAATTATAAATTATAATTCTAATTCAAAATTAGAATTAGATAAATTAAAACTCCATTTAATTTATCTTTAATTCTCCAATTAAATAATTTATAATCACAGATTGAGATTAGTGTCTAGCAATGCATCATGACCACCTAAAATTTAAGAATGTTAAAGTGATTTTGACTAACCCCTCCATGCATAATTTTTTCGTATAATTCAATCATTTCATCAACTAATTTTTGATTAGACATAGAGCTTAAAATTAATGTCTATTATATTTTGGTCTAATCATATTAGTTATCTACCATCAGCTATCGGTTCATTTAATGACGTCTGTAAACTATTTAAAAAACTTCATTCTACCTTAGCCAAGGATTTTTCGAATCAATACTAATCGAGAACAACGGAACATTCTCCCTAATTACTTTAGAGTAATGAATCATATCTTGGTCACATAACTACCTCAGTAGAGTTCATGCTACATCCAATGACTATCAATTAAACGACTCATGATTAAATAGATCATAAATAGTATCAAAATATAACAATTCATAAACAAGATAACTTTGAAGACTTCAAGTCAAAGGATCACTTATTAATCATCACAATAAGAATTTCATAGGCATATAAGTAATGTTCTAAATGAATTTCTCATATCGAGTTTGTTAAGTGAATTTGCTCTATAATAAGTATCCACAAGTTTGTTTAAATATCTCTATACTTTAGCCTATGAGAACGACTACTTCCTTCATAAAAAAAAGCAAAACGTGTGCTAATCTTTTTATGTTATATTAATGTCTAGTCTTAATAAAACAATGACTAAGAACAATTTAAGTTTAATACATAAATGTAATATGAATCTCATAATATTAGTCTCATTATAATTTCATTTACAGTATATGATTATCCCATCGACTTTATCATATATATCTAAATATGTACAAGATAAAGATTGTCTTTAAATTTTTTTTTTACTAAACTATAACCAATTGATTGATTGTAAGCCATAAACTAATAAACTAATAGAACAATTAAAGAAGCTGAATTATTAATTCTTGAGATTCGGAGTTTAGGATGTACCTCGGAGTCATTGGTTTGCAAAGTCCCAATTTATGATATGAACTCTATTCATGACTTCTCTAGTTTGTAATCATACTTGATCTTTGTAACCATTTTTGTTATTAAGATGCTGTAGTGCCTTTTAATCAATTTCTTTATTCATTTATCTTGGAGAAAACAAGTGTCATGTGAGTGGATGAATACACCGTTTAGAAAATAGATTTATATACAATTACTTATTAAGATAATATATTTTTTAAATAATTATTTAATGAGTCAATAATTTTAAAATTAAATGACAAATTTACTGTAAATAATATTTATAAATTTTACATATTTGTATTTATAATCAATTATTTGAAGTTAGAAGATTAAAAATAGTTTCTTTATTTAGATTTCACAGATTTTTTAAAATACGAAGTTGATAAACTGAATTATAAGTTAATTTTACAGTATTGGTGTTAGCTAGGGCAGGTGTCTCCGCTCTTTGTGATCATCCTCTTGAGCTTAGGTTACTTCAGGAGTTGGACCAACTCGTTGGCGGGCAACCTGCAACTTTTTGCACGACGAATTAGGACTCTTTGCTTGCTCAGTTGATCTTAAGTCTAAAAGAGAAAATTCGCCCCACCCCGAAGTGACGTATCTTCGCCTTGACTCTAACTCTAACCCTAATACACTTGCTCGACGAAAAAAGCGTCTCATTTCGTATGCCCATTTGAGTTCCCATTGAAATCGTGAAAGGGTTGTTAGAATTAAGAAGACATGTCACGGCTTTTCGCGAGAGTTGCTGGATTCTTCAGCAACCGGTCCTTCGTTGGTGTAGACAAAGCTGGCAACCGTTATTTCGCTAGAACGGAAGAGATTGACGGTGTTAGTAAGTGGGTTGCCAGTCCTGTACATCTCTCTCTCTCTCTTCAAACTCCGAGTAACCTTATTTACTTGTGCTTTGTATTTCTTGATTAAATTCGAATATAAGAAATTGATTCTTCTACTTGCTAAAATTTGTATAACTTTCTACCGACCGGTACAAGTTTTGATATTCTAGTTGATGTCTTAGAATAATACAACTTTACGTTTATAGTAGTCTAAGAAACTGATTGGGTATTACAAATTAGTAATCGAGTCCGATAGCTATTACAATTTTTCCCTTTAATTATTGATATTGCAGTGAAGGAGAAAAGATGGGTGATATTCAAGGGAGAGGAGGATCCAACTTCAATACCAGGTAGCTCTTATGAAACACAAGTTCTTTGCAGCTCCTTTTACTAAGTAACTTTCTGCAAGTACGTTCTAATTTAGGCATGAAGTTCACATGTTTATGCTAACAAATAGGTTATAGCAGCTTCTTCTTCTGCTAATTGGATCCAAGCATCAATTGAATTAAATTTGTAACTTTGTCAATTGACTATGAAATTTGTAATTCTGCCGGCATCTTTTTTTTTCTTGAAACGAGTGGTTACCTGTAATTTGATTGTTGTAGTTGAATGGATATGCTGGTTGAATGGGCAACGTAAAAGGGCTCCAACACCTGAGGTGCACATGAAAATTTTATTGTTTATATATGCCGATTGACTACCTCTTATCACTGTTTGTTGGGTGTGTTGCTAAAATTATTCATTTGATATATTTCCTCTTTAGGAGATGCAAGACATGGAAGCAAGACGTGAACGTGTTAGGCAAAATGTTGCTTGTACGTGCCACTGATTTAATAACATTTTCAGTTCTGGCATCCAAATATTTTCTGACAATATTCATACAATTAGCATAGTCCGTACAATTGATTTCTTGTATCTGAGTGCATGCAATATTGAAATTACTTAAAAACAATACAAGTTTGTTTTTCTCTTCAAATCCTTGTTTCTTTCATGTGTCCAATACTTTTGTCAATCTTTATGCTTTTCCCCCATTTGAACTAAACTTGCATTTGTTATTCAACCCTTGAAGTTCTTAAGAAAGAAGAGGAAAGAAGAGCCAAAGAAGGCACTTCTCACAAAACCATCAGCACTGGTTAGTATCTTTTGATTGATCTGAATTTTTGTTTTGAAATTTGATTAGTTGATCTGACTATTACATGCCTTTTTAGGCTTATTTAACAATTTATATTACGATTTTCAGGAAAGGTTGAAGGTCTGGATTTGAAAAGTTTCATTCGGCAATTTCCTATCGTTCCAAAAGGTAACTTATTTTTTCTAGACGTACATAATGGGATGCTTCCCGTAGGTGCCAAAGCCATTGCTTTAAATGGAATCAGAAAACTTCGTCTTGCATGTGTGAAATTTCCTAGTGCATATGTCAGCATGCTTTTAGATTAGTGGACACCAATGGAAAAATAGGCTGACCCACCAAATAACATACCTTGTTTACAGACTATATAAAAACAAGGAAGTTGTTCCAGTAAATGATAGATTAGAAATCTCAGGGAGCTTGTAGGCCACGTTCAAGAAGAAGAGAATCAGACATAAGCTCTAAGAGCACACAGTTAACACGTGGAATCTTGTTCACTATTCCTTTCTTTCATTTCTTCTGCTGACAATGTTTGTGTATGTGCTCTTTTTGCAAGGTGATGAACTTGAGGAAGAATCAGATGCAGTTGAAAGGTTTGTTAGCTTAAACATGGGATATCCTTAATGTTAGTCAGGTGGCAGTCAAGTAATTGCTTTAAGTTTAAAACTAGTAGCAAGATGCATATCTGGGATGAAGTTTTCCAGACTAGTTTTGATGGTGCGAATTGAATGCTTATTGTGTCATCATGAATCCTTGGCCTAAGACAATTATTCAAAGGATGATATAGAAGAGAATTATGGATTCAGTTTTCCACCTATTGATGGAGCAAAGTGAATTGGTTAGATGTTGGCAATCAAGCAACATTGTTTTTATTCAAAGAAAAAATTTGATTTCGTATTGAAGTAACGGGTACATAGGAAAGTGGCCAAGTTTTCCTTATCTATATGTTTCATTTAGATAATCAAGCGGCAATTGGTCCTGTCAAAGAAAATATAGGTGAAGTATTAATTACTCCATTTTCCTAATAACTTATGCAAACTAGGACCATTGATTGGGTTTCTGAGTCTTGTAGCGCAATTGCACTTTTATGGTTTGTGTGAGCTTTCACATTTTTACAATTGCTCTCTTTGGTAGCTTGGGATACTAAAACATCTTAAAAAATATTTTATATTTATACTGTTAATTTCTACTTTTGATAAAGTTTTGAACTTAAAGGATTCACCTGTTGCAATATCTGATCGTTTAACATTTGAATCCTAGAGGTGTCTATTGCCAGTAATTGAATTTTCCTGCTAAATACATGGAAAAGAAGCTGCTTTTCAATGCTGTCATGTTATTTATCATGTTTTGCAGGCGAAGAACAGCAGAGGAAAAGAGAGTCACAGAAGAACCAATTCCAGAGTAAGTGTAGAATATGTAAACGTGTTGAACAAACGAGGAAATCAGAGTTCCATATTTATAAACCTTGTAGCTTGTAGATATACTGAAGTTGTATCATATTGTAGTTGCTCTTCAATAATTGCATTCATGAGAATGTCCATCACGATGATATTTCTATATTGAATGAACTATTTTTCAGGTCCACGGAACCAACTGGATCTGGTGCAACCTTCAGGCCAGGGACTTGGCAACCCCCAACATGATCCACATTGGAGTTCTGACCCTCACCGTACGTGGATTCACTTCAATTCTATGTGACTGGTTTTAACATGTTCCAGCGGTGGTACCATCATCATATAGAGGACGCATGCCCGCACCAGATTCCTGTATCTTAAATCACATTCTTCAAGTATTTGGGATTGCTGAGGATGGCCAAATTTGCATAATTTCTTTATCCAAGCATAAGTAGGGTGCAGGTCTTTTTTCCGAATTTACTCTAGAAGTTGTGATCATAAGTTGCACTTTCTCGCAATATTTTCCCAAGAAGAGAAGAATTTTAACTGAAGTCTTTTATGGAATAGTCACAGCACATGAATTCCAATGTTGTCCAGATTCATGTTATCTTTAGTTAATGATATATTTTAGGGTGAAAGATATAAAAATCTCTTGTAGTTTAATAAATTTTAAAAATTTTATTTAATCTTTAAAATTCTTGAAATTTTTTTTATAGTTTTTAGTTCTCTGGAAAAATTCCTTATATTAATTTTTGGTTAAAAAATAAGAAGGAAATACACATAGTATGAAGACTAATTAAATGTTACTAATATGATTTAATATGACAACCACTGCATTCAACCTCCTATTGTAATCACTAGTAGTTTTATCCTTCCCATAACCCAAACTTTCATCCACAAAGGTTGTTATACTTTTCCCATCAATCAAGATCCATAATGGTATGTTTTTAGGTACCATGTTATCTTCATCTGTTAAAAGTTCTTAGTAAGTATTTCAATCATAATTTGTAAAGATACAAAAACCTATTTTGAAGCATCTTCCGAATTGACCTCTTCCGTTACCTCTTCTCCTGCATTTCCTTCATTCAATTCATCTACAACCAAAGTCTTAAACTCTATCATCTTACACTTATGTCTCTGTATACCTTTCACCACGCCAAAAATACAAGTCCTTTGTCCTCCTCTCATCTAAATCCCTACTATTGGTTATTTTAGTCCCTTTACCAACACCTCTTTCCAATGCATTCTTGTAAATACCAATTAGTAAGACTAGAAATAATCTTTTAATTCATTTATTTCCTCCAATAATCTTATTATTATCCCGTTTATTACTACCAAAATTGTAAGGTCCTTATAAAATTGAAGTAGCATTGAGAAATTAATTCGTGCTTTTTTACTAGATCATAAATTTCCGACGGTCCACATTCTTTGTCAGTAGATTTACTGACGGTATTGTTTATTCCGTTAGTAAGTTTATTACAACATTACCGACGGTTATATTTGCTCCGTCGGTAAGTATACTGACAGTTTTTCTAGGGCAAATCTTGTCAGTAAATTTGACAACGGAATTGGTTATTCCGTTTGTGAATATTGACTGTTTGTTGTTTCCGTAGATAAATAGACTTGACTTTACTGACTCACATTTCCGTCAGTAAATTAACCAGAATTTTTTAAAAAAATACCGTCATTAAATTTTATTTGATGATCTTATGGCTGATGCATAATTTAAACAGTTATGAATTATCTGTGTATAATAATTTGATTTGTTTATACATTTAATTTGTTCAAATAGAAAGTTAATTAATGATATAAAGTTAAAATTATCTTAATTGATAATAAAAATATTAAATTGTGCATAATAAGTAATTGTAATCCAAATGAACTAACTACAAGTACACTATTGATTTGGTGATTGTGGCTACTCTGATTGATGAGATGAGCTGCTACTCCTCCCCTTCAACTCATCCATCTCATTACGGAGCTGAGCTATGTACTCTATCGAATGTTGCAACTGAGTTGCCAATGTCTGCACTGTATTCCGAAGCTCTTGGAATTTATTGGTTATGGACCACCTTCTAGATGCTGCTGTACTGAACGTGGAGGATTGCGAATAATATGTGTTCGCAAATAAACCTAAGTCGAATATCCTTCCACGACTATCCCTACTACCTTCTGTATGAAGATAGGTTTGAGTCTCATTAATATCTTCAGTCTGTTGAGACTATCGTTGAATGTTTTCTTGTATTTGGTCCTATTAGAAAGTATTGTTTATATTAGTAAGTCATAATTATTAAGCATTAATATTAAACCATAAATTTCACATACATTTAGTTCTCTACATCGGTTGTTGATGAATGTCACACCGTTATGCTTCTTAGTGTGAGTGTGCAAAAAGAACTAACAGGGTGTAGACCTCATGCTCATAGATTTTTCTTGCATAAGAATAAAATATTATAAGTGAACTAGAATTTATAAAAATTTCGGCAGAATTTCTTCTATTTTTATAATATTTACCCTCTTTTGAACAAAGAAAATAACTCAACAATACAACCATTTATGACACCAAACATTTATAACATTATCATTCTCCATAATACCCATATTTTCATTCCAAAATTAACACATCAAATTCAATTGAAATGCAACAAAGTAAAAAAAATAAGAATATAAATGTAAAGTGTAGATACTTACAGTATGTACGGGAAGACTCTCTTCCTCCGGTCCTCCACGTCTGTTAGTAGAATTATACTCTGAAATGGACATTGCCTCAGGTGATGTCCAATATTGCTGCCAACGACTCTATATTTGTTCAGAAATATAAGGCGGTCGTACACCGACCTTGTGTATCGCACTAACAAAGTCTCGATACATATATGTGCTCATCTCTCTCATACTTTATAAATGACTGCGTCAAATTCAGAATCTCAAAAAAATCCTTTCTGAAGCAAAAGGAAAAACATTCGATAAATACTTATAATGTAATAATATTTATCTAATTAATATATAAAAATTAATTAAAAAAGAAAATACTATTTTCTTTTTGTACCTCAAACTCCTGATAGGAAAATTCTTTTATGGCCTGAGAGATATTTTTTCATATATAACCCTCAAGATCAATCTTCTCCTTAAATTTGGATGTCATATTTCTTGAGCACGGTCTAGATGGGATCAACCTAATATAAAAACAAATAATTTTATACCTTTTTTAAAATTTAAACCTATAACTTAATTATAAACATATAGTGTTTCATCTATTTTCACTTACAAATTATTGACAATTGTGATGTAAGTTCTTCCATCAAGTCCCTCAGCTCTAGGCTGGCGGCCGTCTCCTTCATCTACATTATTTGCTCCTAATATCTCTGTCAGTATAAGGGTGGTAGATGGTGTAATAGTAGGTATGAAAGGTGATGCCTCATCTGCAAGTGTAGTAGCTGGAGGGGGAGGAGGTGATTCAATTCTAGATGCAGAATGTGATGCTTCAACTGGGAAATAAGTAGCTCCGAATCATGGTCTGAACCTTGGTCGCATTATATCCTATTTTCTCTTTAGTGGCATATTTCAACCTAAAATTAATATTTGATTGAATTTTTTAAAAATATAACGACTTGAATTCAATATTTTATTTAATATATTGAAAATAAAACAGTTGATTTATTGAATATAATATTCAATTACAAATACAAATTAATCGCGATCATCTATTAATTGTAAATCAAAATCATCTTCTTTTTCTGAAGAATTAGAATCAAATTCAGGCTCCTCTTCATATCCCTGGCCTTCCTTATCCTCTCCAGATAAAATTTTAACATATTCATTAGATGAATCGTTCAAAAGTTAATTATCCTCATATATGACAGATGCACTTATTTCAAAAACTTCTTTCTAAAACGCTTCACTTTCAATTCTCTATTCTCCTTTTTCATGTGATTCGAAAACACCGCTAAGTTTAAATTTTCAAACGACCAACCAATCTGACTTATCTCCTTGTAAGCTGGGAAAAGGTACATAATATACTTGGATCGCCTGCATTGCTAACATGAAAGGTTCAAATTGTCTAAATCTTTTGCACTTGTTAATTTCAACTAGATTGTATCAGTCATGCACTTTTGTACCAACATTTAGAGTTTGATCAAACTAGCCACACTTAAATATCACACTTCACTTTATTAGCAATGCTGGGTACTCAATTTCAAGTACCTCAATAATTTTACTATAGTAATCCATCATTTCTCTCTGAATGAAAACTCCATTATTTATTGTTGCCATGCTATGACCACGATGCTCTGTATGATATTTTATCTATTAACAAAATACACCATATATGATTTAATAGTTTGCAAAAGTCCCTTTGCAAGATCACATATGAATTTGTTCTCTATTGAATTTTCTAAGGCCTACATAAAAGAAATTATCATGTTAAACAATATAATGTCATTTGAATACTTAATCTTATAATTCAATCATTTCAATATTTATAAGTGAAAACTTACATATTTCTCGAATCATCAAGGAAAGTGTCTTCTAATTTTTTTATTGATATCATCCTGTGTTTTGTCAGGCATTAGCTTGCGTAATAATTCCTCGTATAATCTAAAAACATTATTATATACTTCAGTTATGAATGACATTAAATTTCAAAACCCAAATAATCAATTTCAACTTACTACACGAAAGGTTGAACCTCTTGACAGTTCAATAAAATGTAACTATAGGCAGCCTCAATTTCTTCTTCTATTAACAATCTTCTTATTGAACATCCATATGTTCATCCAGGATATGTGAAAATTGATAAGTTACCGTTAGCATCACTTGTTCCTCCCTCATCGTCATTACAAGGAACTTTTCTTTCTCTTGTGTGAACATATGACTTAAAATAATGTGAACAAAATGTACTAGCTTTCTCTAATAAAT
This sequence comes from Erythroxylum echinodendron, assembly GCA_027575705.1. NCBI lineage: Eukaryota > Viridiplantae > Streptophyta > Magnoliopsida > Malpighiales > Erythroxylaceae > Erythroxylum > Erythroxylum echinodendron. Next base: position 23,570,445 of record JANZXR010000005.1, read on the forward strand.
AAGCATTATATATCGAACCTTCAACTCTAGCTTTGTTTTTGACATTTTTGTTTAAGTGATGCAAATACCTATATTAGTAAATAGGGTTATACCAATTTAGTTATTAAAACATGTTATTACTTCAATTACAATCATTTTTGTTGAATTACCTCTCAAATGGATACATCCATTGATATTGAATTGGATCGGCTAGTTTAGCCTCATGTGCTAAATGCACAGGTAGATGCTTTATCCAGTTAAAGAAGCTTGGAGGAAAAATCCCTTCTAACTTGCACAAAATAACTAAAATTTCCCTTCATAGTTTTTTCATTTCAACCAACTTGAATTCAGATGATATTAAGCTTTTGAAAAACAAACATAATTCTGCTATTACTTCCCAACCTTATTCGGTAGAAACTTCGAAAATGCAATTAGAATTAGCCTTTACATAAATACATGATAATAATGACTTTTCATCCCAAATAATTTGTATTTCCTTATGTCCACATACCTTGCCTAGTTTGAAATATAACCATCAGGCAACTTTAGACGTTTCAACAATTCACACAATATTTTCTTTTGATTTTTGTCCATAGTATAACATGCTTTTGGATATTTATTGGTGCGAAGATCTTTATATAACTTATTCCTTCTATAAAAAAGTTTCAAATCAGCTGGTGATTTTGCATTGTCTTTTGTCCTCCCTTCAATGTTCATTATGGTATTGAACAAATTATCAAAAATATTTTTTCAATGTGCTTCACATCTAGATTATGACGTATCAAATTAGTTTTCTAATATGGAAAATCTCAAAAGATGCTTCGTTTTCTCCAACCAAAGTTTTTACTAATGCTTGTATTAACTTCATTAGCTTCAAATTTTGTAACTTTCAACAAGCCTAATTCCTCAATCTCTTGCAATATCACTTCACCAACTTTGTAAGGGGGATGAGATGTTTTTACCATCCTATTCTTAATAAACTTTTGTTTATTGTATCTAAATGGATGATTTGGAGGAAGAAATTTTCTGTTATTTTCAAACTAACATATTTTGTCCCCGTCTAGAAGATAAAATGCATCAGAATCATTGCCACAATAAGGACAAGACAATTTCCCTACTGTGCTCTATCCAGACAACATGGCATATGTCAGAAAATCACTAATAATCCACATCAAAACTGCTCTCAACATAAAATTTTGTTTAAGAAACACATCATATGTCTCAACACCATATTCCCAAAGATGCGGCATTCGGATATCAATGGTTGTAAGAATATATCAATTTTATACTTTAGATTTGTAAGCCCTGGCATAATCATTGTCAAGAACATATATGTCTCTTTCATACACATCCATGGAGCAAATTATAAGGAGTAATCATTGGCTATGATGAATATTGTTGACCGGATTGACCAAAATGTTGGAATCCATTAGTCTACAATCTCAACCTATCATTTCAACTTTCAGATACAAACTTATAATGGGTGTCAATGAAATATTTCCATACCAGTATATCTAATGAATGACTAATTATTCCATCTTTTTGTTGGCGTTCATTATATCATCTCATATGAGATGCAGTAATATCATAAGCATATAGTCTTCGAAGCCTCGGAGTTAATGGGAAATAATACATCCGCTTTCAGGGTACTAATTTATGTTTCATGTAACACTTTTTAGGTTTGAACCTAGATTGTCCACAAAATTTGCACTCTTGTAATTCTACATCATCTCCCCAATACAACATATATCCCAATTTGCAACAATCAATCTTTTCAACAGGCAAACCAAGACCCCAATAAGTTTCTTCATATTGTAAAAACTATCAACTATTGTATGATTAGGAGGCAAGGATTAATTATACCATCCAAGAATTTTATCAAAACTACGATCAAAAATATGCTCTGCAGACTTTATGTTCAATATTCGGGCAATTGAAGACAATTGAGTCATTGTCTCACAATTTGACCATAGTTTTTGGTCAGATGAGTGTAGTAAGTCAAAAAACTATTTTGCATATAGGTTTAGTTCTTCTTCAAGATTTTTCTATATTTTCTTGAAAGGTATAACCGGCTGCATCGTATTCCATTTGCATTTAAGGATTTTCATTTGCATCTGCATTATTTGTTCTAAATCTAATCCCCCTTCAAACTCATTTAAGTTCACTGACGATTGTACTTCATTATCCCTTGAGGTGCTACAAATCAACGGTTCCCAATGTCATGTCCACTCAAAATAATTTGAGACAAACCCTTTTCTCAACAAATGCCTGTTCACTTCATCAATAGGAAGGAAACGAATGTGTTTGCACTTTTTACATAGATATCTGATCTTTGGGTCATCCATATATGCAGATTGAGAACATGCATAATGAATAAAAGCTTCAACTCCCTCAACAAACTCAGGATTAATGAAACCATCAAGTGTTAATCGTCTATACATCTAAGATCTATCAACATTATTCATTTTTGCAAAACAGTTAATTTCAAATAGTGATTCTATAGTTATTATCCTTCATGTTCCCCAAAGTTTACAGAGCATCTAAACTTTACATAACATCTCCTAAGTATTAACCAATTAAATTAATCACCTACAATTGATTGAAAACTATGGCACGTGATATTGTTTATACCTATGATCAAGAAAACAAGTTCTCGCTGTAACTCCTAAGCTCGGGGAATTTTTCACCGATAAGCTTTACGGGACCTGCATCATGGGTTTCCAGCCTATACACCATCCTAAGGGTTTATTATATAAAGAATTTGTCTTGTCTATAAAACGCATTAATTTCTTGTGTTAATACTAAGTTTACATTAATCACATTGAAATTGAAGTATTAATCGATCAAATTAATGACTTACAATTGATTTCAAAACTATGGTACGTGGCATTGTTTACACTTTTGAATCAAGAAAACAAGTTCTCGTTGTGACTCCTAGACTCGTGAAACCGATAAGCCTCATAGGAGCTGCATCACGGATTTCCAGCCCATCCTAGGGGTTTATTATGCCTCAAATCATCCATAAGATCTCAAACTCATTCCACATATAATAAATGCTTATGTAATCATACATCTGCTCATTAACGATTCAAACATAACCCGATTATAAATAGTTAGACTATTAAAGAAGAACATAAAAACTTATCAATGACTATGCCATTGGACTTAGCACACATATATCCCAGGACATATTAGATGAAACTAATACAAAATCAAAGAAATAATTTCAGGCAATTTTCTTGGTTTTCTTAATGGAACAAGCTTTGCTCCAATCGCCAATGTGATGGGAGGCTCAAATATAAGTCTCCAAGCTTCTATTCCTGAAAAAGGAATTTAAATCATATAATATGAAATAAACTAACATCTTGAAGTTGAATCAATGAGCATATCTATGACCCAAATCATATGTAAAAATTCTTGCAGCAAAGCGCTAAACAAAAGTTTATAATCACCAAATCCCACAAATTTCACACCAACCACCAACCACCCAAATTAGGTCTTAGCACATGCCCTCAACAATCATAAGAAGAATGGCAACAAAACACAGAAAGAGAAGAGAGCCACTCAAAGGGAAATTTTAACAAAGAAAGCAATCAAAGGGAATTTTTTTCATTTTACTCTTATAATTAATTTTTGAACTCGAAAGGAATAAAAAAAACCCTTTCATATTAATAGTTTATGCCAACTATAATTGACCAAATCATCAATAATTGATTTGCACAAGAAAATGAAATATACTTATAAATAACTAAAGTCTATACTATTCTTTTGGTGCATCTAAAATCAAAAGTTTAGAGCACTCCTCTAAAAGTATGAGGAAAATAGAAATGTTGCATGAATATATTTAACATAATTACTCTAATGATTTATTTGTTTCCTTGATCTTTAATTAAATATTCAATATTGAAAGCATAAGAGATCAAGACATAGCCAAAGTTGAAGTAGTTCATTCTATCTATTCATCATTTACATTTGTTATGTTTGGTCCTACAATGAAAGCATGGTAGGTAATAAAACAACGTTTTATTTTATGAATAATCTGACAGTTAGCGACAGAACTACATTTTTGTCGGTAATTCAAGATATTTATTTTTTCCGCTAGCTGTTGTCGTCTACTTTTGCGACGGACTTTAATGTTCTGTCACTATAAGTTTCTTCTAGTGATTATGCTTAATCTCGTTAGTACTATGTAATTTCTTCTATAACCACCTTCTTGATTTTCTCTTAATGATAGTCCCTCGTGTGAATCTTGGATTGGTGCCTCCTTGAATTTGTTGCTAACAGCACTCCTCAATTGCTCATTCATATTTAGTTTCCATTCCATGTGATCTGGTTTCTTCAGCCATCATCCTTTTTGTTGAATGAATTGCTCTGATACCACTATTGCAAACTAAAATTATAGTGTAACAAGAAGAAAGGAACTAGAGCTTGAATTGATAAAGAAAGAAAGCAAGAAGAAGAAGAAGAAGAAGAAGAAAAATTAGCAAATTGTTTGTTATTCCGTATTAGCCGTCCACCAAAATTTTAACAACATAAAAGTAGTGTTCGGTTCTCTATCTAGTTGCTTTCCTTTCATCCCATTCTTTTCGTTATTAGATGATGATGATTTTAATGGAATGCTGTCTGGAAGTTCCATCAGCAATGGCAATCAAAATGGATGTTTTTAAATAAGTTTGGTTGCAGTTTCGAGCGTATGATATATATCTATCCTTTATTTCATTGCTTCATTTTGCAATTTTTCTGGATTTAGGTTTTGATTCTCTACACTTGGGTGCTTGATTCTTTCTGGATTTGTTGAGCAGCGATGTTGGATATGAGGATCCTACAGAAGGGTAAGCTTGAAGAAGATGCAAATCCCAAGTGGCTCGCAAATTAAGATTTTGGCGTCTCCGAATGTTTTGTCTCAACAATGTTAAGGTTTGATGCTTCCTCGTTAAGTCCAAATTTTAGAGATTTGTGGGGATGTTGAGGTCAACCTTAAAACTCGGGAAAATGGTTTTGAGTCTCCAAAGTCATGATTATAGAAATCAAATCAGGCCTACTAAAATTTTACTTGATTATACATTGTCAAGGACAATACAGCGTCTGTTCTGTCGAGACAACTTAGAAGAAGCATATTTTCCATTGCATCCTACTTGCTCATAAAAAAGGTACAAAATAAAGTAAGCAGGTCGTTTGGAAGCTCAAAGAAGAAAACAGACATGCAAAGCTCTTGTAATCTAAATCCCAAACAAACCAGGGCTCACGCTTACTACCAGCTAGAAAATGTCGTAATTAGGGTCGGTTGAAGATATTGGAAACATACGACAAAATGGCTTCAGGTTCGGTGGTAAGTTCCTCTCCATCCACCGTCTTCCAAGTGCATATCAACTGTTTCATTTCGATCTAGAAAAGCTTGGCCTGTGGCTGGGTGCCGCTTCTCATCATCGTACAGAATTCTTCATAGTTGATCCTACCATCCTGTAACCCCATAAACAATTAGCACCACCACCACAAAATGAATTAAGGATAAAGAAAAAACAAAGGAGGGACGAAGCAACTTATAGCAACAGCACCATAATTAGCTTACATTATCTGTATCCACTTCAGAGATTATCTCTCTAATTGTTGCATCATCTCCCATCCCATAGTCTTTCATGGCTGTCTCTAGCTCATCTCTTGTGATAAACCTGCAAAATTTCCCCAAAATTAAGTCCAAATGAGCTAATACCTACCGCTGGCTTCCCCACTAGAATATCCCAAAACATCTAATTCCTCAATTTGAACCTCTCCACAAAATCAAAACATAATTAAATTTCTTAAGATTTACCAAAAAGGTTAAATGATCTTTCACAATAGTACAAACAAAACATTTTTCATAAAGGGCTTCTGATGAAACTCACCCGCTGTTATCCTTGTCGAAGAATTGAAAGGCTTTGTAAAGATGCTCATCTCTTTCTAGCCTATGTCTATGCATAGTGGCAGTGATGAATTCAATATAATCAATCGATCCATTTCCATCAACATCAGCCTGAAGGATAAACCGATGATGTGAGGTTTTTCTAGATAATGTTTCAGCAACTATTGCAGTGAATGTGTGAGTTGAGAAAATCTTACAGCCTCCATAAGCTGCTTCACTTCAGCTTCTGTAAGCTTCGATCCAAGTCGAGCCAAGCCACTCTTAAGTTCATCATAGGTGATTGTACCACTGTTGTCAGTATCTATGTTCGCAAACATTGCCTTTAGCCCTTGAATTTCTTCAGTAGAAAGATTTTCCGCAATGACCTACAGAACAATTAGCACACCAATTTAAACTACCCACTGAATGTGTTCCATCACAATTTCTTTTTTTGGGAGGCATTTCATCTTTTACACAGATTTTATCTCCCGATTTTCAGAGAAGAAACTATCCAGCTAAATCGATTTGCTGACCTACCTTAAGTGCAAGTTTCTTAAGCTTGTTCATTGCTCTAAATTGCTTCATCCTGGAGAGGACTGCACTGTCTATTGGCTTGTCTGATGCTTCTCCACCTTCCTTTAGCCATGGATGCTCTAAGACAACAACAAAATTTTGAACTGTCAGAAGTTCTTGAAGCTAAAATACCAGAGTAGTCAAGCTAATTTAATTCACCCTTTCTAGAACCACTTTTAAGTCCTGTATTCAACCAGAAACTATCCTGACTTTGCAGAAAAAGTATTGACAAAGAGGAAATACCATTTAATCTTGAAAGGATCATTTATTATCAACCAGTTTTTCTATAAAGCAATGTCAATTATCAGAGTATGTCAATACAAGGAAAAACATCACAATATTCTTTGATTTTTTCGAAGGCAACCCATTTTAAAAACTTAGAAACAATTTTGACAGCAACAGGAAGAACGATATGGAAAGGGGGAAACAGCTATTGATTGCGGAAATAAATACCTAGTACTTGAGCAGAAGTAATCCTTTTCTTTGGGTCCTGGGTCAGCATTTTACGAACCAAGTCCTTCGCACCATTGGATATAGTGGGCCATGGTTGACTTTGAAAATCTATCTCTCCTTGTAAAATGGCATCAAATATACCCTTTTCGGTTTCTGCAATGGATTTAAGGATCAACAATGAGCATACATATTCACAAACTTCAGAAATTTGATTAAAAAAATAAGAATTATGTCAAGCTCCAAAACATGATGTCACTTACTAAAGCAAGGATATCATGCAAGTTGCAGTAATTTCTGCTAGGCATTATCATTTACCTGCCCAAAATGGAGGCACACCACTAAGCAGAATATACAGTATAACTCCTGCACTCCATATATCGATTTCTTTTCCATATCTGCGCCTTAATACTTCGGGAGCAACATAGTACGCACTTCCAACGATATCCCGATATACCTTCCCTGCGCGGAGTATTCTAGGTTTATCATCCAAAGTTATTGGTGGCTATGATCGTTCTGCAGCATATGCCACATAACTTATAGGGACATGCATGCATTTGTATGATATAGAATGCTCATGCCACTGATATGAAAATCCAAAACAAGCCAATCAGCCGCAAACATAATGATTGCACAAGCTATAAAGGAGAGCACAGCTTCTAGCACTACTTAAAACTGAAACTGGATGGGAATTAGTTTAAGCTTGGAATAGTAAATAATAGATATTTGCCCAATTCTCCTATTCTTTGCAGGTCCAGCATCATTCATGTAGACATGCCTTCCTATGTGGCACTAAAGGTCAGAAATGTCAAAAGCCACTAATGAAAATGAAAAGAGCAATGGCTGCTCGTTTAATTATGAATACAAAATATAAGTTCTCTAAATAATCTACCCTTCATGAAAAGCCACTAATGAAAATGATAAGAGCAATGGCTGCTCATTTAATTATGAATACAAAATACAAGTTCTCTAAATAATTTACCCTTCATAAAATAAGACCCATTTTTAGTTGTAGACTGAAATAGGCACTTCACAATATAAAAGGCGATGGCATAAACCAAAGAATGCAGATTCTTCTTTAGGCTTCTGGATTACAGCCATCTTATTTTCTACATGTGACAAAACCACAATGCTAAAATCACAGAGATGTCGAACAAAATGCACAATTATATAAACTCCGCTAACATATACTAACACAAAGTTGAGCATTGCCTATTAATTATGGTATTTCTTAAGTGCATCGAAAGCAACAATTCTGCAATTACAAGCTAGAAAATACCTTCTTCAATAAACACAGAGAGCCCAAAATCAGTAGCCTTCAGAAGAGCATTTGGCTCTTTACTAGAAAGCAAGAAGTTCTCAGGCTTAAGATCCCTATGCATCACCCCCATGAAGTGGCATATATGAACAACGTTCACAATAGACCTACATATTTCCGCAGCTTCCTTCTCACTGTAATGCCCCTTGGCTATAATCCTATCAAACAATTCACCACCAGCACAAAGCTCCATTACAAGATGCACGGATTGCTTGTCCTCATAAGCACCTTTAAACTCAACAATATTGGGCTGCCCACTCAAATGCTGCATTATTGCGATTTCTCTCTTCATGTCCTCCTTGTCATTCCTGGTCACAAGCTTTCTCTTGGATATTGACTTACAAGCATATTGTTTTCCGGTTGCATTCTCGGTACAAAGATAAGTTACACCAAATTGACCCCTACCCAGTTCTTTCCCCATCGTGTAGAACAACTTGACATCCTCATGTGGTTTTCCAAGAATTGTGTCTGCTTTAATTGCTGGTTTGGGACTTGGGACTGGAACAGTGGGTTTCCATGGGGCTTGTACTGGTTGTTGAGCAGGTAATTGGTGCGTTTGTTGGTGAGGTTGAGGTTTCGACTGGTAAGTAGCAGGTTCATGAAATTTTTGATTATAGTTCGCCCCACGAGAACCATTATACCTCTGAGGCTGAGATTCATTTTCTTTGCTAAAACAATGACCCATTGTTTGTCACGATCTTCCAAGTTGTGCAAAAAAGAGACCCAGGTAGGAAGATCAGAAAAAGAAAAAGAGGGGATGATGCTTGAATTCCCAGCTGTCAAGATCAGAACTTTAATAGACGAAAAGAAAGGAAGAAAAAGAAAACCAAACAAGCAAAAGACCTGGATGAATATATTTGTGAGATGCACCTACAAGTATTTCTGGATCAGAGATTCTCACACAGAAAGCAGATATTTTGAAGGATAAATCAGCGAACCCAAATGGGCAGAAAATGATCAGCGTAGAAAAAGATGCCAACTTGGAGATGCCGTTGAGAGAAAAGTAGATCGAAGCTGCTAGCTTTGGAGCTTGTTGGCTTTTTAGGAATAGTATGGGGAAGAAGAAAACAGACGCGCAAAACAAAATACTTGGTCAACCGATTGGACTCAGATGGGATGAGAATAAGAAAATGGGTTTTTCACTTCGATTTTCCTGGTTCTGACAGCAAATGAGAAAAGAAGAACCAAAACAGGAGTTTTTAATCCTGTCAAAAATTTTGTATTCTGAAAATTAACACCGCGAGTCAAGCACTGAAAGATAAATAAATAAATAACAATAAAGAAAAGAGGATATGCCGTATGCGCACTCAAAGTTCAAAATCACAAAAAGTTGGAAAAACCAACCCACCCTCAAATCACCATATTTATTAAGAAACCATATTGGATGATGAGACACTGAAGTCCACAAGTAAAAATCATCCGTCTAGTGCTGGGAGGGTATAATGTTTATCTTTGCTTTTGGTTAGGTGAATAAAAGTCAACAGGTAGGATGCTTGCAAGAAGGGTTAGTTAAGTTTAGACCATAACAGGCTATGGCCTAAGAACAGATCTTCGTTGATTTACGCGGTTTTGATGTTGTAATAAATACGTTTGTCGTAGAACGAAACGAACACGATGCCTGAAAATGCTCCCTGTGACGTCACCAAGGAAACTAATGTTTTCTTCAAGATGAAAAATGTAGTACACAACTTCAGCATTTGATGCCAATCCATGCATAGCGGGACTTTGTTCTTCTCCATCTGGGTAGAGTAACTTCAAGTATATCATTATTACGTGTAAATTGGAGTACATGAACCGGTACCCCATCACTGAATGACAAATTTATGAACTTCCAAAACCAATGCAATTATTTGCCAAGTAAGAAGTTCCAGGTATCGCAAGGTAATGCAAAGTTCGTTGTGGTCATATAATGAAATGTTAAGTTAGTTGTTTGCTTTATCTCCTTTCTCGGAGACAAACCAAAAAAGATAGATAAACGTTTTCTGAACGACTCTTTTTAAGTTTTAACACATTTGCTGAGCTGAGCAATCTGTGAACTTTAAGTGCATGAATCAGGTCTACAGGAATCCAAGAGATGGTGTTGGGATTGGTTAGAATGTCGTTTATAGTTCTTTTTATCGTCATCTTTAAATTTAATAAAAGATTTATTTAGTTCAATTTATAATTTTAGTTTCTTTGTATTTTTATAAATAAAAATTGTTTTTAATTTTCTATTTTGTCTTTTTATTATAATCTAATTTTTAATAATTTAATATTAATTATTAATAACATACGACTAAAAAAATGAATTATTGAATTCATTTTAAATTTTCATTAGAGAATGTCATGAAATAAAACGTCCATATTTTGAGTTATGGATAGTGTTTGCAAAATTGCAATGTAAAAGTTTAATTAAAAAAGAGTTTTAATTAAACTTTAGCGTCAAAGGGTTGTAGAAAACTGGAAGGATGTTTTAGTATGTAACGGTGTTTTAGTTAATTGGAAGTATGTTTAATATGTAAGGCTACGGATGAAGGAAGGGGATGCCAAACTACTCCAAGGGGGAAAAGGATGGCTTTTTTTCAAAATATAAATGAAATTATATTAACTATAGCCAAAGCTATTTCAACATGAAGAGGAAATTGAAAGTAGTTTAAATGTTGACCAAAAATAACTATAGTGCTTAGCAATAGGAAAGTGTTCAATAACAATTGCTAGTAGTCGAGGAAAAATACTAGAACTAAAATTAAAGATGTCAATGAGTTGTAAAAGCAATTTTATATCTTATCGTTATGATGTATTTGAATTTATTAGAATCCTAGCTTCATATCAAATTTTAAGAAAATGCAAGTATTATTTAATTTTTGAAGTAAGTCACTTTTATTTGAGATTGGATACCTATTGTAAAGCTTTCTTAAGAGGTCTGTAAATTATTACTAATCTAAGAACTCCTTTTTCTTATTCAAAATTTTTATTAACATAGAATGTTGCATAACTCTGGGGGAAACTAGATGAAGATATTAGTTTTTTTCTTTATTAGGTCATTTACTTGTTATTCACAATGCGCTTCTAAGTATTTATTCATTTGTATAAGTCTCTTTTAGCAGGATTTGTTTTTTAATTACTTTTTATTAGTGTCTTTTTGATAAGTTATATCCACAATATGTTATTTTCGATCCCAAAAAGTATTTGGTAAATTTGCACATATTTCCTTTTTAGTACTTTCTTGTAACATTTTAATTTTTTGCTCAATATTTTTCATTTTGTAATTTCTTTTTCTATTATTTTGAATAAAACATTCTTTTAAATAAATTAAAAATTTGCATGTATTATACTATTTAGGTAGCTTTCATAAATGAAGCATGATAAAGCAAATACATGTAAGAGGGGTGGATTGTGTGTAAGAAAAAATTCAAGATACTTTCAAAAAGATAAGATTTCGCTACAAAATAAATTTATAAATAGAAAGGTCTTATAAATTTTCGAAAGGATTTTGTTAACGTTGAAAAAAAAGGAACCTATTAATAGAAAGGAGCCCGTTAATGCTCAAAACTAAAGGTCCCTGTTTAATCGAAAGGAGCCTATTAGTGCTCAAAAAGAAAGGAGCCTATTAATTGATAAGAGCCTACTAATGTTTAAAAATGAAAGGAACCTCTTATGATATTAAAAACAAAAGGAGTCTATTGTAAAACTGAAAGAGCCTCTTGAAAACAAAAACTTATAATGCAAAAATTTAAAAGTTAGGAAGAGAGAAAATGACACAGTAGATTTATACTAGTTTGGCTTATAACAAAGCCTATCTCTAGTCTCCAAGTATCCAACTTGAGTATTTCACTATAAAAACTAATTAGTAATTTGACGAGCCTCTTCAAGCTCACAAGTGTATATTTTTCAAAGTTCTTCAACCTTCCACAGTATTAGTATTTTGCTAGCCTCTACAAGCTCTAAACAAAAATTGTATGAAGGATTTTACAGTCTCACTTAATAAAGTGATATCACTTTTTAAAGCACAAAGAGTTTGATATAACTTTCAAGAATATTGATGCTCTAAGATATTTTGCAAGTCTCATGTCTGTATCTTTTGCAAATGTAGTGGCTCTTCCTTAAGTAGACATTTCTTTCAACTAGTCATTGCATTATTTCCGTTCTAGGTTGAATTTGCATCTTCGATATCATCTTTGCTGGAATCTTTAATATTCGGACATTCTATCAAGGCTTCCAGAGCTAATTATTCAACTTAGTAAGATCCTTTCGGATGTCATGGAACTATTTCCAAAAAGGTAAGTTTATAAAGGAGGTTCCCGCAAGAAAGGAAGCAATTATTTTATAATTTTATTTCCTTTTAAGAATTATATTTTGCTTACACAAGGAAATAAATCTAATTTGAATTTTGAAATATTATATAGTTATCATCAAAATTGTTAAACATAAACCTTGAGCTAACAATATCCCCCTTTTTGATGATGACAAACAATAATATATATTTTTAAAATTCAAAAAATAATAAAGGGTTTCGAAAGATACTTGTAAACTTTACTCGTAGTTATAATTAGAAAGAGCCTGACTTTTAAAGAAAAGAGCCTATCAATTGTTTATCACAGATTTAAACTCCACAACTTCAGCAACATTTCAATAGAATATATCATCAATAGCAAATATATTATCAATGCAATATTTGAAAATATATAATCAAGGCAAAGTATATCATTTTAATTCTCCCCCTTTATAATTATCAAAAAAATAAAGGGAAAGAGTAACGAAGGCATCAAACAATATCATAAGTATGTAAGAATAGTCCAAGCAAGAATAACAACATATTTATTGAAGAGATTCAGAAATTGTTTTGAGCAAATTCTGTATCTCAAGAAGCTTATTTTGCCTGCTATCTATTTGTTCTCACATTTTTTCTTGATTGGCTTGAATGTCCTTCAGATGTTGTTGGAGATTTTAATTATTTTCATCCTGAGGAAGGATAGGAGTTTGTTGGTTTGGTGTATGATCTAAGTTTTCTACTACTCTTTCAGATCTTTTATCTACTCAGACATTGTTTTGCAATTTGTATCTAAATTGGCAAGGAATGGAATGATAAAACTTAGCTGGTGCATACCAATTTAGATTATGAAAAGGTACTCCATAACGGGTGCAAATCTTGGTGAGTAGCATTCTGTAAGGCAGACAACTAGTGGTATTCTTGTGATGTAGAACTAGTTCCGTATCCGTACACCTAAGGGTACTAGATGGCAAAGAAAATTAGTGATGGGCTATGTTTGAAAAAGAAAGTTCATGAAAGTATTAATTGTCATCACTGTTTACTTTACAAGAAAAGAGGAACTTGATTTTAGAAAAAAATAAGTATGTTTTTACTACTTGTGCTTAGATCTTATGAAAAGAAAAGAATATGTTTATAAGAGCAGTGGTTATTTCTTAAAAAGAAAACAATTTTTTTTATGGAGGTTAATATTTGTATAAATTTTTTGAATGGAAACTAATAACACTCACTAAGTTCGTTTAACTCACCATTTATTTTTTGTTCTTAAATTATAACCTCCCAAGTGCACGTTCAGGGACTTCAGTAGCTAAAATTCCACCACTTTAGTAACTGTCTTTGTCACATGTTGCTGTGTAGGCATTTTTTTTTGTCTTTCACTTATATTTCATCTTCATGAACCTGTTAGTACATAGTTTTGTGAAAACATGGTTGTACATAAATGCTTTTTAAGTTAATGCATGAATATGGTTGAACCTTTTGAATTTGTTTCTAAGTGGACTTGAAGTTCAAAAGTTGTAGTGCATTATATGCAGAAGTGTTTTAAATATGCTTTACGGGGATTTGAAAATTTTTGTTTTATCAAAATGCAGTTGTTATGTTGTGAAAATTTTTAAATAAAGGTCCAAATTTTCTACCAAGGTTTCCTTTGAAAATCTCCATTGCTTATACTTCCAATATTTAGTCAAATTATTTTAAATAAAAAAGAAAAAGGCTTAGCTCTATGGGAACTTTCCATTTTGATCAGATATCGACTTGAGGGTTTTTGTAAGGTGCCCGGAGGGTCACTTAGTCATTAAGATAGGGGCCAATTCGGGTAAGAGTTTTATTTATAAGATTTATTGTTACTCACAAGAGGTGAGTTCATATATTAATTTATTAAAATTTTAAATTTTTATATAAGTTCAATATTTTTATTTTTATTTTATATGTTCCATTCAACTATATATCTTGGGCATTTGATGTATATAACTTTAAGATTAACAAATTTTTAGATGTTTTAGAAGGATTTGACAAATATTGTTATTGAAGAAATTTGTCACTCTCTATTAAAAACTCATAAATAAATAATGCTCTTATTAGTTTGTATCCATATCTTTAATTTTTAATTGTGAATAGTTTGTATTTATGTTTTAAGATTAGTTTGCACTAAATTTCCTTTCTTTATTCATTAGAATTCTTTTCATAGTTCAATTCATCAGTAGAGAATTTCTTAGATCAGTTATGCATTTTGCGAACTTGTAATCCTTTGTGAACATCCATATTCCATAATAAATTTTATTTCTTAATTCAAAGTTCTAGTTGGTTCATTAACATATTTATATGGTTGTTTAATATTTTTTAATAAGCCCTAAAAATATATGTTTTTATTATTCCAAAGGCTCCAACTGTATCAAGACGTCTTCTTACCTACCTAAAAATTTCCTCTTTCATACAAAGACTTAACGCCTTACCTACCTAACAATTTCTTATCTCATTCATTATTCACTTATTTTAATAATAATATATAAAAAACACATAACAAAGAAAACAAACATTTTAATAAGAAAATGAACCATCCAAAAGTTGGCTACACATTAAGCACATGTAATGAAAGGGAAGAGTACAACACAATAATCCTCTTTTAGTAAAACATTCTTGAATTCTCATACCAAAGTTAAGATAGACATTTAGCAAAGCTTAAACATGCAGTAAACTCACAATGCTCAAATTATAAAAAACACAATGTTTAAATCCTCAAACAAATTACTATGGAATATAGTGTTTAAATGATCAATTAAATTATAATAAACACATAGTTTACTGTCTATTCACCATCAATAACTTGAGATTTTCTTGGAGTTGATCTTTTTTCCCTTTTTTGAACCTCCATATGTTTTGAGCTATTGTTTATGCATTTTTATTGGCATTTGTATTTTGAGAGCTTGAGTTCGTTCGAGTACCTAAGGTTGACTTCCTCTAAAATATAAAATTTCATAAACACAAAGCAAAATGTTATTACTTAGGATTAAATAACAAATAACCAAAAATTGTAATTAATTGATAAACCATAAAATAATTTTTTCACTAACTTCTCTAAATGTTTCTTCATATACTTGAGCTATTCTTATAAACATAAATATTTATGATATTAAAATTTTTAATAAAAGTTAGGAAATAAAAGTGAATATTCACTAACCACTTTCTCCTTATATAGTTGACCTTATAAATCTTGATTATCTAGGTCTTCTTATTTAACCACTACTAATATTGAATGTAGGTGCTTGCTGTTTTGGTGGACTTCCTTGCTTTTACTACATTATATATGTACATTTTTTAAATCAAAAATCAACTATTTAAAGAAAAATTGAAATGAATGCAATTAAAAATAGGTACACAAACACCTTAATAATTTTAGGTTGCCTCAAAGGTTGATCTTTGATTTTAAATTTTTTTATTATGACCAATTTAATGACCATTTTGACATTTTATAAGTACTCCTGCCTTGATCATTTTCTTCAGATTTTATGGTTACTCACCTTTATCTCTTCTTCTAGCCTTTTTAGGTCTTTCAGGAGTCCTTTTAATCATTAGAGAAATATAGGCTACGGGTTTTCAATCTTTAGCCGAAATTTTAGATCATTAATAAGTTCATTTGCATATTAATAACTCTTTAAATAACATTCATGCTTCTAATATTTGCTCTCATATAAGAATCAATATCCTCCTTCTAATATGATATACAAGTAAGTGCATACATATATAATAGGCATTTTAAATACTAAAGTCTACATTGGTATGTTCATGCTTATAAGTTAGCAAGGAACTTATCTAAAAAATGTATGAATTCAAACTTTCAATTTCTACTAATTTACGATGCCTTGCTCCCTATTATACAACCTGTATCTTCTTTCTAACTAGGGTTGACTCTGAGCAAGGGCTACCGAGACACCTGTCCAAAGCCCATCCTTATAAATAGTAAAATAGGGCTCATTTTTACTCTCATAAAAATAAAATGTAGTAAAATAAAGTCAACTCTTGACCCCATAAAGAACAACTAAAAAAGTTCATACTTTTCTTCTTTTTATTCCTTATAACAACCCAAAAATAGGTAAAAATAGGGGTTTTTTTTCTTTGCTCATGGCCTATAAAATACTAGGAACGACCCTATTTCTACCCCTTGGAAATATATCAATAGTGGATTTGATTATCATATCACTTTTTTTATGAATCTGAGTCGTTAAATTAACTTAAATATCCTCTAACATATTGATCAATATTTTTGTACGGAATGAGTCTAGTAAATGTTTGATATGATTTTGTGAATAATTTCACACTTTGGCCTTATGCTCATAACTTTCGTGTATTCTCATGATTCCCCCCTTTGAAGTCATTGTATGCCTTTTTTGATATATTATTTAGTTGTTCCATTATCTCATCATATTCCATTTTAATTGTACAATTACCAAAATAAAATCCTATATATATGACCTTTATGCAATTTAAACCAATTTGGGTAGACACGTCAAGAACATTTTCTATACTCAGCTTCTAAAAATAAACTCTTCTTTCCATTCACTAATCCTTAATAACAAAACAAGAATAGCCAAGACAGTGTAATGTAAGTAGAATAATTCAAAGTATATTCAGAATTGAAAGTAAACAATACAAATATTTTGAAATTACATTTTGTTGATCGCTTATAAAAGTTTATGAGTTCCCATTTATTTTTAGATCTTCACTAAGAAGATTTAAAAACCAATGCTAGGATTAATAATTCTCTCTCTTAACCATAACCCAATATATAAGGAACATCTAATTGTTTCCATCATGCTCAATTGCAACTAATAACGCACCTCTAAGGAATATCTTTAAAAATATCCATTTAGCCCAATTATTTTCCTACAAACATAAAAAAAACCATCATTTAATGCAATAAATCCTATATAAAACCTCTTAAATATTGACTATCTAAGTTTTTCATGAAGCTTAGTTTAGATAATAAATTTCCCTTCTTTGTTGACCTGTCGTGACTTTGTTCATAAGACTATAACTTTATCTAATGACCTTTAATAGCCTTTTATAGTTCCTCATAGTATTATAATAGCTTCCCATTTAGTCCTATACCATTGGGATTCAATCACCTATAATGCATAATTTATCTAAAGATCATCTATTATCTTATTAATAGGCCAATTTGAGTTCCTTCAAAACTTGTAAAAAAATATGGTTTCTATCAATTTTTACTAGCTTGCTTATTTCTTTACACTTCCTTAAAAATATGCTTGTTTACATTATCTTCATAATAAATATTTTTTTCATTTCCAATCTAGTTAATGTATACCCTAAATGGATATTGTGTCGTACAAAGATCCTTTATTCTAACACTAAATCTCTTTATTAAAAAAACATATCCATTTGTAATTCTATAATTTTTAATTGCTTCCCTGAACTGCATCTCATCCTTAAACTTTATGCCAATTTCAAACTGAAAATCCTTTATATCCACTTTTGGATTAAAGATAATATATTTCTTCCTTGTCACAAGCACCTCACACCATACATTATCACTATAAATTGGTGATTGAACTTTGATATTAATATCCTTATATTCTTTACACCAACTATGTGAACTCATTTCTTCTCTTTGTGAATTGCTTTTTAACAATTTTTCTCTTTATTACAATCTTTTAAACTACTTTTAACCCTATCTGCAACTTCATCTTTAAACTCACTACATACCTTCTTTCCATATTTCTTCTCATGTGCTTTCACAGTATCATATTCTCCATCATTAGTTGCATAGTTTTGAAATCACATGAATCATTTTCAGATCCATTCATCTCTACAACAACAAATCTTCATCATCTTGTTTCATATAAACTTAAAATAACCCTTCTTCATTCATACTTAGGGATGGCAATTCCGGCCTGGCCTGGCCTGGCTCAGCCTGTTTTTGGAGGGCCATGGCAAGCTTTTTTTAATTTAAAAAAATATAGACGGGCAGAACGACCCGTCGGTGGGTCGAGTTGCGAGCCACAGGCTAGCCCACGACCCACCGTGACTGAGGCCGGGCTGGGGCCCATTGACATCCTTATTTATACTTATATTTTGTTGTGTATTAGTTTCATAGTTATGGCCGATATTAAAATTATATTCTTTATCTCCTATCATAGGATTCTCATAACCATGCTTGTAATAGACTTTATTATTATGATAGTTCAATTTTTGCATACGATTAGGCATTGATAATATGTGCTTATTATAGTGTAAGCTCACTTCTATCAACTCTTCAGAAAAATTTACAAGATAGTATGTCCTTTATCTGTTAACACTTATTTAATTTAAGGATGCTAAGCTCATCAACACCTATGTCCTTCTTCCTTGTGGTCTTGGCCTCAACATATTTTTTGTTGCCATTTCTTTCCAATACTCCACTATAATAAAATTAAAATTTTACTAACATCTATACTACAAATAATTATAATATTATTTTTGTAGATTTATATAAGGATTGATCTTAATGGAGAAGTAGTCGATCGATTCTCTGTTTGCTAGTCTACATTTCATGGTGCTACTAGAGTCACCGTTAATCCATACCCCAAACTTTAAGCCTTGATGGTGTGATTCACATAAGGAAGAATGAAGGGAGTTTCTCTGTGATTGCAATGAATGCTATTCTATCTCTTTTCCACTCCCTTAATCCTCCTTTTATATCAGGACAAATAACTTATAGAAGTTATTCAAGTAGTGGCCGTTTAAATTGCCAACAACTCCCACTTGGCCACATAAGTCACGAGTTACATCTTCCTTCTAAAATTTCACGTGTCATACTAACAATGAGGCATGTGACCATTAAATAACCAATAGTGTTATATTAAGTCACCATCTAACTAACATAACACTTTCACAGATTCATGATACCCCAAATCATCCAAAATATCACCTAACACATACACTATCCCTTTATGCTCATAGATATATTATATGATTATACACCAAGTATAATCACCCAGGCCGATATAGTGATTAAGGAAAAGATTCTTCCTTAGACACTCATAATAATCTGTCTTAGCTTAATTGCTTTCCTAATGTGCTCTGTTGGACCTATACATGTTAGCCCTTGAAAAAACACACTAAAGTAGCAACACCAAGCCTTGAATTCATATCATATTTCTAAGTCGAAGGGTTTCATTCGATTAGAAATTAAAGTCTATGGGATCACACAGTAATAGAGAAAGGAATTTAACTGTCAATCCACAAGAAGGTCATTATATAACACATATAGTATGAAATGTGTGTCATAGCATAACTCCTACTAAGCTAGGCATGTCACCCTTCTATGCCATGCAAATCATGAATCTAGCTTTACTTAAAAAACTAATCCGAGCCATTAGATTAACATACCTAATGCTAATCTTGAGACTCGATTTTTGGCTTTAAGCTTCAATGTGAAATCTAAATCTTTCACATCTGACTCATCAGAGTCTCATCTTAGACTTACTAAGGTGACTATTCAAATATAGAAACTTATCATGCATACTACACAAGGATGAAGATAACACAATATTACATAAACTCAATATTAATATTGTGAAATCTCATCTTACCCACTACTCAAGCGTTAGGCCGATTACCTGTGTAACAAGGTCCATCGGAAGCCTGGTGTGTGGTGATATTACAATGTTCCTTATCATGTAATTGCGTACTAATTAATATTTGAGAAAAAAATTTATTAAACAAATGCTCGTTATAATTAAAACATGTCCAATATACAACAATATACAATTCAATGAAAAAATTAAATGTAAACCTAAACTCATCACATGAGCCTTGAACGAATCTCGAGGAATATGTTTAGTTGAAGGATCAGCTACCATCTTATTAGTAGGTATATACTTTATGGCAATCTCTTTATTTTTTATGGCATCCCTTATAAAATGATAACGCCTTTTGATATGCTTGGATTTTTTATAAAAAGTCGGATCCTTAGCAAACTGTATGGTAGCAATGTTGTCATATAACATTTCATCAGGATTATTAACTCTAGGAGTAAGATTAAGATCCCGAAGAAAACTTCTCAACCATTTTACCTCTTGAGCGGCAAGACAACAAGTAACATATTCTGCTTCCATTATTGATAATGCTATACAGTCTTATTTCTTGTTGCACCAAGATATGGCTCCACCTCCCAAAGTGAAGACATATCTTGAGGTTGACCTTGTTAGTAGTGTGCCCTAGGCCAATGGTCATATGTGACTTTTGTACTGACATTCTGACTTATTAATATTATGAGGTATTCTTTTATATATGCATGTATATTATTTATGTAATGTGATTTACATTCCATGAATAGTATTACGCTTATGTCATCAAGTATATGACTTGATAGTAAAACCATAAGCTTTACAATACTATTCTAAATTGTTCATCAAGTATGTGACTTGATAGTAAAACCATAAAATACTATTCTAAACTGTCTCTGGTCGATCATTATTGGTGGAACAATAATGAATTAAGGCTAGTATGTGTAGCGCCCCCTTACCACAGGGTACACACCCGGACGTCCAGAGGTCATTCCGGTATATATCCTACGATAAGAGTGAGCTACGTTCGATCGCTACATTCACTTCGCAAGGCATCATATCATTACTCACTTATAAAGCATTATAAGAAAATCACAATATTTTAAAACCAACTTTTTTCTCATTTCATTTCACAAAACTGAAAGTCTACATTGTATCTCTCAACACTTACTACATGTACATTATCAAAACCTAGTACAAAAGTACTAC
>JANZXR010000005.1:23601071-23643102 GCA_027575705.1 Erythroxylum echinodendron
TGCATACATGAATGCATGCATATGTCACTATACACTTATACACTCCTATTCATGGCAATTGGTGAGGGGATGTTACATGTTTCATGGCAATCGAAGCTACAAAAATGTGTTGTTTTGTCCAGTACCGAAGCAGAGTACATTGCGGCAATGGAAGTAGCCAAGGAATTACTGTAGATGAAAAATTTTCTACAAGAACTAGGCTCGGAATAAGACGAGCTTTTTTCTGTATTGTGACAGTCAAAGCATAATTCACCTTAGTAAGAATCCAACGTTCCATTCAAGATCCAAGCACATTAATGTAAGGTATCACTGGATTCGTGATGCTCTAGATATAAAGTTATTTCAGCTGAAGAAAATTCATACTGATGACAACGGATCGGATATGTCGACCAAGGTGCTACCAATAAAGAAGCTTAACGTCTGCAAAAGGATGGCAGGCATGGCTGAACCCCCCATATGGTCGTGAGGGGGAGAATTGTGAGGTGCCGCCACATATGTTGGGACCCACGCTAATAACAATAATAAATAAACAAATAAAAAGAAAGGAGTTAGTGGCAGGGCCCGCATGCATGTGAAGATGGGAAGCTTATTTAAATTGGCCAGTAGAAAGTTTGAATTGGTTTTTTGGGGCAACCTTCTGTATTCGTGCAGCATTTGTCGAATTCAATTATGGACAAATTGTCCACAATTACATGCAGCTCAGGTCCTATAAATAGAGGACCTAAGCCATGCATTTTTGCATGAGAACTAAAAGAAAATCCAAGAGAAAGAAAAGGAAGAGAAAAATAGAAAGTTTCTCCTGGAGAGAAAATTGTGAGGAAAAGAAAAACTCTGTTCTTATTTTGGTATATGTCAAAAGGGTTTTTAATGAGGTAATCAGTTCTACTCATAAAATCATAGTTTGGTAATTTTGGCATAGTCCTCTCAATAGCAGGAAAGCCACCTTTTTTGGTGAGATACTTGTAATCCTATTATTTTCATAGTGGAAGTTTTTATCTGGACTACGGTCCCGTGATTTTTCCTTTTACGGGTTTTCCACTTAAAAATTCTCGGTGTCCTTATAGTTATTTTTCTTTGTCCATATTTTATTTTATCTTCTTTTAATTACACAAGAGGGAGTTGAGTTTATCCGAGATATTTTATCTACACTTTCGAAGTCCAACCCCAACAAGCTCCTATACTCTAGTGTGATAATCTTGGTGCAACTTTCTTAGCTATTAATCCCATTTTTCATGCGTGTATAAAACACATAAAGGTGGACTATTGCTTTGCATGTAAAAAGGTGGCTCGTAGTGACATAACAATTCGATTTATACCATATTTTAATCAAAGTATTGACGTATTAATAAAACCTCTTAACAGTCAACAGTTTATGTAGCTACGTTCCAAGCTTCAAGTGGTATCAGGACCCCCTTGCTTAAGGGGTTATTGAGGCATTTAGAATGCATACCAAGATTAGATAATTATGGTTAATTTTATCCTATTTACTGATTCAGTTAGAATACGTATCTGTTATCTTGTTATAGTGTTTGTATGCTAGTGTATTTCCCAAGGTTTTAAAAACCAGACCGGATCGTCCGGTCTGACTGAAAAAAATTTAGACCAGCTAGTAGTCCGGTTCGGTTTCATCTAATAACCTCTATATATTAAAACTGGCTGGTTTATTAGCGAACCGGTCGGTTTTTTGTCGAACCGGTCTAATCGGTCTTCAAAACTACAGATATACCTAAAAGCTACTTTCTTCTTCGTTTCATTGAATCCTCTCAGGCTTTTCCTCTCCTCTCCACCAGCTTCTCTTCTCTTCTCAAATCAAAGTTCAGATTTCACAATCAAACTCTCTTCTCGCCTCCACTATTTTCTCTTTTCTCAGATCTCGTTTCTAACCCCTTTCTCACACACACATATGAGGAACTGAGGAAGCACGAAGACAAAGCTATGAATTTATTGACAACAGGGAAAAGGGGTTGAAGTGTAAGACAGAAGCATTTGTGCCTAGTTATTCGTAGGTGTGGCTGTTCAACTTCTCAAAAAGTACACTCTCCGTCAGACGTCAATGGCTCCACTTTGAGAAATATCAGAGCTTCCATGTCTACTTGCAAGCCGTCTCTCTCTCCCTCTCTCTTAACTTTAGTAATAGTTCCTTTTAAGAAGTTATATCTGAAGGAGAAAAAAAGGTCTAGCTCTCCATATATAAAAGCTTTCGATATTTCTCAGATCTATCATTTGGGAGTGATGTTAGGTGGCATTTAAAGGCCTCTTTGTGTTGCAGAAGCTTTGATGTATATCTTGGGGTTTTAGCTAACAAAACAGAGGATTTGTTTTCAATTTCTTCATCGGTCGTCTTCTCAATTTCCGGAATCATAAAATTAATAAATTATATTTTTATTAACAATTACTAATAAAATAAATTATTTCATAAATAATATTACAATATTAAATATAAGTGAAAATATTATTAATCAATAAAATAATAAAAGTTTTATAATTATATTTATTAACAATAAAATAAATCAATTATCAATTACTTAAACATATTTATCATTATTAATAAATAATATAATAAAAATATTTAATTTACTATCATATTGATATAATTAGTATATTTTAATTTTTGATGAAATGATTTATTTACAATTTATAAAACTAATGAGATGTAAATAGAATAAAATAACAATAAGTATTGGAGTTTTATTTATTAAAAATAGTCAATCAATCAAATTAATCATTAATTATTAATAAATTATGAATTATAAATAAAACTAAGAAAACAATCATTTTTCTTTCTATTATAAGTTTTACTTCTTATTTATTATATGCCAGTTTTATAACGATTCACTACCGGTTGAACCTTTAAACATTAAACTTTTCCTTCAACCGGTTCGATGTCCGGTCCGGCTTTTAAAACATTGGTATTTCCTACTTATATATATATTTGTAATGTGAACACCATATTAATATGAGTGAAATATACTTCAACATTTCTACAATCTGTTTTCATGTTCTATAACAAACCTATATGAAAGAAATGAAATACTTGATTTTTTTTGTTATTGTCAAAAAAATGTGTTTAAAGAGAGTAGAGAATGAGGAGATAAAAGAATACGGTTTTTTATTTTTAAGTGCCCGTTGACATATAACACATACGTTTGAGAAAAAGGACCTCAAAAAATATTAAATATATATTTTGTAATGGAGAACTAACAAAAAATTTAAGTTGGGTTTGAATTGTCCATTTGTGGAACATTGGGTTCTTTTTTAATGTGTCAAAACATTTGAGTTTAAATTAAATTTTGATAAAAACATGATGGTTTAGTTTGACCATTTTCTCGAAGAAAAAAAAATTCTTATTCTATCTTTAGGATAAATTATAATCTAAGTGTAGATTACTAATTCGAATTCTTATCCTACTATTGATTTGATTAACTTTGGAATAACTTATCCAATGAGTATTTATAATTCAAATCTTTTATTTTGAAGATTTTAAGATACTGGTAAAAAGAAAAAGGAAAAGTTGAAAAGTAGGACCATCTTGGCATGGATTGGACTTAACTTTTATAAATCAAGACTAAATCTAAAAGTTGCAAGTCTTACTTGCTTATAGGGATGTCAATTTCGGCCCGACCCGGATTTGGCGAGCCATGGACGGGCCACGGGCCGGCCATAGTTTGCCCAAGCAGGGCCGCAAGTTGACCATAGTTGGCCCCTGCAAGTCATGGCCCGGCCCGGCCCAACCCTGCCGCAGCCCCTACAAAACGGCGTTATTTTGTCCTAAACGACGCCGTTTTGTATTTTTAATATTAAAAAAAATTCCAAAATGACGTCGCTTTGTATTTTTTATTATTAAAAAAATATAGATGGGTCGGGTTTAACCCGGCCAGCACTTGACCTGATCGGTTGACATCCATACTTGCTCAAGGCTTGGCATATAATTACACAATGACTTAAGGGATAGTTTTAATTCTATTTTTTTAATGAAATAAGACAATCATACGAGGCTTATGTCAAGCAGAAAGAATCCACAGGCTACCAAAAGTGTTTGAAAAATGTGTTCCAATGGCCTACCTTCAAATTTAAATACTTACACAACTCCTTCAGACGGGTTGGAGGGAGAGGGGATATAAATTTTATTTTTTTAATACACATTTGACAGAAAGATTTTAAAAATATTAAATATATCCTTAATACAGAATTAATAGAGAATTTAAATTGAAAGTTTATGAAATATTAATTTCTAAAAAAGTATAAAAATATTTAAATTTAAATATTTAACCTCTCTTTTTTTTCTTTTTAATCGAAAGGATAAAGGGAAAGTTCTCACATACATGTAATTTACAGAAAGAGGCACGCAAGGCTCATAACATCGATTCATTCGGTAGATTCCTCTTTAAAGCTAATATTCACACTTCCTCTTTAAAGCTAATATTCACACTTACTTTTCTAATTTTGTTCCTTTCTTTTCATTGCCAACCTTCTCGTTCTCTCTCTAACCGTCACCAACTCCTCTTTATCCTTCCCAATTTCAGAAAGGTTCCTGCTTTCACCTATATCTATATATTTCTGAATCTGGGTCTCCTTCTCTTTCGTTCCTGTCTTGCTCTGTTTACTAATTTTTACCTTAAAACTTGTTCGCGGTATGCTTTCAGATCTAAAGATTTGCTCTTTATCTTCTTGTTTATTATATCTTCTTCGTTTCCTGCGTTTTTGAAGTCCTCTATTTGTTTACTTCTTCAGAACGTTGCCTTTCCTTGCTGTTTTTTGCTTGTGGGTTGGTGTTGCTTGTGGAACTCAACTAGCTAGGTTCTTTTATTCTTTCGGTGTGCTATTTTCGGGGGCGAGTTGTTGAGCTTGTTTATGTGGTCTTTATGATAAGGTTCAATATTGTTTCTCGGTCGCGGTTTTCCTTTTCACTTATAAACTTCAGTTCTATCGTAAAAGTTTAGCTCAATATAGCGCTAACCCATTCCTTTGTATGTTTTGTTTTATTGGTCTTGCCTTAGCTCAATAATGGACTTTGGCAATACCTGCATGGTTAGAAACAATCTTAATTCGAAAGGATCAAAAAGATTAAGGTATACGTGGAAATAATGCATGACAATTTTGTGAGTTCTAGATGCATGTTTGTCAGGATTTAGGTTCTGGTACATGGATTCAACTAGAATAGTATATTAATATTTGGCCTGCAATTTATCGTTTTGTGATCAATCATGCAACTTTATGCTCTACTTTTATGTCGAAACTGCAGAATAACTAAGGTTCCTGTCATTGTTCGCAGGTGCATATTTACACATGGAGGAAATCATTGTTAGAAGAATTATTCCCTCTGATAACAGTTGCCTTTTCAATGCCGTGGGGTATGTTTTGAGATTGCAGGAAATCTATAGTTATTCATTTGTTCTTTTTAGTCTGGATCATTGATTTTCCTTCTCTAATCTTTTTAGGTATGTAATGGACCATGACAAGAACAAAGCTCCAGAATTGAGACAGGTTCCCATCCATCACTTTAGATTTTCTGCCAATGTGCTATATATATTTCAATTCTTAAACTTATCTGTGTCTCATTTTGTGAGAGTTAATTGCAGGAACTCAATTTAAATTCATCTACTCATGTTTAAGATTGCGGCTGCTTTGCTCATTTTCTGAGAACAGATATCGATCAACTTTTGGCATGTTATGTTTCAATTCTTGTCTATGCATGATGCAAGAGTTACTTCATGGCATATTTTTTTTGCAATCAGATTATTTAGTGATTAATATATGATAACTTTTGAATACGTATTTAATTGATCGGTCAATTCTTATCTATGCATGTCGCAGAGTTACTTTATGGCATGTTTGGTTTGCAATTGGATCATTTAGTGATTAATGTATGATAACTTTTGAATGCGTATTTAGTTGATTGGAGGGTATATATATATACATATCTTACCACAACAGGATAATTATTATAATGCAAGTATGTGGAGTAACTTTTATGGTGATTGATTGCGCCAAAGTTGCATCGGAAGGTCATAAAAATACATATGTATTGGCAGCCAAATAGAAAAAGTCTATTCCCTAGTGTTTGATGATGACTGTGGACCTAAGCTGTGAAGAAGATTTTCATTATGGTTGACATTGTTTAACAGAAGTTGGGAGCTTTTTCACTTCAAAGAAGTGACTGATATTACAATGTTTCTCCCTAAAAAAAGAAGTCTCTTGGGCAATGGGAACTAGTTTCTTTAATACGAGGCTTTAAATGGGAATGAAGACTTGATCATTTAAATGAGAACAAATGCGTTTATACCCATGGTTTGTATCATTACCGAGACATAAAATAACAAAGACATGGGTTGGATGTTTTTGTAGTGTCTTTGTATATGTTGCTATCTTCCACTTTTAGTAGGATCCCAATGATTATACACTCCCATGAGTATGAGAATGTCCTAAAAGAACAAATTTTCCCTGGAATAGATTTGAGTCAAATGGATCAGGACTACCTTGCAACTTTCTATGGGTAATTTAAATAACTTTTGTAATGTGTTTTCATATTTTAAGTTTTGTTCCTTCTCAATGTTGGCCTAGCAAGTTTCATGAACTTTGTAAAACTTTGCCTTGCGAAGATCTTAGATATGTCTCATTGTTTCTTCTTTCTGTAGTTAAAGTCTGTACCTATGTGTATAATGCGGATTTTCATGCTCTTTGAATGTAGGGATAAAATAAACTATTCTTGAAGTTTCTGAGTGTGTTAATGCTTTGCAAGTTTTGGCTCTGATTGCAGATTATGTCACTTAAGAGTTTTGGATTATGCAACTTGTTTATTATTTTAGGGGAAAACATGAAGAATTAATGCATTGATTGATTGATAGATATGAATTTCTGGATTTTGTATATTTATCTCCTAAATTGCTGCGTTCACTTGCCAATTGTCTTTTACTGCCTCATTTCGTGACTTCTTTTGCTTCCAATGTTGTTTGAAGATAATAGCAGCAAATGTGGCAAGTGATCCGGTAAGATATAATGAAGCTTTTCTTGGAAAACCAAATAGTGAATATCGCACTTGGATTCTTGACTCCGAAAAGTGGGGAGGTATGTTCCCTTCATTTTCTCCTGTTGTTGAGTGCATGCTTCATTAAATAGAACTGGTGACTGATAACAATGTGTTAACCAGAAGTTGAGTTTATATCTAAACAGTAGCTAAAGTGCATGAGCATAATGCATGTGTGGTGACCGAAAAATATAGTTTAAAGCATCTATGATTTCATAAATTGAATCTTATATTACTTGTTTGGAGCATCTATTATGTTAAAGACAGCATTTTATGTTGTCTTGTATATTATTTAAGATAATTGGTGTTTTTTACTCTAGTTATATGTTCTTATTTTTGTTGATTATTGTAGCACTTGAAAACCACCTTTCTGCTAATCCTTATCTCATAAAAGTGCTGCCAATATATTTTGCATCTAATCTACTTGAAATGTACTAGCCATGTCATTTGACTTACATTTGAAGAATTCATAAAATTGGATAGTTATTTTCTCACATAAATAATCTTTGAATTCCCATTACTAAAATGTCGTGACCCTTTCCCATATGTGTGATTCTATTTTCCTGACTCAAACAGTTATAATCATATATCTGTAAAAAGATTGGATTTGGTTTAATGTATTTATCGAAATAACCCCAACTATTATTGAAAGTTGGTTGCCTTTTTCAGTGAGTTTTAATAGGAGTGAAGTTAACTCAACTGAAAGGAGAGGAAACCTACCTTGCTCTCTGTGACAGTTCTGTTTTTACATAGCTTGGAACTAGCCTAGGTGATATGGGCTATCAGGCGTAAAGCCTGTAAGTCTTGAAATCGACATGTTCAATAGAGGGAATGAGACTAAAGATAGTAAACTCTTCTTCTAAATCCCTTCATTTTTAATTGAGGAATATAAGGATCCTCAAACATATTTGAAATGAAATAAAAATGGATCAAGCTACTTATGAATGTAACTGCACCAGCATTTGAAATTAATAAGGCATAATTGTCTCTATTGTTAAAAATTTTTATATTGTCCATATTACAAGTCAAGCTTACTACCAAGGATGTCTGTGTCAGAAAAAAAATCTGTGATGTATTTTTGTGATATTTCTTTAGAAACAATTGAGTTATAGGTCTTCTCCACTTAGGCAAACACTCCGGTGGTCCTAGAGTTTTTTCTTCCTTCCTTTTTCTTCCTATTTTTTTAGAATACAATATGGGCTGCTTTTGGATTAGAGAGAACCCGAAAATCTCTAGAAATTTACCTTGGTTTTGTTTGTAGAAAAACTTAGTTGCTTTCATTCATAATTGCAGAAGAGTTGATATGTAAGGTTTGACTGTTACTACTACCTCCTCAAAATTAGGATAATAACTGGACATGAAGATCTCTAGAGCAATACCTTGGTTTTGTTTGTAGAAAAACTCAGTATGCTTTCATTCATAATTGTAGAAGAGTTCATAAATAAGGTTTGACTGTTACCCCTACCTCCTCAAAACTAGGACAATAATTGGACATGAAAAATAACCAACGTGATTCGGGTGATTTGGTTGTAATTTAATTCCCTAGAATAACTCCTTTATAATTGTCAGCCTATTTCTAGGATTCATTCCTTAGGTGGTTTTATAACTACAAATTTGTACAACTTGTACTCTTACAAATATATACAATGTAGAATTCTTACAATTCACATTCATATGGTATCAAAGCAGGAATCCATTCCTATTAACCCTAATTGCCAATAAAAATTGCAAAAAAAACCTAAACACTAGCCTTTCACCTGAACTAGTTTATCCTCCTCTGCCTATTTTGTCTTTCTATCATCCTGAACAGCCTGTAAACACCTCTGCAGGCTTGCCTACATCCGCTACTACTACTTAGGCTCCTACCTCATATTCTCACTCCACTCAGATCATCACTATCAAACTAAATAGAGAATTGTTTGCGTTGATCTCAATTTATGCACATGTATATCCGTGGTAGGGGCAAAATTGGCTACTTGATAGAGTGATCCAACTTATCCAATATGGGATGCGGAGAACTCGATGGTGATAACGTGGTTAGTGAACTCAATGAAGGAGTACGTAAGCTCCAACTATTTGTGCTATCACACGACAGAGGAGCTTTGGGATAATGTATGTGGAAGATAACCATATTTTAAATTTCTTATTGGTCTAAGTGTGGGGTTTGATGAAGTTAGAGACAAGATTATTCACTGATAACCCCTTCCATCACTTGGAGAAGTCTTCTTTGAGATACATCATAAGGAGAGTCGTTGTCTTTTCAACAAAAAGAGCCTTGGTAATTTTATCGAAAATTCAGCCTTGGTTGTCGAGGTGAGGGTTGCCAAAACACTGTTGAGAAACCTAATGATAAAAGTCATGTCCAGTGTGATTATTATAGTAAGCCTTGTCATACACATGAGACTGAATTTAATATTCACAGAAAACCAATTAATTGAAGGGCTCTCATGAAGACCGATTCAATCATCCTACTGCACATAAGACAGACTCAGTTTCCTTTAACAAAGAGCATTTTGATAAACTCCTGAAGCTGTTGAAATCCATCTCAAGCATTGAGTACTCCTAATGCTTCCATTGCTTAAGCAAGTAGTATTTCAAAGGCACTATCATTGTCATTTACCTAATTATTCTACTACTTGGATTGTAAATTCGAGAGCCTTTGGTCATATGACAAGCTCTTCTAGTTTATTCCATACTTATTACACGTGTTCTGGTCATGATAAAATTCATATATGAGATAGTTATTATTCCGCTATAGCTGGAAAAGGTTTGATAAATGTCTCGAAAATTATCCCTCTAAGAAAATGTTATACAAGTTCCTAAACTTAGTTGTGATATGCTATCAGTTAGTAAATTATCTAGAGCTCTAATTCTTATCTTAAATTTTTTATACCCCACTTTGTTTTTCAAGAATTGAGCTTGGGAAAGACAATTGGCAGTGCTAAATTGATAGATGGCATCTACTTTTTTAAAGATGAAGATTCCAAGAATAAAGAAGCTTAAGGCTTCGGTAGTATTAATTCAAATCCAAATAAGTCCTGTCCTTTTAATTGATTATTAAGAAACTTTCACTCCAGTTAACAAAATCAACTCCATCCAAGTACTATCCTTTTAATTGTATTTGGCCTCTATACCAATTAGATAGCAAAAATGCTTTTCTTAATGGAGAAGATGTTCGGTCAGAATAAAGTCAATAGACTTAAAAAAAATCTCTGTTCATACACTTTGGGAAGGTAATGAGAAGTTATGGTTATCAACAAAGCCAAGCTGATCACATGATGTTCTATAAGAGATTGAAGGAAAGTAAGTTATCTATCCTATTCTTCTATGTGGATGATATAGTCTTGACAGGTGATGCTATTGGAGGACTAATATAGCCTAAAAAGAAATTGGCACGAGACTTTGAGATCAAGAATATAGGATTATTAAAATATCTCCTTGGCATGGAGTTTGCTAGATCAAAAGAAGATGTTTTTATGTAACAAAGAAATATATTCTTGATCTTCTTACATAAACAAGTCTCCTAGGTTGTAAAAATGTTAAAACTCCTCTTGACGTTTATCTAAAACTTGATCATACTAAAGCTGAAGATGTGGCCGACAGAGAAGTTTCAGTGACCATTGAAGAAATTAATTTGCTTGTCTCATACCCATCATGATATCACTTTTGATGTGAATATAGTTAGCCAATATATGTACTCACCTAGATAAGTTAATATTGATGCAGCTTATAGGATATTAAAATACTGGAAAGGAGCTCTTAAAAAGGGTCTTATGTTTCAGAAACATACCAACCTACAAATAGAAGTATATATAGATGTAGACTGGGCTGGTTGGCCCTTTGACAAATGATCAACTTCGAGCTACTACACCTTTACTGAAGGAAATCTTGTTACATGGCGAAGCAAAAAACATAATGTTATGGTTCGAAGCAGCGTTGAGGTAGAGTTTAGGTCTCTTGCTTATGAAATTTTAAGATATTGTGAAAAAAAGAAAAAGACTATTTGAAGACCTGAAGATTCCAGTGACATTTCCCATGAAGGTCTACAGTAATAACAAGGCCGACACCTCAATTGCTCACAACTTGCTTTTGCATGATAGAATGAACCATGTTGAAGTTTACAAGCATTTTATCAAACTGAAAATAAAAGGTGGGTAAACCTGTGTTCCTCACGTACCATCTATAGATCACATGGTCGATATACTCACCAAAAGATAAAAGGGTTGGTATGAATTTCTAGTAAGCAAGCTAGCTATGGAAGGCATCTTCAACCAAATTTGAGGGGGAGTGATACAAGATTTACGTGATTAGGTGATCTAGTTATAATTTAGTTTCCTAGAATAGCTCTTGTATAGTTTTGTCAATTAATCTTTATTTTCTATGATTCTTTCATTATTTAGGTGGCTGTATAACTACAAACCTGTACATCTTGTAATCTTATGAATATTTACAATATAGAATTCTTCTGATTCACCTCAAGACTAACAACAAATTATACCAACAATCTAAGACCTATGAAAAATATTCTCCCAAAATATCCGTGACATTGTTATTTTACAAATCAAGCAAAAGCAAAGAACCTAGATTTGTTTCACTGGTTTGCTCCCTATGAAATTTTCATATAGGTGCAATTGAGCTTTCCATATTAGCTGATTATTATGGACGTGAAATTGCTGCTTATGATATCCAAACCAGTCGATGTGATTTGTATGGCCAGGTCAGCAAAGCTGATCAATTCTATTTACATTTGAGTCCACCTTTGATCAATAATGAGTACCTATTCTCTTCCTTTGGTTATCATTTGACAGGACAGGAATTACTCTGAAAGAGTCATGCTGATTTATGATGGGCTCCACTATGATGCTTTGGCTGTAAGTTGTTTTATTATTGTTTTGTTTTTTGTCTTTATTCTGATTTTCTTCTGGTCAAGTATCTTGTTGAAATGAAAGGATAGTAGAAATTATGCTGAATGCTTAGATGTCTCCCAAAAGAGGGAGGTCTTCTGATTGGAATGTTGTGCCGAGCAATGATGAAGAGAAACAGGGGGAAGGTTTACTAGCAACTATAGCCTAGATAGATACCTGCACACTAGCTAGAAGCATATGCCTCGAGCTGATTATGCAGGAAACTTCTGATCACAATTGTTAAACAGTCTTCTTCTTTCTATTCAATTTCAAGAAATCTTCTCTGTTCCACTCCTATCTGTATATCTGCAGTCTTATTGATATTCAACTTATTGAAATGCTCATTCTGCTAATTCCTGTGACCAGATGTCTCCATTTGAGGGAGCATCGGAGGAGTTTGATCAGACCATATTTGCTGTACAAAAGAACAGGACTATTGGGCCAGTTGAGGGGCTTGCTCTTAATCTTGTCAAAGATCAACAAAGGTAATGTTCAGTGCCTCCTTTAGATTTAATAGTTTATCACTGCAGTATTTTTCTCAGTGCAAAAAAATTCTTGAAGCATCAAGGTCATGGGAACTCATCAAGATACTCCACTACAAGTCAATGATTGTTTGGATGACGCATTTTGTTATTCTAAAGCCCAAGTTTCTACATAACTTCATTTTTTTTCTCTATAGTTTGCATAAGTTTTGCTAATTAGATGTTCTGCGTGGCATGCATCTTAATCGCCCCATGCACTGGCTTACAGTGGATGTTAGGAATTCACTTTCATTTTTAGAATGTGCTGTTAGGTTTGCATGTATTTATGTCTACACACGGCCATTGCTTAACATGGTAAAAGTTCGGTGAACATTTTCTACATGGCTGGAACGTGTGGAGATGGAAAGAGTTGCACTTGTATTATATATTTATAAGCTGAGCTATAGACATAAATTTTTTATGCTATTACTTGCAGGAAGAGAAGCTATACTGATACTGCTAACTTCACTTTGCGTTGTGGAGTATGCCAAATCGGTGTAGTTGGTCAGAAGGTGAGTTCATATGAAATTGCTAATATATGAACAATTTGTCAATACTAGTATATTGACGTGACTTTTGCTCTTTCTAATTCTAATGCGAACGCACAGGAGGCTGTTGAGCATGCTCAAGCCACAGGCCATGTCAACTTCCAAGAATATCGTTGACACAAACTGTGGAAAACAAACTTGTTTCCGTTTATCTGGGATTGACATACACTAAGGTCCTAATTCCTGTAAAACTAATAAAGCACTACTTGTAATGCTATAACTAAAGTTGTGATGTTTTTCATTTTCAGGCCCTGTGGTTCAAAATGCTTTCTCTGCTTGCTTTCTTGCCAGGTTTAAGATAACACATGCACAAGTTATGGACTATGCTAATGGCTTTGTGCTACTAAATCTGTCCACATCTTCCTATGAAATTTTAAAACGTTTATTTGTGAAATTCTTAAATCAGTTCTAGAAAGTTTGTACAAACAAAGTTACAAAACTATCTATACAACTTTCCAATCAAAATTTTAATATTATTATATACTTTAGTTCTTTAATTCACATCATGGCTTACATAAATATTAATTGATTTAAATTATTACAAATTTTCTTCAATATTTGCAATCTATAAATTCAGAAAAACTGCTACTAATATCTAATTGTCCTTAAGAACTCATCCTAAAGTTTTGAACTTTATAATTAATTCATGAAAATACACTTTTGTTATAAAGAGAGCGATTTTAAAAAATGCATTGTTAGCCAATTTATAATTTTGTAATAATATTTATTTTAGTAAATATAGTGTAACAAATTCATAGTCAAAGGGTTGTTTGGTTTTGTTATAGCTCGTAGTTTTTGTTTTATGATTTTAGTTTCTAACATTTTTAAACAAAATTTTAATTAGTTATTAACATCGAGTTAATTATATTTTTATTACTAATAATAATAAAATCCTAAATAAGAGTTAGAGATATAATAATATTATATTTTTATTATTCTCAAAAAGTTGGAAAACTTTAAAATTAATTGTTTTTCTTAGTATAATATACCCTTTATTGGGATAGTTGAAGCATCATGCAGAGTAACAAGCATTACCTTACCTTGGATCTACATATTGCGAAAAGATGTACATAAGATTGCAATTATATAATTCTCTTGCCTTGCCTTGCCTTGCCTTGCCTTGCCTTGAGGGTACATTGCACAGTTTTGTCTTTTGGGAGAACATGCAAAGTTCAACTAATGCATATAAGTACGTTACAGTATAATAATACAAATGATTATGAAGGCCGAGTAACAACAGGAATATTGGTAAGGTTAAAAATTTCCTTGCATGCTCAAAGGCAACAGAAAAGGAGAACGCCAGTAGGGTTATTTCGACTGCATCCATTTGGCGAGGGTGACAAGCTCCAAGATCCTAGAGATGCATTAGAATAGATGCAAAATAAAGCATTAAGATGAAAGCGGAAGAAGCTAAAGATGCAAATTCTCCCCTAAGCATTTACAAAAAGTAGAAAGAGCATTCTTCCATGTCAAAATGAGACCATTTATTTTTGATCTGGCTTTATCAGTAATAATATCAATTAAGTTATGCATCACTAGACTTAGATCTTCTGTTTAAGTACATGACGCAATTGAACTTTCTGATTCTCCATCCTTGCCTCCAAGAGCTTTGCCTTTAAACTATTCTTCTGTGCGCCACGCGGCCAATCGATGCATCCTTTCATTCCTCTAGCTATGTGAGGATTTTCCGAGTCTGGTGAGCTCCACTCTCCCATCAAATCGGAGGGGCTCAGGCCACCTTTAACTGACCCCTGATCTGGAGATATAATGCTCCCATTAGATTTCCTTCCATTTGAAAGCCTACCATTTATTCCATCCACTGAGACAATCTTGTAATTCTCCCCGTTATTTGGACAAGATCTCCAAAGCCTTGTAATGGAAGAGGCCTTCTTGAAATGCTTTGTTGGCACGCTGCAGAGTTCACTGATCTCAGTAATGGGGGTTCCTTCACACGGGCTTCCTTCTAGTTCTGTTTCACTCCCTGAGATATTCCTTTCCAGCATGTTCTTATTCACAGATGGGACACTCCCTTCTGGTGAGTAGCTTGATCCCTGATCCTCAAGATGGCTCACAGTTTCCCAGCCACTTTCATCTTCCTCCACATCACCATTCTGATTAACATACTGATTGAAATGTCTATGGCCATCTTTGTAAGTAAGGTTGACTTCAGGAC
Organism: Erythroxylum echinodendron; assembly: GCA_027575705.1. Taxonomy (NCBI): domain Eukaryota; kingdom Viridiplantae; phylum Streptophyta; class Magnoliopsida; order Malpighiales; family Erythroxylaceae; genus Erythroxylum; species Erythroxylum echinodendron. The sequence continues at coordinate 23,616,242 of JANZXR010000005.1, forward strand.
TAACAGTGTGAATTTTTGAGGCATGGCTTGCAGGACTGTAAGCAACGCAAGGTTCAATCTCACGTTCATTGGCTTCACCAAGATTAACAGCTTCAAGAACAGAAAAAATATCATCCGAGTTAGGGGGTTCATACACAAATGCCTTTGTGTCCTGAATATTCACAGAGGCTGCTGCCTGCATAAGCAATTCAGCTTCTCTCATTTCCTTCACATCTAAATTTGTGCTTTTTGAAATTAGGAAAGTTTCTAAATCAGTTACAAGCTTCTTCATCTGTGAATACTTCTCTTCAAGAGCCACCTTTGCATCAACCAACTTCATTTGAACACGCTCTTCGCGCCAAACCTCAGCCATCTGCAGCATCTTCCTTTCCTCATCCACTTCTTCCCGAAGTTTCACTGATTCCCTCTTTAATGCGTCAACTTCAGCTTTATCCTCGCCAATTTCCTTAGCAAGTTCATCACATACTTCCTCTATTAGTTCTCTCGCCTTTCTTTCCTTCTCATAATCCTGCATGTATCGCTTTGCTGATACCTTTGCATCAGCCAGCTCATTAACCAATTTTGAATTGATTATTTCCAATCTTTGACGATTTTTCTTTTCATGGTTCAAGTCAGCTTTGACATCATCTATAAATGCACGAATTTTCTCATGCTCTCTACTCCTCCAAGCAGCCCTTTCCTCACTTACTTTCTTCAAGAAATGCTCCAGTTTCTTTTTTGAGGACCGACGCTCAGTCTCCAAATCTTGAACGCGTTGTCGTGCCTGCTCCAGTTCAGCTTCAAGTGCAGAAACTACTGATACAGCACTCACCTGTTGATTGAGACACTTCATGTTGCTGTATATCTGGTGTGCCTCATCCGATGCCCCCACACAGACAGGATTCCACTTTGTCGCGCCCTCCATCGCAGAGATTGAAAACTGATATGAGGGTTCAATCTAAAGTAGAAGTCAGCAGGTCTATATTAGACAAAGACCTAACAGTGATATAAGTATGCACAAGCCATCATGTAGCTTACTTTTATGAGTGAGATTGTCGGATAAAAATGACAAACTAAAGCAAGTTTAACTCTTGAACAGCTAAAATGGAGAAATTGTTAGTTGGTATAACTTCAGAATGAGCTTCTGAAGTCAATACAAAAGGATTGTGCCACTGGTCCAAACTCCAGTTAGATAGGAATGAGGAAGGCAGATTTCAATAGCTAAAAATGGCTACTGTCCATAGGAAGAAACCAGTCCGTTAGGTTTTTAACCATGCCTATCCTTGCCAAAACAACTCTTGTCTATACTACAAAACCATGCAGTGGTTCTAACTCAAAAATATTTACATAAAACAATGAAATGAAAAGTAAAACAATATTTGATACCAAGGGACATTGCTTAGATCCAAAAAACTGTAATGTATTAAAGTTCATTTCCTTCTCATACATCTGTTTTCATAAACATAAAATGTTAAAAATGTTTCGCAGAAGAAAAGACTAAACAACACATTAGACTACCCTCCCATCTCACCTTCAGGGAGGAAATTATATGCAGGAGGTTAACAGAACAAGATACTTTTTGTATATGGAAGATGCTATTTAAAATAGAAGAAAACTTCAAAATGAATTAAGTCCACTGAACATGCTCACTAAGCAATATAACATTTGATTTGATGAACAGAAAAATTACAAGTTTAAATCCTTTAACGATCCTTGCTGGTTTTGTCCACATTGAACACGTTATTTACAAGCGACACTTCAGGAACAGACATACCTTACACAAGAATCTGGTCTTCATGCCAGAGACAGAACTAGGGCTCTCCGATGGATCCTTTGATCCAAACATATGTGCTTTCTCCTCACGCCAAGGTTCAAATTGGATTGCCACATGACGAGAACCAGGCTACAAAGACAAAAAACACAACAAAAGCAAAAAGTCAAAAAACATTACTAATCAAATTTCACGTCCAATGGGAATTGGACTGTCTAACAACCAACAGCAGAACAACCCTCAATTTGGAAACCATGCAGTAAACAGACAGGTTTTTAAAATCATCTACTAAGACCCATCAATGCATTGACAACATGTACATCTAAAAACAAAAACAGTTTCAAATAAACAACAAAGTTCCCGTCTTTTATCCAACTACAAGCTTCCAGCTAATTAGTTTCCTTTCATGAAGATTCGATTGATGACATTCATTTCAATAATAATCACGAGAATAAATCGTATTACTGCTAATATGAATACCATCATCGTGGAGAAAAACTTTTAAACCAAGCAACAATCAATCATAAATTATAAACTTAAAGCACTCGATCAAACCACATTCATCACACAAAGCAATCAAAGCAGAACCATTAACCCACATTCAACTCCCTCACTTTGTCATCCAAATTAAATTAAAATGTAACAAAACACTGATCTTTCTAGAGCAAACAACAAGGACAAGACAAGAGAGAAAACCACCTGAAACCCTGCCAGATCCTTCCTACTCCTCCTCCTCCTCTGTCCACCACCACCGACCACCGTTCCCGGCAGCTGCAACCGCCACAACCCAGCAGCAAGCCTCCTTGCTGAAACAGCTTTCACGCTTCTATGGCGGCCTTTCGGCCCACCATTCTTCTCCTCCTCCTTCCCTGCCTCCTCACCACCGTCTTCATCGTCAACATTGACCACTCTATCTTCGATTTTCCATTTCAGTAACGGGGTCTCGGGTCTGCTCCGCCTTCCAACCGGAGCTCCGACTCTCTTCAATCGAGTCAAGCTCGGTTTCCGGGTCCTTCGACGGGGCTTGGGGGAGGTTCTGAGATCTGAGTCAGGAGGTGGGTTCAGGACCTTGGAAGCTAAGGAGTTGGCCTGAAATGCGGCGGCGGAATTCGAGTTTCCGGTGATCCTCATTTCTCTAGGAAACAAGAACCCATTTAGGCCACTATCTAACTAAGACCAAAGCTCAAAGCTTTTTCACGGAGAGTCCCTGCGTGTGTTTGTGTGTACGTGTGAATGTGTGAGTCTGTGTGTGAAATGCGAGAAAGTAGAGAGTAACAGAGAAAGAGCGAGATTTTAGTAGCAGGGAAAGACAAACACATGCATACGTATACGAGACTCCTACGGATACGTATGTTAAAGAAACCGTTTTACAGTTGTATTAGACATTAACTTAACAGTTTTAATTAATCAAAATTATAAGGTGGACTAGTTATTTTTCTTCCTTCTTATTTTATTAATTAAATTCCATTAAATATTTACAACATTATTTAACTTTTTAATACCTCAGATATTCTTAAGCATATTTGTTTATTATAATTTATACATTTTTCTTAGGATAAATTTTCACTATAAAATAAATCTTAATTAATCAATTAGCGAATAACTTGCATGGAAACGTAATCGTACATGTACAATGGGTCAACGTATTTTTTAGGCAGTAGTAAAGCTGATACGACGACGAAGAGGGAGAGAAATAATCGGCAATTGCACGTGTGTGGTGCAGAGAGACGTTATAGATTGGTATATTAATAAATGACTGAAGCATACGCTGTCGTTTTTTTATTTTGTGCTTTGTTTTGTTCATTACTTGAAGGAGGCTTCGGATTCTACGACATGAGTTGTCCTATCACCTGTGTATTGGGTTACCAAGTTATGTAAGTTTAAAACAGGAAAGGAATAATAACATGTGTCATGGAAGTATCACTAAGATTTCCAATATGACCCCATAGTATGTTTAGTAATTTAGAAATTAATATTTGCCTCTTATATTTAGAAAATAAATTTATGTGGTATTATTTGATACAAATATAAGAAAAATATTCATAACATACATATAGATAATATAATAAGAAAATCAAGACCTTTTAAATAGATCATCTTATATTTTTTCCGACTTTGAACCTTAGCAAAACTTCAATTAGGTATTGATGATGACGAATTTACAATTCATCTCTTAATCGACTAACCATTTTTTAGTTTATTGAAACATTGTGTTGTCTCTAACAAAAAAAATGTTACTTGCCAATGCCATTAAATCTTTTTCAAGTTGAAATAAGAAATTCAAGAATGGAAATAAATTCACATATAAAAAGAAAAACTTACAGAATTAGGGTTCTACACATTGTTGATTGTACTTGTTACATCTCCACCTAGATATGCCGCGCTTCTAAAATAATATAGTCCTATAGAAAAGCATCCGAGGGGAAATCCACGTGGCGCGTGATGGCACCCTAGACCATACCCATGAACTCTCTAAAAGCCTACTTTATAACATATGCTTTCTAGCTAGGCGACAGAAATGTACCCACATGGGCGCGACATTTTATCGCGATAACTTATAATTGGGTCTTTTCCAAGATCTAAATCCTTCTCTTTATATATATACTAATTTCCCCTCATTAATAAAACTTTAATCGACCACTAATTTTATTAAACAGTGTTTATATTCAAATTGATGTTGACCATCTTGATCTTGGTTTCCTTTGGAGATGGCCACCAAATTGGCAGACGGGTCTTGGCCTCTTGCTTCACACGTGGATGCAGGGGCCGGGGCGGGCTCATCCTGCAATTTACCCAAAACTAGTCTACAGCGGCTCCGCTCCTCCCCCTTCCATAGTTTTCATGCTGATGATGAGTTTTCTTTTCTTGTGTACCAGGGAATCTTTTGGACAACAAATTTAAGCAACCTGAAGCTTCTTTCGTTCCTCTTTACTTTTTATTTGCTGAGATTTGACTTTTCAAAACAATCATATCTTCTAGTACTAGCCTCGAGCTGACATTGGTCCAAATCATTACGTATAACTTCCGTTATGGCGCTCTGTATAGAGGTTTCTGTTCCATTTAATTGTTCCAATCTTATGCCCCATAATTAAAACTCTCCTAATATTTTTTTCAACTGATTAACTTAATTGGTCTGTGTCCAAAGTAAATTAGAATCAGATTCTATCTTTTTTAAATTGAACCTATTTTCTTATTCTTCACCAGGAAATGTGCCACTTTAAGAAATAGGACGCATCAAGGCTGGACCTAACTGCTGGAATAGGTGAATGAGGTTAGGTCGCCTAACTTACGTTTTATATTTTAAAAGGGAGGATAGGAGCAAGAAAAGTCCAAGTGTTCAGTAGTTAGTAGTTTCCATTGCAACTCTTGAATTGGATTTTGCACAGACTTCATGTGATGATTCACGAGATCTAAGATACTTTTGGCATCAAGTCACTCTTGAACCGGATGTTTGACTCGAAACACGTGCAACAAAGCCCGTTTGTTTAAACTCGTCAAGGCCCATAACAACAACGCGGGCGGACTTCGTATTCTAAAAGAGTAATGAGTTTCAAAGTCTTTATTTTTCTTTTTATTTTATTTCAGTTTTTAATTAAATATCTAGATTTTAAATGTTATTTTAATTTATATTTGATTAACGTAACTAAATAAAAAATATATAAAGATTGATATTTGAAAAGATTATGCGATATTCTTGTATAATTTTTAAATATTAAATGAGTAATTTAATTTTAAAAATTAACATAATCCTGAATGTATTTAGTATAAGGGAATCAAAAATTATATTAATGAAAAGAAAGAATCATGTAATATTAATACTTTCAAATATTAGCTTTCATGTATTTTATTACTTATATTATCAAAAGTATTAACATAAATAAATTTTAAAATTAAATTATTTAGCTCTTGAATATTTAATAAAAATTTTAAAATGTTAAATGATTCATAATCTGAAAGAACGTTACTCACATATTCCTGTGCCAAGTCTTGGATCAAAAGCTAAGAAGGATATGATATGTCTTGTTTAATAGTCTTTACTTTTTATAACGAAATGACAAGGATTCAAATAGATAGCACCAAATTGCTTACTCCAATTTTAAATGGATAAGACTGCAAGACATTATTGCACTACTTTGTTCTGTTTTGTCAAGTCTTAAACAGTCAAACTTGTTTGCATGATTGTCGAACTTCTTCTTAGATTCTCTTTTTTTATTTTAGGTTTTTACTGCTCTGGACTATAAAGGAGTCAGCATTTTTTTCTTTCTTGTATTGTAACTCAAGTGCCTTGTCCACCTCCATCTTTCCTATCAAATTGTGGATGTAAGAACATCAGAACAATATTCTTGTAATGTACACGTTTATATCAACTTTTTTGCTCAATAGATAAAAGGAAAGGGGTCTATCAAAATTTGCACCGGCTCAAACAAAACAAGGTAACAGTAAATTTGATTTTAGTGATATGAAAAAACAATTTCATTATATGAAAGTTTGAACTAATTATAAAGATTGGAGTTTAAAAATTTTGAAAGATTAAGATTCATATTTAATTCAACATTATCAAAAACAGTTCTTCTATTAGTTATGAGTAAATATGTATACTACTGGACCTTCTCAAATTAAAGAATTAAATTTTGTACTGTATTGATCAAAAAACGATATGAAATACTAACGTTTGCTATCAACTGTCCCTATCGGCTAATACGTAAGTTTTCTTCTGGTATCGAACACTATTTAAAATGCCAACCAAATATTGTTTGGTATTGTAAAATTTAAAATCTTTAGCGTCTTATTTGTAAAAAACAAAAATTATACCAAACAAATTAAACCCCAACGCAAATTTCTACGGAATCTGCTCTGTTTCTTCTTTCCACCCGATAACCCAACCTTACCAGCTTCATCTCTACTCTTTCTTCTCATCGCCACCCATAGACCCCACAGCCCTTGCGATTGAATCATGATGCACTTGAACCGTATTCAATCATGTGGATGTGGATCTTGAATTAAACATATGCAGTCAAAGAGTGGCGTTGTAATCTTTGATTGTAGACGTAATCTTCTCACAAGCTGTGACTTTGCACAAAAAAGCATGTTATGCGTGTAAAGCCCGCAAAATAAAAGTAGCCCAGCCCATAAACTATTAAACATGTATAAAAGGCTAGTAGCTGAAAAATGACGAGAACACGAAAGAAATTAGCTCTTCTTCTTCTTCTTTCTCTCCAGCCACATTTTTTGACTGGTTAAGTGTATCTAAATGCACCGTTCTTTTTCTTGCATGTAACACTTCTCTTGTAGGATCTCTCATTGTGTTTGTTTTGTAAACAATTGGGAAGAATCGTGGAGATTAACAATCTCAAAATCTTTTAAAACATAGGTAAAATTCCAGCTGCTATTTTGTATCTTTTGTGATTTTTGATCATCTTATACTAATTTATAGTTAGATTACATGTTGTGGTTGTTTAAGACAAATTATATTCATGGAAAGAGATAAAAAATTGGAGCAAAAGTGGCTGGAAAACAAGAAAAAAAAAAGAGGAGATAGGAGCAGGGATGGCAACGGGCTGACTCATGGGTCAGTCTCGCTAATTTTTTAAAATATTTTTTAAGATTAAAAGTGTAAAATAATGATTTTTTTTTATTGAATCCAGGCTTAGGTTGTCCAGGCCTAGGCCTACCCGAGACCTAACTCTTCTAAGAAAAATAATGTCTTTTTGCTTAAAAAAATTAGGCCTCGGATTGATCTGAGCCTGATTTAGCCTATGAGTCAGCTCATTGAAAACACTTAAATTTAGGCTCATGGACTAGCTCATTGCCATCTCTAGATAGGGATAAGAAAAGAAGGTGAAGGAGATGACAATTTTGGAAAATTTAAGTTGCATTAAAGGGCAAAGTTAAAAATGCAATTAGTAAAGTGTAAATCTAGAATTTACTTTCAAGAAGGAAATTTTTAGTATTAATTGAAATAAATGAGAGTAAAATATGACTTTTTAATTAGTTAAGGGTATTTTAGTAATTATGATGGTTAAGTTAGTAAGGATATTATTTTTTATAATTAAGAATAAAGTGAAAAAGGGAATAATATTAGATAATTAAGTGTAATTAGGTTAGAAATTTTCTTAAATTAGTCTAAAAAATTTTGTAATTTCTAGGATGGTCCGATTAAGGAGTAATTTAGACTATCAATTAGTTGAGTTCGAAATTGAGGTAAGGATAAACTTAGACTGTACTCTTAGAATAATGTACCGTTTTGTTATTGATAAATTATTTTTAGCGAATGATATTTTAAATTAATCATTAATTAAATTAATAATTAATAGTTATATACATGAATTATGTTTATTTTATTTAGTAAATAATTAATAAAGTACAAGATGTTTCGCTGTTGTATGTTGTTACGTTTTACAAGATGTATTGTTTTTTAATTCGAAGAAAAATGTGATAATTAAATAGAGATTGACTGATAATATGTTGTAAATAATTGGAGAAAATCGAGAATTGGTGGCTTGCGTAAGATAGGGTATATTTGATAGTCATAAATTGATAAGTTGTTTAGAGATAAGCGAGCGATGGCTAGGTATCTGTTCGTGGAGCAGATACTGGGGCATCCTTAGTCCTAGGGATGTCCTGTGCTAATGACTAGGTACCGGAGCGATATCAAGATATCCTGAATCTTGGGGATATCTTATGTCGATGGCTAGGTACTGGAGTAATACTAGGGTACCAAGAGAGATTAAGAAATTGAGGTACTCTAAGTCGATATTTATACATCTAATTACGTGTAATTGTTCGGATTAGACTGAGTCATGTTGTGTATCTTCGTATTATATAAATGTTTTAATCACTTAACTATCCTTTATTTATATATTGAGTTATTTGATTTTAAGGATATGGTCGGTTACTCTTACTGAGTAGGCAGCTCATCCCTTGTCACTATTATGTATATTATGTGACCGCTCGACTAGTTATGTTATATAAAATACTTTGGTATCTAAGGAACTTTTCTTTTTTGGAACTGTTGAGAACTTTGGATAATTGTGATTTAAGAATTTTTGGGAGCATCGCATGAGGTGGTATCAAAGTGGCTTTACATTTCTAGGGATGTATTAAGTGAAAAAAAAAACTAATGACGTCTTCTTATCTTATTTAGGTTGGTTTAAGGAGAGGATCCTGATGGCCTAGACTCGACAAGGGAATTGGGTAACTTGATTCGTGCTCCAGATGAGCTTGAGCAAGGGAATGCTAGAATGGATCGAGTAGGAGGACAAGTGTTAATGCCACCGTAGATGATGCAATTCTTTCAGATGATGTAACAGGTTGTTACTGTGGCTCCAGCTTGAGGTGATTCTGAGATGGATCACAACTATGAGCAGATTTGTAAGATGAGTGTAGTAGAGTTTCGAGATACTATTGATCTTGAGGAGGTTGGTGGGAGCAGATTGGGTTGGTTTTGGACCATCTGGAGTTTGACTTAGAAAGAAGGTTACTGTACATCATTTCCTTATTCCAAGGCAATGTCACTGACTTAGAGGAAGTAAGTGAAGAGATCATATGAGCCAAAAGAGATGACTTTGCAAGAGTTCTAAAGAGAGTTTAGAGATAAATACACTCCATGAATATATCGGGATCGAAAGAAGATGGAGTTTATGAGTTTGGTTTAGACTGAGGAGATTTCGATTGTAGATTATAAGGCTCACTTTACAACATTATCTACGTATGCTTTGGAGACTGTGGCTAATTTAGAAGACAGATGTTACCAATTTGAGCAAGGTATGAGGACGGATATTCGCTTAGGTTTGGGAGTTACTACTTTTGATTTTATGAAGTTACTAGAGACTGTATTTAGAGTAGAGGATGTAATAAAACAAGACATGAGGAGAGGAGAGTTAAAGAGGCGATCAGAGTCTCATTATGGAGAAGGAAGTCGGTTAGTTAAGAGGGGAGCTAGTCACTCATGGTCTACTAGTGCAGGGGGATCTAGAAGAGCCGATGTCACATCGAGCAGGAGTGGTAGTTCCTACCGTTCTGGTGGAGACTGGGGAGCTGGCAGGGATTTAGGACAACATAGCACTACTAGTGCTACATCAGTGGGATTCGACAGAGGGGTTAGTAAGAGCTTGAGAGGACCTTTTAATAGAGGAGTTAGAGGATTACGAAGTTGTGCTATCTTTAGGAGCATTCACAGAGGACAATGTTGGGAACCCATTGGAATCAGTCAATTATATTATATATGTGGAGAGCGAGGGCACTTACAAAGGAGTTATCCAATGTAGGGAGGAGTTCGGGAGTGAGGGCATAGGAAACAATACATTATCAGAGTGGAGTCTTTGGTTTAGGTAGAGGTTCGAATAGAACTGGTAGCAAAGATGGTGGTAGAGGAGTTAGACACGGACCATCATTAGGTACGGGTACTAATGGGATATCCTTATCACATGGGTAAACTTAAGCGAGGATATACCATATGACGAGGGAGGAGGCACCAGTAAGAAAATTAAAACCCTTAGCCATTCCGTCGTAGAAGTGGGAGAAAATTTCGATAGATTTGGTGGTAGTGCTATGTAGGACCAGATGTAGACATGATTTAGTTTGGGTGATTATGGATAGGTTGACTAAATCAGCTCATTTCTTACAAGTACAATAGACAAACTCCTTAGACAAGCTCACCAAGTTGTATGCTAATGAGATTGTAAGGTTACATGGGGTTCCAGTGTCTATTGTATCAGATCGAGATCCACGGTTTATTTCTCGATTCTAGATGAGTTTACAAACAAATTTGGGGACTAGGTTGAATTTGATTACTGCATTTCACTCTTAGTCGGATGGACAGTCAGAGCGTACGATTCATACGTTAGAGGATATAGCTTATGTGCTGAACTTTGAGGATGATTGGGATAGATATCTACCTTTAATGGAGTTTGCATATAATAATAGTTATCACTCTAGCATCAGTATAACATCATTTGAGGCATTATATGGTAGGCGCTATAAAGATTCGATATGTTGGGATATAGAGGGTGTTAGATTATTGGAGGGATCGAAGTTAATTTAGGAAATGATACAGAAAATAGTGAAAAGGCAATGTTTGAAGGCAGCTCAGGATAGGCCAAAAAAATATGTCACTTAACATCATTGGGAGATGGAGTACAATGTTGGAGATATAGTATTTCTTTGGGTATTACCTTAGAGGGGAATTCTGAGGTTTGGTAGGATAAGGAAGTTAAGTCTGAGATATATCAGGCCATGTGTACAATGTATGGGGCCGTTAACTTACAAATTAGCATTACAAACAGAGTTATCACAGGTTCACGATGTGTTCCATGTGTCGATATTAAGAGGATATCGATTGAATCCTAGTCATGTTATATCAAGGCCTAAGATTGAAGTTACAAATGACATAACTTATAAAGTGGAGCCAGTGGAGATATTGGATAGACAATTAGGAAATTAAAGAGACGGGAGATTCTGATGGTGTAAGTTTTATGGATTCATCATCATTCTTTAAGAGAAGCAACTTGGGAGGTAGAGGACGAAGTTTGACCTCAATATCCTCATTTGTTTGGATCCTTAGGTATGTAATTTAATTATGAGGACGAAATTTTTTTAAGAGGAGGAGATTTGTAAAGCCTATAAAATAAAGGCAGCCCAGCCCATAAACTATTAAACATGTATTAAAGGGTAGCGGTTGGAAAATGATGAGAATACCAAAGAAATTAACTCTTCTTCTTAATCTTTCTCTCCATTTTCTAGCTAGTAAATATGTCTAAATGCACCATTCTTTCTCCTGCACATGACACTTCTCTTATAAATTCCCTCATTGTGTTTGTTTTGAAAAAAATTGGGAGGAAATTGTGAAGGACAACAACCCCAAAATATTTTAAAACATAGGTAAAATTCCATGTGCTATTTTGTGATTTTTGATCATCCTACACTAGTTTATAGTTGGATTATATGTTGTGGTTATTTGAGACAAATTGTAGTCATGGAAAGAGATAAAAAAAATTGGAGCATAAGTGGTTGAAAAATGAGAAAAGAAGAGGAGATAGGAGAAGAGGAGAGGGTGAAGGAGGCGACATTTTTGGAAAGTTTAAGTTAAATTAAGGGGCAAAGTAAGAAATGCAAATAATGAAGGGTAAATTTGGATTTTACTTTTAAAAAGGGTATTTTTGGTATTAATTGAAATAAATGAGGGAAAATAAGATTTTTAATTAATTAAGTGTATTTTAGTAATTATGGTGGTTAGTTTAGTAAAGATATTATTTTTATAATTAAAAGTAAAGTGGAAAAGGGGATAATATTGGATTATTAAGTGTAATTAGGATGGAAATTTTCTTAAATTAGTCTAATAAAATTTTGTAATTGTTACGTCCCAAGGTCTGATTAAGGAGTAATTTGAATTATCAATTAGTTGAGTCCGAAATTGAGGTAAGAATAACCTTAGATTGTAATCTTAGAATAATGTATCGTTTTATTATTAATAAATTATTTTTAGTGAATGATATTTTGAATTAAACATTAATTAAATTAATAATTAATAGTTACATACATGAATTATGTTTATTTTATTTTGCAAATAATTAATGAAGTACAAGATGCTTCACTTTTATATTTTGTTACATTTTACAAGGTGTATTACTAGTTAATTCGATAAAAATGTGTTAACTAAATAAAAACTGGCTGATAATGTGCTGCAAATAAATGGTGAAAATCTAGACTTAGTGGCTTGCTTAAGATAGGCTACATTCGATACTCATAAATTAATAGGTTATTTAGAGATGAGCGAGCGATGGCTAAGTATCTGTCTGTAGAGCAGACACCAGGGCATTCTGAGTTCTGAGGATGTCCTATGCTGATAGCTAGGTACCAGAGTGGTACCTAGATATCCTGAGTCTTTAGGATATCCTGTGCAGATGGTTAGGTACTGGAGTTGTACCAGGGTACTAAGAGAGATTGAGAAATTGAGGTACCCTGTGCCAATATTTATACATCTAATTACGTTTCCACTTGATGAGAGTTTATGATAAGTAGAGATGAGTCGACATATTATTAGATGTAAGTCTACTAGGTTAAGCAGGGCTAGACAATTCAATTAATTATGAGATAAAGCATAAATGAAAATTATAAATTAATATTTGTGTTATCATTGTTTGGTAAAATTTTGAAAATTTCGTTAATTTTTCAAATTAGACTGAGTAATGTTGTGTATCCTTATATTATATGAATTTTTTGGTCACTTGACTAAGCTTTATAATTATTTATTGAGTTATTTGATTTTAAGGGTACAATTAGTTACCCTTATTGAGTAGGCAACTCAATCCTTGTCATTATTTTTTTAAGAAAATCAATAGATTTTTGATAACCTTAATGTACGTGATTAAAAGAGTGAAAATTAGGTGGGGCCAGAAGATTACTTGAGTAAAGTCCTTTGAATGTGTGTGTGTGTGTGTGTGTGTGTGTGTGTGTGTGTGTGTGTGTGTGTGTGTGTGTGTGTGTGTGTGTGTGTGTGTTTATTTATGTGACAGCTCAGGTAGTTGTGTTATATAGCATACTTTAGTGTTTGATGAACTTTTTTCTTTTGGAACTATTAAGGATTTTGGATAATTATAGTTTAAGAACTTTTTGGAGCGTCACAATGCGCCTTTCGTGAGGACGCTCTCAAGTTCAACAACAATTACCTAACAAACATGGCAACCACAATATCAAAAGCATAGAAAAATATTTCAGCTTATTTCAATTACATAATGGACAAATTAAAAAAGAGAGAATTGGATTGCGAAGGCATTTTAAAAGATATCAACAATATAAAAGAGGAAGGGGAAAAATGTGAGATCCCACATCGATTGGAGAGGAGAATGAAGTACATCTTATAAGAGTACAGGTAATTTAAAGTGGACAATATCTGTAGGCGGGTGGTCTGGGCTGTTACGAAAACATTAAAAACCACAAAAGATTCCACTATCCCAGAGAGCCTACCAGAACTAGAACTTGTATGAATTAACTCTCTGAGTTTTTGTGTAGCCGACAAACTATTGTATGTAGCCCAAATTTATGACCAAGAGTTTGTGATTCTTATGAGCATTTTTTTTATATTCAAAAAATTTTAGCACAATAACTCATTCAAGATATTCTTGCAACATAATGATTTAAAGTTTTTCTACAACACAATTGAAATTTGAGTTGGAGTGGTACATGGAGATATCTAGCAAGAGAATATCTACTATTTGATTGTTTTTACATGGCTAACCAATCTTCATAATAAGTCATAGTTTAAAAAACACATAAATGACTATTGAAATTTTGCTCCAATAATGATTATCTAAATAGGGAGCATACCATGTTCTCATCAATTTTGAACCATTTTTTTTGGATATTGTTTACATAGCAAGCATAATGCCTTGAAAATGCAGCATTCATCACATCCAAGTGCACAATCACTCCATAAAGCCTGTAAATTGGGGTTTTATCACTTGTCTCACTCATATAGATGTGGTAGGTCAAGGAACTCAGGGAACTGGATTGACTTATTGAGTTTTCCAAATTTACCTAACTGTAAAATCAAGTATGAATTATAGATGAGAATCTTTCGTTAACAAAATGGAAGATATAATTATTGATTACTGGAACCACCTAAAATCGCTTTAGTGCAATTGTAAGGATGTCAGAAGATAGAGTTATAAATATTTTTATTTCAGGTTTCACTTGTAGTTAGTTCTTCAGCACGAACTCTTGTTGTAAATTGTACTTGTTAGAGAGTCATGAATATTTATTATTCTTTTCATTTGATGTAATTAATATTTATCATATGCTAAAATTATAATATTTTAAATATTTTGTATTGTTCTTAATTTTATATTTATATGATGATTAAATGAGTGTTTTCATATTAATTGTGGTTATTATTTATATGTGAAATATGTGAAAATAATATTAATAAAAATAAATAAATTGATGTTATTTTAAATTTCTATTATTATGATTTGTGTATGATTGCAAATAACATTATATTATAATTTGTGTATTTGAAAAAATTAATTAATTGCTTTATATCAGAATTTATTTTAATTTATATTTTTAAATATAAGAATGATAATATTAACAAAATAAGAATTGTTATAACATAAGAATATGTATTAATATTTAAAAAAATTAGAGAAGGAATCATCAAACCTATAAAAAAAAGGACGATCTTATTGATTGCATGGACTGACATTTAGTTAACCCATCAGGAATCTTTGTGATTAATTCAAGAATGGTTCTTAAAATGATTAAGGCATTTGTAAAAAAAAGGCCAAAAACATCTGGAGTCTTTCCTGATCTACAGTATTCTGAGATAAATAAGAATTTCTTAACCATGGATTGCCAAGTGCCAACTAAAACATTGATAAAGTGCATTCTACACTGACTCTCTTTATCGAAAATCTTTTTAAAAGAAACCTCCTGTTTCCCATCTGTTTCTTTTGGCACAGAAAAAACTTGTTTTCAACATAAGACTTTCATACGATTGGTAAGCTCTTAAACAGAAGATGAAAAAGACTTGCTAACAACCTCCTGAAGTACAATTTGAGAGCCAAAACTCTCCCATTGATGGAAAACGTTTAAGATAAATTTTGAATAAAATGAAGGTATGACTTCAAAATGCATGCAATGTTGCTTTTACCATATTGTGAAAATAGAATTCATATATGACAAAGCAGTAGGCAGAAGCATCACAAAGTCCTCATATGATAGAGTTAGGCTATGTTTGATTGGAGGTTTTATAATATAATGTAATATTATTTCATCATTTAGGAGGAGGTTTTATAATAGAATGGAATAAAATGAGATGGAAGATGAGGGTTTCATATTACATCTCATTCTATCCTAAACAGTAAAAATGAAAAACCTCTGATTTGGGGAGTTTAGGATGGAATGTAAAATGATAAACAACTTTACACTATATTACATTATAAATCCTTCATCTAAACAACATTTCATTATATTATATTATAAACCCTTCCCTCGCTCCCAAATAATAATTTTCTAATATTACATTCATTTACGTTCCATTCTATTATAAATCATTCCATTCCATTTCATTAAAAACTTTACGTTCAACCAAACATAGCCTTAAAACACAGTGCTCTTCAACCACCTTGATCCTAAGATGATAATCTTTGTTTTAAACTATTTGAATAAATTTTCCCAAAGACTAAAAAATGCAGGGGACTTGATTCAACAAGAAGAAACAATAATTATCTTTAGTCATGCCAATCCTAGACATGTTGTAAGAAAGAATCTCCAAAGGAGTGCCCTTAATAACTCGTGACAACACCAAGCATAAAGGATGAAGCATTCCTTATTGCATAAAATTTTCTCTATAAACAGAATTAATGGCGTCTAGCAAGCAACTATAAGCAGTATCCAATTCACACTTGGCAGCCAACTTGCACGTGAAAAGATAAATATCCTCTATAATATACAAAACTGAAAAACTCTTCTTCAAATGTCCAATAAAATTGCACTTCCTTTGTCACAGAATGTAAAAAAGTGCACAAATTCTTGAAAACATCACTAGTAATACAAATTCCATCAGAGAGAAGCGATAAGCAACATAATTCCTGATTTGTTAACTCGTTCAAGTCAACTTTATTAAAAATACATCGCATTACTTTGAGAAGGTCAAATGGAGTTATAAACTGAATCGATGTATGCAAAGCATTAAATGATGGATGAAGGGGTGATAAGTCTTCAATTTATGAGCCATTTTATACACCCACAATAATGGAAAGCATACATGAGAAAAAAATATGATATATTAATAAACAACGATATATTTTTCCTTAAATAAATTTTCTCAACATTCATCTGTAGTATTAACTCACTAGTGAAGGAGGTGTAGCTGATTCCTATTTCTTTGAATAAGTTCTTGAAATTATTCAATCTTGCCTTCAACAGATTATGCTTTTTCTTCAGTTGAATATTATCTAATTTTGTTTAAAGGCTTGCCTTAATATTCTTTCGAACATATTTAGAAAAGGTAGTAGTATTTGATTTCTCTTCTTTACTTATTCAATCATTAGTGAGATTAGATGCATCTCTATGTTATCATTCCAAACCCCATCATTTTTATCTGTTTCTATATAATCATTACAATCATTTACATTATTCAAAACTACCTCATCCTTTTTTATTTATTTCCAAATAATCATTAGAATCATTTATATTATTCAAAGCTTCCATCACTAAAAGTAATTCCATATAAGTGACAACATGAAAAATTAACAAGAAAATATTATATTAGACCAGAAATTTCATTATAAACTTCATTATCTTTATTTCAAAATGGTATTTACATGTAAGTTTGATATAATCTCATAAACATAATATAAGAGAAAAGGAAAGTTTTCAAACAATTGTCTCATATTGCCGTTCAAACTCCTTAAATAATTGAGATTGGTAATTTGAAATTCCATTCTTATGTTCAAGTTGGACATTTTAGCTTATAGTGACCAAGTAGTTTAAACATCAACAATATTGGCACATCATTTAATAGATTTCGATATGGGGTACTAGGTTGTTCTTTTACCACTTAAATTACCTCTTAAAACATGCAACAATACAAGATAATGACATTCTTCCATTTTTATATACTAGATTATTTAATCAATTAAAGTAGATGGATTTTGGATTATATGGTAATCAATTTATTGAAGCCTAATCTTAATTTAGAATATTTGTAATCATATTTCTTTGATGAATAATTAAATTTAGCTTGGAAATGTTTTCCCTTTTGTTTTCCTTAGTTGTCTTCAATGGTATGGAAAGGAGATTTAACATTTCAAATTCCAAGTTCCTAACAACCTAATAAGGTCTTAATCATGTTAAGGTTGGAACAATAATGTACAAGTTACATATATAATTTCTCATCAAGTTTTTTATGGATGTAAACCAAAGGATACGAAGCTATCAAACTCTATATAAAAGTGTTATTGTCAAGTATTAACTTACTGCAAATTACACTGTAGACTATGGAGTATTAGTAATATTACCTAAGTCTATATTTCATAAATGATATAATATTCTTTGATGGTATTCCATTTGCAAAACCAATGTTTGAGCTTGTATCATTTCCTCTGTTATTTTATAGCATATATACTATGTAAATTTTTTAGTCCAATTAGCACTCATATTTTCTTTTTATTTTGATTAATTTGTTTTACAAATCATAACATTTGCTCATTTTATTAAAGATTGTTTATAATCTTGGTTAGCACATGGCTATGAGCTAGCAATTTAATGCTTAAGTGTAAGTGAATTGACCATTACCTACTAATTGATCTATTCACTAAAGTATGATAAAAATATATAGTCTTCAATACTTTACTTGTCAGTTATTCATGATTCATAATACAACCATCTTATGCACAAACCTAATCATATAGGTTACCCCCAACTTTATATAGTGCATGGATATGACAATCTAATTGTGCTTTGCTAGATCAATATTGTTCGATTTTTAAGGAAAAAAAGGTGTACTTTATTATATATTAATTATATATGGTATTTTACTACAGGTCTCACTAGTAACTAATCTTTCTCCAAATCACATGGGTACTCAATAACAAAGGGGTAGGAATCTTTTACAATTCATCTACTTCAAATCTATATGGTGCGTAGGTAAAAGGAACTAAACTATATTGCTTATTCATTCATAAAAGCCAAAAGGGAAGTGTAAAGAATTACATGCTATACTTTTAGTAAAAGGAGATATTTTGGCTACTTTTTCTCTAAATTCACATTACTGCCTTTTCCACATAATAAAACATAGCATTCAGCCTTAACTTAAGGGGAACATAATACTCTATTCACACAAAATTTTGGGCTTAAGTAAAAAGGTAGTCCAATTATTTGTTAGTGAATATATAACATCAATTATGTTGGCCTTACACAATAGATTAAGCTTTTGTGGTGAAACGATCACTTAACATGGTATCATAGCCTCTTGACTAAGTGATCGAGAGTTCAAATCTTACCACCCACCTATTATTTAGCAAAAGATAGAGTGAGCATATGCAAGTTTCAAGCCCAAAAGGCTTTCACTTGAAGGGTGTGTTAGTGAATATATAAAACCAATTAAGTTAGCCTCATACAATAGCTTAAGCTTTTATGGTGAAATAGTCACCTAATACCATTCTCATTAGCTCTAAGTCCTTTCGAATAAATAGTTCATCTGTCACTCTTTCCCAAGGAATTATTTTCCTAATAATACCATCTAAGTACCAATTTCTTTAAAAGCATGTTTTAGGGCAAAGTAAATTAATACGAATATGCATCTCTCTTTTTTAACATATCTTTCAAGCCTTCGATCCGTCTTCTACTTCTCTTTCTTCTTTTCTAGTATTTCCAATCCATGCAAGTATAAGATGAACTTCAAGATTTGATAACAATAATATGGAGAAATGTTTCTAAAACTAAAACAAAGTGAAATAATTATAACATATGGCAAGCCTTTTTCTTAGAATTCCTTATATTTTTATATGGATATGAGGGTTTATATAAATATTTTTGTTCCTTTTCTAATGAGAAAAAAGTTCTAATGTTATGGCTTTAGAATTTCTATGTAAGCATATTCTAATCCCAACTAAGTAAATTTAGTTAACTTATATATTATCTGGTGATCCAAACCTACCTCTTAAAATAACATCTAATGTTTCCCTCAATTTACAAGAAGGAAAAATTAAATTGCAATACTAATTCATATTCCTAGGATAAATGACAAACTCAAGAACATATGGTAGATCTAAGCAGTAATAACATAAAAGATGACTCATTAAATTGGTCAATATCTTGTAGTTTCAAAAAGAGTAGGAAGAAGAATCAAAGATGAGAATGAAGATTAATAAAGAAAAGAGCTTTTTAGGACATGGATAATAGATAAAGGAATAACTTACAACAAACCATTAAATTGAGTATGAGGCTAAAAAAGGGTCTTTTTTTTCATTTTAAGCAAGTTATTTGAGATAGGAAAATAATACCCAAATATGAAAAGCAAGAACAAAAGAGGTTTACCTAAAAATCTTTAATTCTGGAAATCATTTTCAGGATGTCTAAATTTTGATACAATATAATAAAACAAACAATGAAGAAGGAGAACTAGAACAAAAAGGATAGATAAAAAATAAAATAGAATTAGAATTAGAACTCCCATTTTTTTAGTTTTAGAAATTAAGAATTCTTTTTTGTTATAAAGAAACCTACTGAAAAATATAGAAAATATGATATTTGCATTTTTGTATTTGTTTTGTTGTTTTTCAAAATTTGAAAAGCAGAAACTAAAACTTTTTTCCCAAATGTTTTTTTAGGTTATTTTGTTTCTTATTTTTTCACAACCAAAATAGAAAACCATAAAAATAAATAGAACCAAACATCACCTTAATGTCTCATGTAATCTAATGCTAGATGTATTATAAAAATGCATAATCTTTCTTATTTCTAAAGACGTAGTTGAAAGAGACTTAGATGAAGCAAAAGTTCATAATTTCTATATGATATAATTTAGATGAGTACATTAAATGGTTCCCTTTCATTAGTTCACTTGGCCAAGATTTTTAACATTTTTCTTTTTTTTCGGTTCAATTTTAATGAGGGATTTTGGAATTTTTAGCATACTTATATATATAATTATATGTAATGGACTATTATAAGGTTTGGTATAATAAGGCTTTAGGTTAATGAGCCTAAATCATCTAATTAAGTATAGGTTATTATATGTGTAAAAACTCTAACATTTTATTCCTAATGTATGTTAGACAATTTAGTAATAAGCACTATATATAAATAAGTGGTTTTGGTCCTGAAGAGAATACAGGGTTTTTTTTTCATATATCCCATCACTAGAAAAGACAGACAAACTATATGCATCTTTTTGAAGGCCAAAAACCAAAAGCAGCTGCAAAACCTCAAGCACATCTATTATAATGAATAGGTACACTTTTATAATCAAGTTTGTTATAAATAATCATACATGATTCATCTAGGTTCATATTATAGATTTTATATTGACATATAAAGTGGTACCAGAGCCTATATCAAATTAGATTATTAAGATTTGTTGATTGTTTTTATTTTGGTGTAATCTTGTTCTTTTCCCATATATGGTCATTTTCATAAGTTAACAAAATTGTCTCCATTACGGTTTATATGGCTCTAACTTTTCTATTAATAAAAAAAATCATATTGTGATTTACTGTTTCGACCAAGCATTAACCATCCATGTTTATGTTTCTTGGCCATTATTTGTTTGGATTAAAGATTGGCCAAATGTCATATAATTATTACATGTTGTCTATATCATTCTTTTAAGGTTTATAACTTTTATGGTTTTCTAGTTTTGGTTGAGATTTATAACTTTTATGATTTTGATTTGCTGGATGAAATAATATGGAATTATAATATTAATTCAATAATTAATTAATTAATTATTGAATTAATATTATAATTCCATATTATAATTAATTAATTAAATTCAAATTTTGACATTTTTATTTTTCGACTTTCATTAATTGATATTTAAGTTAATTAATAAAAATAATATGTTACCAAAGTAACTTCTATGTAGATTAATTAATATTAAAATATTAAGACGACTGTGTGTGGATGAATTTCATCCGGATAATAATCGATCCAAAGGAATATTATTATTTAGCCAAAATTCAAACTTACTTGTAGTGATAACTATGTGACAATTGTTTGACTTTCCAGCTAAAACATATGTCGGTCTAAAGAAAAGCTTATGTTTTAACAAGAAAGTATTATTAATATTTGATAACTATAATAAAAGTGCTACTTACAAATCAATATTTCTATGCAAAGACTAAATTTCAATGTTGTGCTAGGTATTTTATAAAAGGTTTGTTTGCTAATATGTTGCAGTCAAATTTTATTTATGATTTTATTGATTTGTTTATTTTTGTTCTGTATTCAGTGAATACTTCTACTACAATAGTATCTACTAAAACTAACTATATATATGTGCTAAGTGATATAAACTTTAAGGTTTGGAAAGAGAATATACATGATTGTTCTTGACTATATGGATCTAGACGTTATTCTTCAAATTGAGTGACCCTTACTTTTATGGATGCAAGTTTCCCTAATGACAAAATGGACTAGGAGAAGTGAGAATTCTCAAATTGCATAAGTTTAGGTGGAATTTGGTTTCTATTTATATATTGGACAATGTTGGTTACATTATTCCTTTAGGAATGGACAATTTAGTCTTTTACGATTTAAAGCTTATTGATTCTTATTCTTTATCAAAATATGGTAACCTATACTTACTTAATTCAGTTGTCTTATCTAACGAATACTTACATGTTAATTTATTAGTACTAAAAGAAAATTAATAAATTGGTAATTCTGATTCATTATTGTAGAGATAATGTTATTAAAATTTGTTCCAACTTATAACTTCAATGCATGAATGTTGGATCATGCAAGGATGGTTTGCAAAGCAAGATCCAATTATACTATAATTTAATTGACTGGTTATAGAATAGAGCTAACCTATTGGAATATATGATAGGATTACTGGATAATCGATACTTAAATGACTCATATTGGTACGTATTTTTAAGAGTTGTTACTCGTGGGGAGGAGGATGGATGTGGCATTGCCATAAAGATGTTCTTTTAGGGTAATTAGGTTGGAACCTATTTTTTCTTTTTTCTTTTCAATTTGTATTCCTAACGCACCATTTTTCTAAAAGTATTAAGGTCAATCCACAATAAAGACTAATTGACCTATGCTTAAAGACTAATTGACCTATATGTAACGGCGCGTGTAATACATGCCCTAATTTCTATCTAAAAAAGTCTTAAATTGAGTAGACTTGTGAAAGTTTAGACCTTCTATAAGTAAGTTACAAATTTAAGTCCCAAACTAATCAAACTCAAAAAGATTAAGCCTCAATTTAGGTTGTTAGCCCTTAATCACTTGTTGTTTCAATGTGACCATATTAAAATAGCTTGGAAAGGAATATTAACCATAGATAATGACATATTCAACTATTATGCTATAGTGGAATGGAGTTTGAAACTTAGACACATACCTATCCTTATGTCACTGTTCTATCTAGTAACATATATATGGAATGAAAGAGAAAAAATCTTCTCAAATCAGAGCCTAGTTAATGAAGCATTCTCCAACACACTAAGCAATAGGATTATACTTCATATCTACATGTTCAAGGGAAAGCATAAATTTAGCTTTAGAATCAGCTTTAATTAGAACATTTCCTGAGATAACATCTTAGTGATTAAGTAAACTATTTCTCGAAAACTCTATGATATGTTTTGTTAATTTAGCTACTTTAAGAGTCAAGTTGTAACCTATTCTAGTGTCTAATGACTCTTTTATATACTTTTTTAAGTAATAATTGAATTAATGGAAAGGCCAAGAGTACAATGTAAGTCTCAGCTTGAAAGCTTCGTAATTAGAGGGAGTTATAATTATAGATAGAAAAAGTGAGAAATACAGTTTGAGCTTAATACAATATAACAGTATTATGTTTCATACCTCATCCTTGTCTTACAAATACCAAGACTTCTTTACTTTGGAAGACAGTCTAGATGATAAGCCCCTAACAATAGCAATAAGTTAATCTTCAATATTATCTTCCTTGCAAGCTCCTCCTTACTGGAAGACATATTGCTGAAAACTCTAGAGTTTCTTTCACGCAAAATATCATGTACAATAGTTACCAAACCACATATGAATAGAGGGTAATGATCTTTTAGGCTATTTTCCAAGTTATTAGCCAGAGTAGTAAGGGCATTGAACTCTAAATTTAGTTTGAATTGCGTACCATAGTCCCCTAGTGTAATAACAGTTAAAAAATAGGTGATCTAAGTCCTCCCTCAGGTGTGCACAAAGGAGGCATGACTTATCCTTCACTAGGAACTCAACAGAGCATCTAGTATTGAAGTTTACTTATTGCTGCTATCTAGAGTAAGAAAGCACAGGAAGGAGCTATAACTAGTGTCCATACTAACTTGAACTAGCTTACCCGGTGCATTGTTTCCCTATCATTAGCCTTATATGATTTAGTGGAGAAAGCTTCATTCCTCTCTAATTTCCAAATGATTCTGTCACGTGCAGTAGAATCAATTTAGTAAGCAAGCAAGTCAATTAGTAGCTCCAATGATCCTTATGTTGTGTTTATTGTCCAAACCAAGATCTATATGTAATTATAGTTTGTACTTTTGTGTTGTTAGGGAATAAGGATTTTTGGTGTTGGAAATGTATACATTGGTATAAAAGTCGTATGTTTAACAAGTTATCATACCAAAAATAGGTGTTTTCACCATTTCTAATATGGCGTTTAGTGGAGAGATGCATGTTGTCCCTCAACTTTAGGATTTTCCATAATGTGTAGGAACTATTGGCTTTAGTGTGTACTTTTAGATACTTTCACCCTTTAGGAGGTAATAGTGGAGCCAATTTACCCATAGGCTCTCTTTATCAATTAGAATTTGTCAGATTTTCTTATTTTGTAGTGCTTTGCATGTTGATTTCAAAGAAGTGATTCCTAATCCTCTATACTTTTTTTAAGCACAAACTATATAGTATTTTACTTTAAGGCTCTTATTAGGACCATTAAGGCCAATCCGAAGAAGATGCCTCATGTTTTTGTCAATCTCCTATCAAATTCACCTGGGAATGAACAAATTAGAGCACCAGTAACTATAAAGGTTATATAAGACAACAACTATCAATTAAATTCTTCCCTGATAGGAGAGAGCTTTATACGTCAAGTCCTTGAGCTTTCTATACATTGCATCCATAAAAGGGCACAATCTTGATAAAAAGAGCTTTCTAAAAGAAATAAGGACCTCAAATATTTTATAGGGAGATGTCCTATGAGAATGCCAGATGAAAACTTCTTAATTTATTCCTACTGAGAGCATAATTTTACTCTTTGAGGGATTAAAGCTCAGGCTAAACATAAGTTCAAAATCCTTTAATACCTTGAATAAAAGCGTGATGGAGTCCATATTAGCACCACATGGGAGAAACAAATCATCAACAAAAGGACAAATTAACTAGATCCAACTTATTGCATCTATAATGATATCTGAGGTTGGCTTCAGCTTGAGTGTTAAGTCTTATTAGTCTTGATAAGACTTTAATGGCTATTGGGAACAATTAAGGGGATAGGAGTCCCTTGTCTTAGTCCTTTAGAACCCTAAATATTCTAGTTGGCTCACTATTGATTAAAATAGCATGAGAAGCAGTTATGATGAATTTGGTGCTAGGATATAAATTTGCTAGAGAATCTGAAAGCTTACATCGCTTGAATAAGGAAGCTCTAATAGATTAAGTCAAAAGATTTTTAGAAGTTCACCTTAATAGCCCCGTTGTTGATGGTCTTTTTTATTTAGTATCTGTTAAATAACTCCTACATTATCAAGATGTTATCACTCATTCTTCTTCCTTGAATGAATGTTGTCTAGTTGGGATTAATCATTACACTAAGGAGTTTTCTGAGCATATTTTCCAAAATCTTAAAAATAACCTTCTATATCATAATGCAACATGATATAGGCCTGAAATCATATAAGGAAGTTGGATTAGGAACTTTGGGAATTAGTGTCATATAAGTTTTGTTCAACTTTCTGAACATGTAGGGCATTTTGAAGAACTCTTGTATTACTTCAGTTGTTATATGTCCTGTGTGGTCCTTGGTATCTTAGAAGACTCTTGTGTTAAACCCATCTAAGCATAGTGCCTTATTTGGGTGTAGATTAAATAAGGTTTGCTTAATCTCCCCAAATGTAACCTCCCCTTTTTGGTCTTGCTCTAAGTAATTAGAAAACGAGTTACTTAAAGATTGAATTAGCACATCAGGAATGGACCTTGCCTCCCTACAATCTCCAAATAGATTTTTAAAATGGTTAAAGTTAAGGTACTTGAGTTCCTCTCAATTAGAGATTGAATTCCCTTCATTATCTGTTAAGATGGTTATCTTATTTATGTTTCTTCTCACCTGCACTGTATTGTAAAAAAACTTGGTATTTAAATCACCATCTCTAAGCCATTTGATTCTTTTCTTCTACTTAACTTAAGAGTTAAAAAACTTCAAGGCCTTATGTTTCTAGAGTCCTTAAACTTTGGTTGGTAGGATTAGTAGTCAAGTTAAGTTAAACTTCCAATAGAGAGCTTAAAGATCTTATGTTCCACTGAGAGATTGGTAAGGAGTCACAATTGCTTAATGATATTAAAGCTTGTTTAAACTTTTCCAAAGTCTACTAGCAAGTATAAGCTTTGGATCCAGTCATTCCTTGCTTCAATTCCTCCTAGATCAACTATGTGAAGTTAGGATGCTTAAGCCAAACATCGAAGAATCTAAAAGGAGCATTCCTTTTTGGTCCAGTACAATTCAAGCAAAGTGATTACATGGGTATGATAAAAGATTAAACAGCTGTGGAATTCACTGGAATTAAGGGGAATTGTCTTAACCATTCAATTTTTATAAGGCTTTTGTCTAACTTTTTTACATCAAGTACTTTCCATTTTGTTTGTTTTACAAAGTGAAGTGACTTCTTGAATGTCTCAGATCCTCTATTCACAGTGAGCTGACAAACTTAAGTAAGGGGTTATCCTTAAGCTTGGCTTTAACTAAAAGGCCATCAGATTCATTAGCATATATATAACAATTGAAGTCCTTGACAATGATTTAGGAAATATTATCCCTATATTTATTATTGACAATTCTTTCCATAATTTTTCCCTTTGAAATTCAAAGTTAGAATCATAAAATGCAGTAATAGTTATTATGGAGTTTAAAGAGGAGCACCGTACCTCATAATGGATGTATTGGTCTGAGCATTCCTAAGCATGAAGCTGGAAAGTTTGAGGATTGAAGGTAATGATGATTCTGCCATTGTAGTGTTTACTGTAACACCCCACTCCCGCTGAACCCGAACCCGATATCGATAGTGATATCCGAGTCCGTACTCCGCGAGGGCGATGTGCCACATCACTAAACAATCGAATTTGTTTTGTAATTATTTGAAACAACACAATGAACTCAACAGACACTTTTATTAACCAATTGGGCCCATTTCAAATTGCCACAATA
>JANZXR010000005.1:23643202-23661560 GCA_027575705.1 Erythroxylum echinodendron
CATCTGGCAGTGGTTACTCTGTTGCAACAAGTTACTTACCATCAGTTGGTGCAAGCTGCGATAAAAATTGAAAGACAAGAGACGATCAGGAAAGAAAGAATTCAAGAAGAGGCTCTACTAGAGGTGGCCATTCCTCGGGGAAACAAAGTCGAGAAGGTGCTAGTTCTGCACTGGAGAATGCTCAGAGATCTGTGACTAGGGGAAAGGCGATAGAACTTTCCCTCTTCGGCTGTTTCTGGTAGGGGGTCATCTAGAGGCCGAGGTTTTGAACCCCCAGAGTGCCCTGAATGTTCTGTACATCATCGGGGTGTTTACAGAAGGGCTACTGGAGCCTATTTTCACTGTGGTAGTACTGAGCATAAGATAGCCAGTTGCCCTCTCAACCAAGCTCAAACATCACAAGCCAGTCAAGAGGTCTTTCATGCATCTGCTGGGAACAGAGGACGTGGTAGAGGTCGAGGAGGATCTGGGCAGAATAGACCAAATCAAAGTAACCAATCAGAAACTGTGAATCGCCCAGCTGTGCTTACTACTTCGGCTCAAGCTTATGCACTAAAATCTCGTGAGGACTAGGATGCACCGGATGTTATTGCTGGTATGGTTTCTCTCTTTGATTCTGAAATGTATGCATTAATTGATCCTGGGTCTTCACATTCATTTATCTGTGTTGAACAAGTGTTTGATAAGGAGATGCTTATAGATCAGTTAGAGTATGATATATAGGTAACCAGTCCTCTGGGTAGTAGTGTGTTGGTTAATCAGATGTATAGGAATTGTCCAATTATAATTCAAGGTAATGACTATGTAGCAGATCTGATCAGATTGCCTTTCCATGAATTTGATTTGATTCTGGGGATGGATTGGTTATCCAAGCATCAGGCAGTAATTGACTGTAAGGCTAAGACTATTATACTTAGGAGATCTGATCAGTCTGAAGTAATATTGCATGGCGTCTGCACTAACTCCTTAGCTAAGGTGATATCTGCTATGCAAGCCCACAAGCTTCTCAGGAAGGGTTGTGAAGCTTATCTAGCTTTTGTGCTTGATTAAGGAGGGTGGAAAACTACTTGACATTCCTATAGTGAAGGAATTTCCAGATGTATTTCTTGAGGAATTACCTGGACTCCCTCCTAAAAGGGGAGCGGAATTATCTATCAAAGTTATGCCTGGTACTACTCCTATATTCAGAACACCGTACATAATGACTCCTACTGAGTTAAAGGAGTTGAAGGTGTAGTTACAAGAACTTCCGGATAAAGGGTTTATTAGACCCAATGTGTCACCGTGGGAGCACCAGTGTTGTTTGTTAAGAAGAAGAATGGCACACTGCGAATGTGCATCGATTACAGGTAGTTAAATAGAGTCACAGTGAAGAATAGGTATCCATTGCCAAAGATTGATGATCTATTTGATCAGTTGAAAAATGGAGGAGTGTTTTCAAAGATAGATCTACGATTGGGGTATTATCAGCTTCGGGTAAAGGATGTGGATGTATTGAAGATTGCATTTAGGACCCGTTATGGACATTATGAATTCCTAGTAATGCCATTCGGGTTAACTAATGCTCCAGCAGCATTTATAGATCTGATGAATAGAGTATTTAAGCCTTATTTGGACCAGTTTGTTGTGGTGTTTATTGATGATATCCTAGTCTATTCTAGGAATGAATAGGATCATGTCGAGCATCTCCGAATTGTATTACAGACTCTGAGGGAAAGACAGTTGTATGCTAAGCTGAGTATGTGTGATTTCTGGCTTCGGAAGATATCATTTTTAGGGCATGTTGTCTCTCTGAAGGAATCAGAGTTGAGTAAGATAGAAGAGATTGTTAATTGGAAGCCACCACGGAATGTAACAGACGTGAGAAGTTTTCTGAGTCTGGCTGGTTATTACCGTCGGTTTGTTAAGGGATTCTCAGTGATAGCATCCCCTTTAACTAAACTATTATGAAAGGAAGTGAAGTACGAATAGTCTAATAGATGTCAGAGTAGCTTTGATCAGCTGAAGAATATGCTTACTGAAGCTCCTGTATTCGTCCATCCTGTTTCTAGTAAGGAGTATGTTTTGTTTAGTGATGCATCTGGAACAGTTTTGGGTTGTGTTTTGATGCAGGAAGGAAAAGTAGTTGCTTATGCCTCTAGGCAACTAAAGACTCATGAACAGAAATACCCTACTCATGATTTGGAGCTTGCAGCAGTAGTGTTTGCGTTAAAAATTTGGCGGCACTACTTGTATAGTGAAAGGTGTAAAATTTTAACAGATCATAAGAGTTTGAAGTATCTGCTTACTCAGAAAGAACTCAATCTGAGACAACAGCGTTGGTTGAAACTGTTTAAGGACTATGATTGTATTGTGGATTATCATCCAGGTAAGGCTAATATTGTAGAAGATGCCTTGAGTCGGAAGACAATTTCAATATTATCAGTGAAGCAAAGTGAATGGGAACTTGAATCTGATGGAGCTTTAATAGCTCAGCTGAAAGCAAGGCCTAAGTTGAGGCAAGAAATTTGTGATGCTCAGAGAGCTGATGATAAGTTACAACAACTTATCTTGGCTACTCAGGAAGGTAAATAGTCTAATTTTTCTGTGCATGGTGATGGTGAATTGTATTATAAGGATTGGCTGTGTGTGCTAGCTAATGATGAATTGAAGAAGAAACTATTGTTTGAGTCTTATAATATAGTATTTACTATGCATCTTGGTGGAAACAAGATGTATCAAGATCTGAAACAGTATTACTGGTGCTCAGGTATGAAACGGGACGTTATGGATTATGTAGCAAAATGTTTGACATGCGAGCAAGTTAAAGCTGAGCTTCAGGTTCCATCTGGTTTGTTACACCCTATTTCTATTCCTTAGTGGAAATGGGATAACATTACCATGGACTTTGTCACTGGACTTCCTCTCACTCAAAGGAAGCATGATGATGTATAGGTGATTGTAGATAAGTTCACTAAATTTGCTCATTTTCTGCCTGTTCGTCCTGACTATTCTTTGGATAGGCTTGCAGATTTGTATGTAAATGAGATAGTAAGACTGCATGGTGTACCATTGTCTATCATTTCAGATCAGGATCCTTGATTTACTTCGAGATTCTGGAAAAGTTTATAGAAGGCTCTGGGAACTCAGGTTAAGTTTAGTATTACTTTCCATCCCCAGACAGATAGACAATCTGAACAAGTTATACAAATATTGGAAGATACGTTGCGGGGTCGTGTGTTAGAATTTCCCAGGAGTTGGGATAATTATCTGAGTTGATGGAGTTTGC
The DNA here is from genome assembly GCA_027575705.1 of Erythroxylum echinodendron. NCBI lineage: Eukaryota > Viridiplantae > Streptophyta > Magnoliopsida > Malpighiales > Erythroxylaceae > Erythroxylum > Erythroxylum echinodendron. The sequence continues at coordinate 23,646,471 of JANZXR010000005.1, forward strand.
TTACAATAACAGTTATCAGATGAGCATTGGTATGGCACCTTATGAAGCGTTGTATGGTAAGAAATGTAGAACCCTTGTATGTTGGAAAGAGTTGAGTGAAAACAAGATGATCGGGCCAGAGATTGTGCAAGATACTGAAAAGAAGATTCATATTATTCGCCAAAGATTGACAGCTGCCAGTGATAGGCAGAAGTCTTATGCTGACCTAAAAAGGAGAGATAATGAGTATCAAGTAGGCGAGAAGGTGTTATTGAAGGTGTCACTCTGGAAACACATACTTCGGTTTGAAAAGCAGGATAAGCTTAGTCCGTGATTCATTAGTCCTTATGAAATTCTGAAAAGAATTGGACCAGTAGCATATCAGTTGGCTCTGCTTGAAGAATTGGCCAGGCTACACGATGTGTTTCATGTTTCAATGCTAAGAAGATATCAGTGTGATGCTTCACACAAGATTCCTGTGCAAGAAATTCAGGTACAACCGGATTTGTCTTATGAAGAAGGGCCAATTTCAATATTAGCCAGAGAAGTCAAACAGCTCAAGAACAAATCAGTGCCATTGGTAAAAGTACTTTGGCAACATCATGGACTTGAGGAAGCAACATAGGAACCTGAAGAAACCATAAAAGCTCCGTATCCACAACTATTTGGATCAGGTATGAATTTTGAGGACGAAATTTCCTAAGGAGGGAAGAATTGTAACACCCCATATTAAGGGTTACAATATTTAGAAAATTCAGTGCATTTTATGCTTTGCATATTTGAATATTTGCTTATTGTATATAAGCATTTTGGACACATACAACATGCATTCATGACATTTTTAGGAGTAAAATGGAATTATGAAATGCGAATAAATTATGGAAATTTTATTCAGAGACTATTAGTATTATTTTGGAATTTTTAGTAAATTTTTGGAAAAATATTAAAAGTTGGACCAATCCTAGTGTGACATGTGGACCGATTAAAGATTGACATATGGCATCATTCATTGTGTGACAAATGGCTTGACATGTTGGCGACATTTGGTATCTTGCACAAAGGACAAATGGCTCACATGCATAGAGCCATGTGTCAAATTGGCAGTAACCCATATAGGCACATGTTTAGGTACGGAAATTTCTGTAGTTCCATGTTCTTCATTTGGTTGTTCTTCATCCACCGAGAATTTGATTGCTGAAATTTGAGCTGAAGCAAGGTAAGTGAAATGTTAAGTTCTAAGCTCTATGAATGATTTTGATGTTGTGATAGTGTTGGGATTAAATACATGCATGAGTTGTTTATAAACTTAATTCAGTAACAGTGATAGAAAGATGAGTTAATATTATTAAGCATTGGAAGTGCATTATCGATTGCATGAAGTTGTGCAAAAATTGTTTATAGGATTTGGTGAGATCTTAGTATAGAAAGGAGTTAAATGAAGTAAAAGCATAGAGAATAGTAAAAAGATAAAAAAGCATCAGATGAAAGATGGAAAGAAAATACAGTAGTGAGAGAAAGCTTGTGTAAGGAATCGATTTTTAGTGCTTAAATATAGATGTGATTTATTTGAGTTGTGCTGGGCTGAAATGGAAGTAGAAGAATTGATTTAAGTGCGTAATGTGTTCATTGAATAAGAGAGAAGTGAAAAAATCTGGGAAAAGAATGAGAGGAAGAAGATGTTTTAAACACCGTAAAGTTCGCCGCGGCCAACTCTTTTTAGTTCGCCGCAGAGAACTCAAAGGAATTGGTTTCTGTAAAAGTTTGCCACAGCCGTGACAAACTTTTGTAAAAAGGTCGAAGAATTCTGGTATCCGGAAAGTTCGCCGCGGCAAACTTTTGACTCGCCTCGGCGAAGTTTCCTAACAGATTGCTTATACTTTGGTATTTTAGGCATAGCTTTCTCTATAGTTATTTGAATTGAGTGATTTTTGATTTTCAGTAAACTAGAGACATAAGGCTACAAATTGTATGAAGAGATTAGAATCTAGTTCTGCCTCTAAGAATTTCATAATTTGATTGGAATTTGAGATAGGAATTTTGATGAAGCTCAAGAACATCTTGAAATCTTTTGAGTATAACTTTTAGTATACTAAACCAAATTGGACGAACTTGGTATCATTGGAAACCTAAGACAAAAAGGAACCACTTTCTAGAAGGAAGTATTACCTAGTTACCTCAACTACTTGATGAGAATAATTGAGGAAGGTGGACTCGAAAGTTGAGTGTAAATAAATCTGGATTAAAGAATTGAGTTTGGTTTCACATGAATGATAATGTGATAAGATTAAGGTTAAGAAACCTGGAATTTGTCATAAACATGCATCATACATATTTAGTATGCATGAATGTGCATAATTGAATCCATGATTGTGCACAATAATAATATGTGCTTATATTAAATGTTTTAGAGGAAACCATCGAGCGACCGATTCCAGATATTACTGGGACGTCGAGACAATAAGCAATAAGGGAAATTTTGTAAGTAATCTTAGATGGTAATTTTTGTAAGTAATTTAGTTAGTCAATTGTGTTAGAAATTCAGTAAGCAAATTTTGATAGTTTTGCTTTGATTATTTTGGTTGCTATTGATTTGGATCATTGAATGATTTGCAAAGATGTGAATATGTGAATTGAATTTTAGACATTTCTGTTTTGATTCTGTTAAGACCTATTTGTGGGTAAATACGCATGCATAGAAGGGTCTGCAGCTGCTTCTGTGGCACTTCGGTGTCTTCTATTATTGACACTTCGGTGTCTTCTGATATTGACACTTAGGTGTCGAGACTTCGGTCTCTTCTGTGACATTTTGGTGTCAAGACTTCGGTCTCTTCTGTATAAGTCCCGTTACCCACTTCTGTTGATGGATTAGCATATATCTGGTTTTGTGATTCTAACATATGTTTTGATTATGACTTAAATATTATTGTGTTCTGATTTTGAAGAGTTTATACCCTCTTGTGATGTTCAGTTCTGTTAATTATAAAGTCTGTTCTGAAATACATCATGTCTGATTTATTGTTTAATGCATGTATATGCTGTTACATGATTCAACATACTAAGTTGTCAGTTTATCCATAGATTAGTTATTACTCACTAAGCTATATGCTTAGCACGGTGGATTTGCTCCATGTAGGTTCTGAAAGAGGGACGTAGGAACTGGGACAAGACAACCGCGATGGCCAAAGGAGTCTAATTTTTGTTTTGTTCTCATGTATTTTGAGATTGTTTTTGGACTTGTATCTGATGTCTATAACTCATGAATTTTTATTTTGACGGGTTGTAACAACCTTAATTCAAGCTACTTTTGGAAATTTTGACATGTGATGTATGTTTGTTGAGATTCTGGTAATATATGTATAAAATATTTTGTATGTTCGAAATGCTTCGTGTTCAGTGTGTTCAGTGTGTGTGGCACTCGCAATATCCTCTCAGGGGGTATTAGGGCGTCACAATCTCCTTCCTATTGGTTATTTCCTCCACTTAGTGGAATCCTAATTTTTAGGAATCCATTTCCTACATAACTTAATTTTTAGGCATAGTATAGCTTCATTATATCTTCAACTAGATTGCTCATTTGATCCAGTCTCAAGTATTTGACATATTTAAGCAGCTACTTTTATAATTCCACTTCAATACATACATGTGCATATCCTATACGGTTTATATTAGCAGTATTTTCATATCCTACATGGTTTATTTTAGTAGTATTTTCATCCAAAGATAAAGGTTTACCTAGCTTACTAAGAAGGTAACTTAGGCCTTCAGTTAACCAACAGGGGAACTTTGTGAAAGTTCACCTAGAGTGGAATGTTCTTCGTGCATACCTTGTATAGGTTAACACCATGTTTTTATTTCAAAATGAAGAAAGGTCTATCTTGTACATGCCACGAACCTCCCTCAATGATCTTATTAGCTTATTCTTAAATGGAGAATTTGAATGAGAAGAAATTATCTCCACTACTCAAAACTATTTCCAATCTAAGCTTGCGCTAGCTAATATTAGCCCAACTCTTAATATGAGGAAAAAAAAGTCTTTTCTCCAAGAAGAATCCCGCAATGGTATATCTCCATTTCCTGACTCCTACATTCAGCACTTCATATAGAGGAGCTACAATCTCTGATCCCTCAGGAGAAGAGATAAGCTTACCCGATGTATGAGGGTCACCAGCTACCACTTTTTTCCGAGCCAAGCCTTTTAAGGTAACAAGTGAGGGAACAATTTTCTCTAGAACAATCAAATAATTCTCATTTGAGGTTGGAGCAGAAAAAGAGGTTTGCATAGTAGTTGTTTGATCTGAGGGAAAGAGGGAAATGTATTTTGGGATTCTAAGTTAAGGTTGTGATTACTAAAAGGTGAAGTTGGAGGGAGAGCGATGCCTGAGCTACTAGAGGAGGAAGCCATTCCAAAGGGAGAAAGGAAACAGGAAAATAAGGTGACTGAAAGTTAGGACTAATGCACAGTGTCTAAAACAAGTAAAAAAAGAGGGAGGCTAGGTGAAACTTTTTAGTGAGAGGTAAGAGGATAATTGCTTGCCTTTCAAGGCACAATACAAATTTTCATTCTTCAAAGAAAAAAAAAGTGATATATATATCTGATAATTAATTAAGCAATTCAGTCCTCCCCCATTTGCAGTTTGGTCCTTATGCATTTTTTAGTTATTTAGTCCTAATTTTTTATTTTTTAATTTAAACCCAAACATTAATTATACTTTCAAATTGACTCAAAACTAACAAAAGTCAAGCTAATAAATTGTAAATTAATTGGAGCAAAATTTAAATAAAAGATTGAATTCACAAAACAAGATAATTTCATATACAAGTATGAAAATTAATAAAAACATGAAATTAACAATTTTAAATTTTATTGACTGAAAATTAATAAAAACATGAAATTAACAATTTTAAATTTTATTGAAACGTTAATTATAAATACAAACAAAATGAGATAAAAATTACGCGTGGGATGAAGCTGAGTCCCCATACCTTAAAGTCTTTAGGCCTGCAAATAGCCGTGGAGGTCGTCTACGACAAAATTTGAGGGCTACCCTGTAATAACCGATGCGACGTACTTTGCTTATGAATGACGCGACCTTTTTATGCTAAGAATTACAAGTAGCTTCTGAAGAGCTTGTCAGCTTAAGAGAGAGCAGTGACAATTTATGAAATATCATTGCCTTAACAGAAACACAGCGTTTTCAAGTCTGAAAATAAGGTCCTGACAAGATCCACAAGTTCCTGTTTTCTGCAATAGTAGTGATACCGGAATTTATCATCGGGTCTGTAGTTTTCCGTATTGCTTGCAAAGCTGATAGGCAGGAAACTTGAATGCTTTCCTAAATTCTGGTGGAAGTCTATAACTTTCGATCTTGCCTCGCCTTCATTGCTGTTATATAAACCCAAGGATCCCTCCTCATTTTAAGACAAACCTGCCAGCTCCTTATGTAACAAGTTTGCAACATGCGTGTAACTGCACGAATACGATTAAGTTTGCGACCTACAGCCTACTTTAGTAGGTATACATATATTCTTTCTAATATTATCTCTGAATCTAGTTACATCTACCCCAGTTGCGAACTCCAAGTTCATCACCATAAACTAGATCTAGGGAGGGAGTCATCTATAGACATAATCAGGTCTGCGGTGTTTGAAAATGCAAACGATTGACCCTTAGCCCTTGAACCTCTTCCAAAGAACACAGACTCGTACAAGGTGAAGAAAATATGTGAAAAGGTTAAAAGGGGTATAGAATATGAAGACTTTCTCAACAATAAAAAGATCACCCGTATGTTAGGAATAGGCAACTTCAAGAGTCAAGAGAGCTTGTTTCTCGGAAATCAATGCATACTATGATAATCTCAAGAAAGGGATGGGACACAAGCCTGTATCCTATCCAACTTTACCCTCGTTCAGCTTAGGAAGAACTTGCACTTCCACCCCACTTAACCCATCACAATAGGCCACATATTGGTGCTTCATTGCCTGTTATCTTGTGTATGCATTGTTGTTGAAACATATTTCTTGCCCCATATGCCAGCATCAGTTCCAGAGGTAACAAAGCTATATAAGTACAAGAAAATGAAGTACATTCAACTCAATAGAAACAAAGCTACATAGGGTAATGAAAACCATGAAAAGCAAAGCTACTCAACGTAAAAATTCTGGAGTGAACGTGACGGTGGAAAAAGAGATACGATTATGCGAATCATATCAAACAGATTGTTGATGATTCACGTCTTCTCATTGTAAGTTTGCAGGTCTCTTACATACCAAAATTGACAAACAGAAAGAGTGGGACCAGACAAAAAGAAAAATAAGATTCATTGTATCAAAATTGATGGTCGTTCTGCACTATTTTCACAGGCTGCAATTTTATCTTCCAACTTTCCAGGTAGGTTTTTCTACATAAAGAGAACAAGCAATCTCCCAAATGATGACAAAAACAAAAAATTCGAAATATCTGACATATGTATCAGCATGATAAACATTAATTACCTCCCAACTGGATGTCAACTCACAAGCCTATGGACCAAAAACTTTTATTCTTCAAAGGAAAGAATCAATAATGTTGTAAGTGTGGCAATCTATGTTCATGGAAACTTGGTGCTGAAGGTGGTAGTAGATCCTGAAACTCCAATTGGACGATTTGCAGGGACGGGGTGTTGCAGTACAGGAATGTGACTCGTAAGTGCAAATGATTGCTGTCCACCAGCTACAAATGGTTGGGGCATGCACAGCTGCAAGGCTTGGCCAGCTGCACCAATTTCAAACGTAAGATTAATAGAATATAAATATACTTGAGCGGCATAAAATTATGATAAATAAATAAGGTTGGACAACTTAATTGTTTAACACATGTATGCTTCCATCATAGTTTTCCTTTTAATGACACATTTAACTTTCCTAAGTTGATACTTAGTAATTTAACTCGTCGTTATATATCATCTTTACAAAAAGTAAACTGCTGTCTACAATGAGACTCGAGACCTGGATAAGCAACAATTAGAACATCAATAACCTTTATGAAAATCAGCCAGAAGCTCCTGCTTTATTTCATATCCTTTTTTATTTGATTTCTTCAATTTTGGTGGAACCATTGTCCCAAGAGAAGAGGAGGAGGATTTCCAGTGGCCACTTTAACTGCCCAATTCATGAGCCTTAACAAAAGCAAAGCAGGACACCCTCATCATTCCCACATTTCATGACATCCGGAACAATCAAGTTTTTACTTTCTTTTACTATTTCAATGCCAATGGCCAAAGGATAATACTTTTCTATACTGGTTTTGCACCTAGATATTATGCAAGCATTGATATTGTATAGTTTGACATTCTGCTGCAATTCTTTGGAACCTATTGTTCAATGGTGTGATTTTCCAGATGGCAGTTAGTTTTCATGATATTCTCATAATATCAAATAGTTAACTCAGCTTGTCTAAATCTGGATTAACAAGGCAGCAACTGAAATGGAAATGGACACAAACAATTTCTTGGAATGGATCACATGGTCATAATGAAGATGAAAACTTTCTTTTACCTTGGTGCTTTGGATACTGCACCTGTTGAGTCAACAGCGGACGCATAGATACAGGTGAGATAGCTGCTGCATTTGCAACTAAATCCTTCCACATGAAATAGAAGGCAATTTGAAGATTGTCAGTTTCTTTGAATTCGCAGCATAAGAATCTCAGAAAAATACAGCAAATACACATAAAATCAATCAGAAAGGGTTATAACATATATAAAGAAATCAAGCAGCTTAATTATTATGCAGTTTAGCAGGCTCTTTACAGCAGTATCTTACTTGGGCAAGCCCGCATGTGAGAAAAATGAATGAAACCTATCAGTTAGAAATACTTTTTACAGCATGTGGATATGCCCACCCGAAGAGATGCACTGTTCACTGGCATAACAAATGAATTATCTTCATAATTAGACATTCAAAATCACCAGCTCATTGATATTCATAACAATTATATGTGATTGAAGGTTAAATACCCATATCTGCATCATAAAGCATGTGAAATAATCAGAGTTTTTGCTCCATCCAACATTGAATGAGAAACCCAAGACTGTATTTAACTTTAAGCACAGCCTCTTTACAGGATTTCATCAGAGCCACTAAACACAAAATTTCAACTAAGGTTGTTCTAGGCACTATCTGAAGGTTGGACAACAGAAACTTGTCCTTCCCCTCAATGATTGCTGTCTATCATGACCAAAAGAAAACCTAAATTTGAGCTAGACCGAAGGGCTGCATCTCTGTTAACTGTAAATAAAGAAAGTACCAACAGCACACTGCTTCAATCATGTTATGTATCAAGCTTACATGAACTGGTTGCACATAAACAAGCTGCTGTCCAAGTCGTCCAACCATGACCTACAAAGAGACAATGTGAGAGGGTAACTTCTGTTGTCCAGTATCCGCCTTTATGTTAAGAATCTCTCATGTTTCCAGTAATAGAAACTAAAATCTGATTGGACAAACAAAAGAAGGTATCCAAATGAATTTTCTTTTACTCACAGGTGGTGTATTTTGGGGCACATATGTCTGTCCAGCTTGAACAGCAGGATACTGACCAGTATATCTTAGGGTCTGCATCCTGCTCCCAATGTGCCCAACAGTCTATGACAGGAAGGAAGCATAATGAGAACTACAATTGAATTAAAACAACCCGAAGATAGATAAATTTCGATACTCTCATCCTTTGTGTACTTGTTACGGGATTACAACCTAAAAGTAGAATAGGCTAGCTTCCAACCAGGAAATTCCTTATGAACACCAAACTTACTAACAGCTATTACCTATTTTTAAAGTAGTTGACCAAAGTCTATATCATGCATTATGTAAATCTTGAGTTTAGTTCACCAAGACTTCTCAAATTTAAAGCTTATAAATTAAAACATACTGATACCCAGGGTGATAAAATAAGGAAAAAAGTGGCATATCAGTATATAGACAACACTGAAGCCTCATCAAGGAAGAGTGAAAATTGAAACTTATGCAGGTAAAACAATTGAAAAGGCCTTTAAAAGGATTGTTTGCTTAACGTCAAATTACAAAAGAACTAGGGAAAATTAAATTCTGTACATACAGGTTGTGAAAATTGAGATCCACTGCCACCATTTCCAGCTGTCAAGTTATTAAATGGAGAAAACTTGGAAGTAACAGATGGCCGAGGTGCAAAAGGGTTGGTTCCAACTTCTTGTTGAGCAGCAGAAAGAGGCGTCACAGTGGGGTTGCTAGGTATGTAAGCCATGCTTGCAACTGTTGGCAGTGCCGGAGGAGTAGCAGATATAGGATTTAGAAAAGATGGAGAGAATATTTTTGCTCCTGGATTTAGTTTGAATTCCTGAATTGGAAAATACTGAAAAATCATTATCTGGGTCATAACAGTAAAATTCCTAAGAATACAAGAAATCTCTAACTTTACAATGAGACATCCATAACAACTGTTAGCCATGTGTTCATGGTTTATGACAAGGCTGTTCAATATCGTAGAGATTAAATAGCCTATGTTTCAAAAAAATGCAACTTTGTACAGATACCAAGATAATAACTACCTTAGAGCTTTTATTGGATTCAGTACTTTGTGGAGACACTACACTACTAGAAGTAGATGAGCCAGAATGTGACTCCAAGGAAACATCAAGCACAGAGTTGGGAACTGAAGCACTTGAACAAACAGGACTGGTAGAAATTGTGGATACAGAAGCAGGCCTTTCACCATTGTTCAGGATATTAAGGGCATGAGCAGGATCAGCTGATACTCCATTGCAGAACAGGTTCATGATTATCTGCCCTTTCTCAACATATTTAGCTTCATTGGGGCCAGAATCTGTTATGCATAGAAAGTAAACAAGCAAAACAGGGTACAAGCGAAAAAATAAACTATGAAGTACATTCAAATAGGGAGATACAAACTTGAACCGATATATGGTTACCATGTCAGTCACAATAGAACTATGCAACTAATGTCTCAAACTATTATGTTGCTATGATCACTTATGACATGATGGCAACAAATAAATGGAGTTTGTAAATACCTATAATACCATAGAGTAATTTAGAATCCAATGTATGCTTGCTAATTTTATGACAAAAGGTATGAATTGGCCGTTAATGTTTCTTAAGAAGTCTAAATTAGTTCCAACTGTTATCTATGGTATCAAGTTACACTTTAAAGTTTTCAAAATGGTACCAATAGCACCCTAAATTCTAACCAAGTTTTTGATAGCTTTTAGGATATGAGTTATAAATTTAGCATATGTCATGTCACAACTAGGCAATTTAGACCTACTAGGTACTGATGTTATCTTAAAAATAACTTCTTTAAACATTGGATAAAGGTGCCATTTTTATATTAATGTTTCAAAAAAAGTTTAAATAAGCTCTTATTGTTATCTCTGTTAACACTTTCAGAATACAATGAGTATTATTTTAATAATGTTAGGCTACAATGAGTACTATTTTAGTAACGTTAGGGTGCAAAGTGATATCATAGATAATGATAAAGATTTACTTAAACTTTTTGTAAAATGTTGAACTGCAAATCACATCTTTAGCCCATTTTATTTATCACAATGTTGAACAAAAAAATAAAATACATACAGAAGGTAGAGACTTCTATTTGATTCTATACTGCGCCATTAGCATCAAAATAATGCTAACCACATAATGAACATGTACTCAATCAACATTTGATTTTCTAATCAGTAACCAAACATTTAAAGTCATTTCAACAATGGACAAGAACTTACTGATTGACATTGGGCTTTGATCTTCATGAGTCTGCAAAAAGAAAATAAATTACCGTTGTTTAATAGCTGCATAAAAAGATCATGAACAGCATAATTCCTCCTTCTTAATGATCTTAGTTCTCAAACAAATAACTTAATTATGCTTGTTTGACATACAGTCTTTTCTCTTTGAAACTCAAAGTTCTCTTTGCTATGATCTTGATTGAACTGTGAACCTTCATCTCCTGTCTGTCTGTCAAATTTGAAAAGGAAAAAGTGCACAGAAATATTAGGATTTGAATGAACTACAGAACATTTAAAATATTGATTGAGAGTTGGAAAATTTGTTATCGAACTCAAGCTCAAAACTGCAGTCTCCAACTGAACAAAAGCACGGGTCCGCGTAAGAGTTTTATGCTTAAATTACTTACACCACAAAAGCCATACTCCTTGAGCAGTCTTTATGTAGGAGCCAAAGGAACAAGAACTAAGGAATAAATTCTAATCTATCCTACAAATACAAACATCAAGAAATAGATTATGAATTAGAAGAGGTTGATAGTATATACCTTCCATTAGTTGAGTCACCAGAAGTTTCTTCATGCTGCATTAAGTAACAGATAAACAAATTGAAATCGATTCTAGAAGTACTAATGATGTTACCCATGTCCAAGAAGACATGAGACACACACACACAGATCACGAAAAATGTTTAAAGCATTTTGATTCATCCAATTTGTCACTGACATAAAGACTTGGGACTCATGACAATGCATCAGCTATTTGCAAATCACTTGCACTAAATCTTAATCCCATAAGCAATAAAATAAACACAAGTCATAAACAACAAATTCTATAACCATAAAATAGAAGCCCATACCCATAGAAAAAGTGTTTGACGTCAAATATTGTACTTGACACCAGGGAACATGCCTCTTACCAAAAACCTTCATAATGGACAAGAAGAAAGTTTACCCTTGAGATATTCAGTCTCTGCCTTTTATCCTGTTCAATTTCCATGCTATTTCCAGAATAATCCAGCTTCGTTTCTTTCTCCCCATGCTCTTTTGCAGATTTTATAGGCATGAAACCAAAAGCACAGCGATTGTTGGCTTTGGCTGAACCCCTACTGCAACAGGTACAGTGAGAGAAATAGAAGAAACACAAACACATAGATTCTGATTCTCTCATTCCGAATCTAAAGTGACATCCTATTTTTTCTTAGCGAAATAGGTACCAAAAAGTACTAGATTTGCAATTAACTTCAACTCGGGCCAAAAAGATAAATTTGTTTATTAAACAAAAACTTGAACTTCTAGACATTAAAGCAGGTATCATTATTTAACACCCCACTGCTAGAAATAGCAGTGTCATTTCCCCACAATTACTAACTGAGCAAATGACACTCAAAAAATGATAAGTTATTATTGTTAAAGCCAATTTTTTTAATGATAAAGCTCAAGTTGTTCAAAATAGGCATAGCTTTTACTTGAACAGGTGAAATTATATCATATGTTTAAATTGGAAACCAGGAAATGTGAAGTACTAATACAAACTTTCGCTGCAAAGGAATAAAGGAAATAAGCAGAAGCCACTATTTATGGTCATAAAGAAAAAAAATATTTTAATTGTGTTACACACAAAAGAAAGAAAATTGCATCTTCTTTTGCAAACCTTAGAGGAACTTAAAGATTATACCGAAACACATTTAACCACACGACATCCTGCAAGTTAAACACATTGCAGAGAAAAACTTCTCTCAAGTATAGTTATTATTTGAATGCAAATCTTACAACTAACTTGAGAAAAAACAGAAACAGTACCATAGCAACTCAAATGTCAATGAGGAGGATAGCATGATCCTCCACCAAATCCAAGAAATGGGCAATACCTGCTTTTGTTCAGATTCTTTTTATCCAACATAAGCTCATTAGCTGTGATTTCCTCGTGGTAAACAACCTTGGAAGGTTCACTCGCAACAACAGCTTCCATACCATCACCACTGATATTTCCAGTGACACCATCAGCTGGAAATAGAACTCCCTAAAAACGAACACAACTCATAATTAAGCTATAAGAAGGCATCGCATCCAAATAATCAATAATGATGTAAACCAGAAAGAGTGTCAGACCTTAGCAACCACTTCAACAAGATCATCAGAGAGAATTACAAGTGTGTCTATCACACTCCCATTGCCTACATTGGCTTCACATTTTCCCTTTCTAGTTAACTTTGCTTCCTTCAACACAACACCTAACACGGAATACAAAACTCAACCCCATAAATCTCTTTCAAGTTTTCAAATATATTATTCTTATTCAACCGTCAAAAGCCAATATCAGGCCATTTATTTATTTTTACAAAACACATAAACCGAGATTAGATTCCAATCCGATCTCGTAGACCGGACTACAGTTCTTCATATAAATCAAACCTCATATACAGCTTCGACAAAAAACAAAAACCCAAAAACAATTTAAGATATGCAGCAACCAATGTCAACAAAGTTCCAAGTTTTCAATATAAACCGGAAAAAAGAATTTAAAAAAAAGCCCATGGTACCATAGTCGTTGCCAACAGAAGCAGTATGAAAGGTTCCAGAGTAGACAGAGCCATCTCTGACATGCACATCGACAGGGAGCCCGACTATACACACAGTAGCAAACAATAAAGCCTCCCTCAAACAACTCTCTGTGTCAGCCTCTGTTCTGTTTTTCAAACCCATATCTTTGTTTTTCCTGTTTAAAAAAAACAAAGTGAAGAAGAGAATCTGTTGGTGTGTAGGTTTTGAAGGTTTCTTCTTATTAAAGGTTGTGTCCGAGTGTGCATGTACGAAGAGATCTGAGAAGTGAAGTCTGTGTTTTGTTATATGTTTTGGGTTGAAGCTCAAGAATCAAATCGAAGGATCGCGTCTACTTTTATCGTGTGTAAGATGTCTAATAAATTGTTTGTTTCGCGATAATTAAACACTTTCGAATTGGTAACGTGTAATGGTAAAAATTTTAAATCGGAGAATATTTTATTTAATTTTAAATTTTTAAAATTTATCTTATTTTAATAATTTTTATGTATAAAATTAATTTTTATTTAATTAAAAATTTTCGAATGGTAACGTGTGATCGTAAAAATTTAAATTGGAGAATATTTTATTTAATTTTAAAATTTGTCTTATTTTAATAATTTTATGTATAAATTTAATTTTTATTTAATATTTTGATAGAATTTTAAATTAAAGTCAATTTTTTAATTTTATTAATTTTTAACTGATTGTATAGAAATTTAATATCATTAAATCTTTTAACCTCTTATTTTATCAGTTTATCTTTTAAATTATCGCGTATCACAAATTTCTTTCATATTTAACATATTTTGCAAAAATATAAGTTTTCTATAGTATATATTATATTCATGACTTTGTTTTTTATTCGGATCTAAAGAAGGAGAGGAGACGGAATCCAGAGGTAAAACGTTGTAACAGAACTGACAATGAAAATTGAGAAGAAAAACTTCATATAGGAAAAATAAAAAGTTCAACCTCCTTTTAAAAAAATTATAAAAATAAAGTTTATGTATTTAATTTATACAACTTAATTCGAACGTTTACCCAGTGTATATTTAAAAAAAACAACTGTAGGTTCTTAAGTTTAAAAAAAACTTAATCATATTTGAAATTATATATAAAAACTAGCAGAGTAATACTGTACAAATGTGCAGTAATAATGCTCTATTAATTTAATTCGTTATATTATCATATAATTTTAATGCATAAGTAAGTATGAGAAATTTAAAAATATGTAATTAAATTATAAGTAAAATTTTAAATTTTGTAATTAAATTATAAATATTTTAAATCTGTATTTATTTATATAATTATATAATTTTAATGTATAATAAATATAGAAAATTTTCAAATTAGTTAATAAATTAAAAATAATTTAAATAAAAGTTACAATGTAATAAATGAATAAGTAAAATTAGGAAGTAAAAATTTGGGACGAAAATTTAAAAAATTATGCTAATGTATAGTGTATTGTGTATGTTATAATTGTATAAAAAGATATAAATTAAATAAGAAAACTTAAACATAATACGTTTTAAATAAATAAATATTATGTAATTTAACTGTTGAAGTATTTATAAAAATGTTCATTTTGTCAATGATCATTTCGTGATAAATAAATCACGAAATTTATCTTATATATCAATAATTGATAAAGGTTTATATCACATTTCTTCCAAAATTTTTAGTATTAAGTCGCACTCGTGACTATTTGAACTATTTATAAAAAAATAAATTACAATATTTCTTAAATTATTTTATTTTTCATTATAAATATTAACCTTTTTAATGATAACTAAATTATTCAAATGATT
>JANZXR010000005.1:23675259-23691987 GCA_027575705.1 Erythroxylum echinodendron
TCACTGGTGGGGAATTCCTCCCCCGTGGGCCACGGGTCCAGATGTCACGCAGGACGTCGGCCCGTGGACCCGCCCGGAGAGGGGTTCCAGCAGGTAATGAAATGTAATTGATGAAAGTTAGTTGTCTTTAATGTATTATGAGATTTTCGATTAAATGTCGGGTTAGGATATCTGTATTCTGAATAAGAGTTAGACTCTAGAAACGGGGTCTAACAAAACCTGCAAGGTTTCGACGCCCGACCGCTAATTACTCCAATAGTGGCACTAAATTTTCTAACTCTTCACAATGGATTCTTGACTCCAGTGCTACCCACCATGTAACCAATTAGCTACAGACCGTGGCAAGTCATACTCCATACAATGGTACCGATGGACTCCAAGTTGGAGATGGCTATACAATTCCTATTGACAACACTAGTAGTTTCTATCTACCCATTCACTCTCGTTCGCTACTATGTGATAAAGTGCTTCATGTACCCAATATTGACGAAAACTTAATTTTTGCTAAACATCTTTGCTCTGTCAATAATGTCTCTATTGAATTATTTCCCAATTCCTTTCAGGTGAAGGATCTACAGACACGGTCGGTCCTGTTTATGGGGGCGTGCCACAATGACCTCTACCATTTTAGTATTCCGTCAACCAACCTCAAAGTGTTTCACTCTCAAGTCCTACCTTCAGACATCATTCATCACATCCTCGGTCGTCCATCAAATAAAATATTTCAGTTCCTTAAGTCCAAAACTAAAATTGCGTCTCACTCTAGTCCTGAGATTGTCCGTGTCTCATGTCAGTGTGCTAAAAGCCACAAGTTACAATTTTCTCGGCAACATTTGTCCACCACTACACTATTGGAAAATTTATTTTTAGATTTTTGGGGACCTGCCCCTGTTCCTTCCATTGATGATTTTCGGTATTATGTAATTTTTGTTGATCATTTTTCCAAATATACATGGCTATATCCCATAAAAAACAAATATGATGTTTTTGCTATATTTCAGAATTTTAAATTAGCTGTTGAAAATTTTTTTCAACCTCCCATTCTCACCCTATACACAGACAATGGAGGTGAATACATAAAACTCAAACCTTTTGTATAGTCCTATGGTATATCCCTTCAAACTACCCGCTCACGTACCTGAGCTAAATGGTGCGTCTGAAAGTCGTCATCGTTATATCCTTGAAACAACCAGAGCCCTACTCCATAAAAGTCATTTACCTCCCACGTTCTGGTCATTTAATTTGCAGTTCTTACGTCTGTCTACCTTATCAACCGAATGCCCTCACAACTTCTTGCCATGCCAACCCCATACGAAACCTTGTTTTGTCAATCCATGTTATATGATCATCTTCACTCCTTTGGGTGTCTGTGTTTTCCGTGGCTTCGTCCTTATACCAGTTACAAACTCTAAACGAAGTCCACTCCATGTATTTTTCTTGGCTATTCTATGTGTCAATTTGCCTATATTTGTTTTGACCCCATCACCCATAAATTATATGTATCTCGTCATGTCAGCTTCATTGACGATCAATTTCCATACAACTCTCTTCTTCCCTCAACCCACGCTCTTCGGCACCAGCACTGACTATTCCTGTGGCACCTTCTCCCCCACCATCAAACCCATCTACTGGCTCCACGACATCCCCACCTCCACCACACCCCACCAACATTCACCCGATGACTACTAAGGCCAAGAATAACATTCATAAACCCAAAACCTACAACATCTCCCAACACCCCTTACCTCCCAATGACGACAGAACCATCCATCAAGCTCTACAGATTCCACACTGGCATGAATCGACCTATGCAGAATATAATGCACTAATACATAATGGTATATGGACATTGGTTCCAACTGATGAAGCTTCGAATGTCGTCAGCTGCAGGTGGTTCTTTAGAGTAAAATGTCATTCCGATGGATCTATTGCTAGGTACAAATCCAAACTGGTTGTCAAAGGCTACTGTCAATATCTAGGCATTGACTACAAGGAAACATACTCTTCGGTTGCTAAAATTCAAACGACCATGGTACTCTTTACTCTTGCTCTTGCAAATTCATGGCAACTACATCATTTGGAAGTCAACAATGCTTTCCTTTAGGGTAGTTTGTGTGAAACTGTGTATATGCAACAACCACCTAGATTTGAGGACTCCACCAATCCGACACACATTTACAGACTGTGCAAAGTTATCTATGGTCTCAAATAAGCACCTCGTGCTTAGTACCAAGAACTATGTCGATTTTTGATTCAGTATGGTTTCCGCAGCATCATAAGTGATACGTCCTTGTTTATTCTCCATTATGGCTCCACGGTTCTTTACTTTTTAATCTATGTTGATGATCTACTTCTTACAGGCAATTCCACCACAGCATTGAATTACTTCATCTCTGTTATATCTAAGCATTTTTTGCTGAAGAACATCGGCTTTCCTACCTATTTACTTGGAATAGAAATTATTCCGACCACTGGTAGCCTATTCCTCTCACAACAACGGTATATCCATCACATCCTCGAGAAGTTTGATATGGCAAATTGCAGTCCATGCAATACTCCTCTGAGTACCACTGCTACACTCAAACTGGATGATGGCACTACTAACGCTGATGGCACCACATATCATCGTATTCTCGGGGTACTCTAGTATGCTACCCTTACACGTCCTGATATGAGTTTTGCGGTAAATAAGCTGTCACAGTTCATGCACAAACCGACTGAGCTTCACTTTCAGCAACTTAAACGCACCCTGAGGTATCTCAAACACACTCATGATTTTGGTCTTCAACTTTATCGTCCTCTGACATTGTGACTTCGTGCCTTTGCCGATGCAGACTAGGGAGGTGATCCCAACATTGGAACGTTTACCTTAGTCTATGTCATTTTTCTCGGTCCAAATCTAGTTTCATAGAGCTCTAAACGACAATGCACAGTTGCCAGATCTTCCAAAGAAGCTGAGTATCATGCCCTTGCTTCCGCAACCTTTGAAGTCATGTGGCTCCAAAACCTTCTACATGAACTTCGCATGACTTTGCTGATTGTCCCCTCTCTGTTCAGTGACAACCTAGGAGCAACCTATGTCTGTTCCAACTAGAAATTTCAATCCCGCATGAAACATTTAGATTTGGATTATCAATTTGTTTGTCATCAAGTTCAATCCAATAACATGACGGTTTCTCATGTATCCACCAACGACCAGGTTGCAAACGCGCTCACAAAGGCCCTCTCTCGTTATAAATTTGAAATCTTTCGGGACAAGATGAATATCACAAGCAGAGACATCATCTTGCGGGGGCATAATACGAATACTTTACAGCTCATAACAAACCATTCACTACATTCCGTTATAACAAATCTTTGAATTCAATTATAACAAACTTGTATTATAGCTTCCTCAGTTTCTCTCTCTGTTATTGTACATACTATTAATACAACCTGTACATTCAATAATCAATGAAATACAAGAAAAGCATTATTTGTCTCGTCTTCTCTAATCGATAGATGGGACAGTCAGAGAAGAGTGCTTTAAAGTATCAGGGAAATGGAAAGCAACAGGACCGACCGCGTCTTTTTTTCCAAAGGAAGTTACTATAATTGGAAAGGCGAGAGAGGGTAACTGACGAGAAAAGACAAACCTGCTAGAACAGCTAACAGAAAGTGATGACAGAGGAAGTGGAAAACAGGTAAAATGATTAAGAGGAGGGATGAAGAGCAAGAGAAAGACAGAAGGGAAAAGTTCGATAAAGGAGAAGAAAACTCAAATCCTAGCTAGCGGGGAGAAAAAGAAAATTTGTTGATTCTAATTATTTATAAACAACTTAAAATTCCATTACAGACACTAAAAGGAAAAAGAAAAAGAAAATTTGACACTTCAAGACTCGATGGAAAGTAAATCTATTTAGGATTAATCAAACACGACACAAGACCTTTCTAACATTATTGAAGTTAGTTGATTAATCATCATATACATTCTATAAACATTCCTTGCTACAATTTTGACATTAACATGACTTTTGATTACTTTTAGATCAGGAGACATATCGTACAGACATTATCTGCTTAAGTAATTAAAACAACCATGACTTTAGTTGATTTAGATTTCTTTCTCCTAGTTTTTGCTTTCTCAATCAAGTCTAGCGCCTACCAAAATATCCAGTATCTAACGGTTGTCTTATCCACGTAACCTTCGCAATAATCAAAAAAATATAATTTAGTAGTATCCACATGCGTGGAGCATGCGCTTTATTCCTGTCGACCTTGGGGTTTCCCCATAAGCTAAGCTACCAACATTCCCTTTCCCTGGCAAGGGAAATATGGAGGCTGGTGGTCCATCAAGAAGAACACTTGTCTCCAATATCTCCAGATCTTTTTCTGTCGTAGTTCTACGGTTGTTTTCAACCGTTGCTGTGGCGGCCACTGTCGTTTTTATCAATCCTGTCGGTCATTTCTTTGCGCATACTAAGCCTGGCTTGGCTCTTTATGTACTCGTCATTCTCACTGCTTTTATTGGTAACTAGTTTCTTAACTGATTACTGTTCCAATTAGATGTTATATTTACATGTATTTACAACCTCGATCCAGTGGTTTGGCCGTTGCAAGTATGTGCTATAGTCCTTGGCGCCCGGGTGAGTTGTGTACTAGCTGTGGTGTTTAATGTTGCTCTGGCATTTGCCGTTGGACTGACTTGCTCTTTTAGCTTTGGTGAGTTCCATTTACATTCAACTTTAATCAAGATGTTGTCACTTGAGACTTTTTTAAATGAACAAAGAGAAAACTAAATCACATCCATGGCATTTATGGAGAATTGGGTTGCATGCACTACTCAATGATATTTTGTTAATATGTTTTCTTTTTCTTTTTTGATAACAGGAAAAGTCCTTTTAGAATCTGTGACCTTATCTGCTGTGGGCATGGTACTTGTTACTCTCTGCACGTTCTGGCAGGTTTTTAAAGGCTACGATTTTCAACCTCATCTTCCCTTCTTCATTGCTGTCGTCATATCTCTTTTGCTCTTTGTTCTTATTCAGGTATATCTTTGTTCTTTTTTTCTTCTATCGGAATTCTTGAATTATATTTACTTGACAATTTGTATATATATTTATCTTCTTATTTTCTCTTTGGTACATGTTTATGTTCTATCAATATACTTGATATAAAATTCTCTTTGGTACATGGTTTTGGAACCACAACATAACTTAATCTAAATAAAATTCAACTTTCTAAATAGTACATGAATTGAAAACAAGAGTCTATCTTTATAAATTAATTCACAAATCATTAAATAAAGGACATTTGCTACCCGACTATAAACAATAGCATTTAATTAATTTTATTATAAGAGCTGTTTTGTAACTCGTCTGACTCTTATAAAACAAGGCAGGTCTTCTTTCCTTTGGGTAAAATTTACTTGACGATTATCGGATGGCTGATGTCAGTGTTGTTCTGTGGTTGCATTGTGTATGGAGCAAATTTGGTGATAGATACCGATGATTGGTCATGGTTTAGACTCGAACCTGGTTTATATGTCTACGTAATGGGGATTCTACTTGCAACTATCACAACTTTCTGTGCAGTTGTCAAGTTGTTGACTCGACCTAAGTGGTTGTCACAGGCCCCTTTCACGGAGTTGCAACCCCAAGCTCATAATATTCACAGGTTCTAAGGAAGCTCCCTCCGAAGCTGGGTATTTTGTCTATGCAACTTCATTCATTTATGTAAAAGTTGCTTTGACGTGCACGTGCTGTGATAACTCAGGAAACAATGATTTTAGGACTAGTTATTATTCAAAGTCAGTTGATAACTCCAGCATATTACTTGTACAAAATTTGAAACATTCTACTGTTTGATAATTAAAGAAATGAAAAGGGAAATGAACTTGTAAAACAAGAAATGCATCATACAAACGGAGTCAGGGCAGGAATTATATTAATGGGAATATACTAAGTCGGAAGCGTAATGATGAAAAACTAATATTTCTAATTGCTCTGAGGCCACAGAGCTCTAAAGCTTCTTTTTTCAATTCTTTTTTTAACTGCCATAGAGAGAAGCTTTGAAACAACTTCAGTCCACATATCATGTTCTTTCTGGTTACTTGACAATTCCTCTCGCTGTCGTTTACAGCACAAAATAAATGCCTGCTTGACCAAGCTGGCATGCCCTTGCGTACCTCTAACAACAAATTTGCTAGGCCAATGAGAGAAATATTAAACTTAAATTTACAATTGATCCCTTTTTGTGTATGTCATTGTTTCTTCAGGATATTGAAATAAAAGTTCAGAACGTTAGTTTTTACTCTTTTCCCTGCAACATGCTTACACTACTCTTTTCCCTGCAACATGCTTACACTTCATTTTTAGCATACTTACAAGAAGGATTACATTGTTCCCGTTGGAGTTAGGTAAAGAATGTAGAGGGCGTGAAGGTTTGCTGAGTATTGTGATCAGGAACACCCCACCTGTCCTGTCCTGTTAATATAAACAGAAACAGTTTTTCAGTGTAGATCACCAGCGAATATTACTTGGCAACTGAAGCAGAGGTCAGACATAATAAGGTTACCTTTGCGAGTGAGTTTGAGAAGCTAACGCCCTTGGTAAGAAACTCAAGGATAAAGCTCTCAGGCTCTTCCATTATTATATTTCAGTATCCTATAAAATGAGATTGTCCATTATATGTTTATACAAAATGAGATAATCCATTATATGTTCCGATGAGCAATTAGTAGACTTTTAGTAATTTGAGGACAAAAATTAGACATTTATTGTACAGACAATATTTATAAAGCTAATTAAAAAAAATCGTGAGTTTGTTTAATTGAAAATCATTTTATTATAACAATTCATACATGTGGGACTCGTAATGAATTTCTTTTGAAAAATTTCCGAAACATGTACTTTCGCAAAAATTCAGGTTCACCTGTAGCTGTTTTTAATACAAACAAAAATAAAAAAATTAAGCACAAAATAAAAAAATTAACACTAAAAATTTGTTAACACAGTTTGGCACACATTTTTTATATTTGCGAGACCCCTATCTAACTTAATACTTTTACTAACGATAATAGTTTTATTTAAGGTTTTATTGAGCCGACATCAGTCAACTCTTGACACTACTCTTCATCCTCATAACCCATGAAAAAATTTTACATCCAATAATACGACTGACTTATATCAATCTCAATAGAGAATGTCTCTCAATAATTTTTAATATAAAAGGACAATAATAAAGTAACTCAAGTGCCTAAAATAACAAAGAACGAAAACAAATACTCTTAATATAAAAAGGAACAACTTCATGATAAATTTAGATCCTTTAAAAATAGACCTGAAAGTTATTCGCCAAGTATACTGCTATAGTCAGCTACTAAATCTTCACTCATTACTTCCTACTGTAAGTCATCAAAGGCAGCCACTCGATCAACACTTCATCAAAACAAAAAGGCAGCACAACGATGACACGTACACCAGAAGATGGGTCAACTGCCAAATCCTAAATACAACACTAAATTTATGTTGCTAATCCACGCAATTCACAATACAAATCATAATTGTACCTAACAAAAACAACCGACCACAGATCAATAAACACACGGCACAAAACCCATCAACGATGTCAAACCAAGGAAAAACACAGTTCCACCAAAGTCTCGCAAGAGCTACAGTAAACGTAGCAAGAAGAAAATCAGCACAGCTACACACCATTCCAATCGATAACTACAAAAATAAAAAAGCTCACAGCCTGGGTTGCGTAAAAACCCAATAGAGAAACAACTGCTAAAAAAAAGTGTTAACTCAAAATCTGCAGAGGAGAGGTCATAGCAGAAGACACGTTCAGCTGTATGTTAACGTGATTCACTAAGGGGTCTTCACAAGATAAAGTTCTATCTTCACACAAACTCTTATAAAAAAATATCCAAGATAGCTTTTTAATTTCAGCCTCCGAGACAACTATAAACAACCAATGAAATCTGAGATATTCTATTCTATCTTAATTTTTAATTTGAAACTAATCAACCTTATCTTGAGAATTCATTTAGCAAATAATGTCAAAATTAATAATAAGATACTTAATATATATCTTGACAATCTCCCCGTTTTTAGAATTATTAGTCATATATTCGAAACTCTCTCTAAAGGAGATAATTGGATGTATAATATCAAGTCCACATACATATAGGAACTTCCCCCTTAATCGAAAATTGAGTTCCGAATAACTTCCAAATAACATTCAAGTTCACATAACATAAAGTTCGTCAAGTTCAACAAACATCCAAAGAAACAATAACTCCACAATTATGCAATCATCCAAATTTCTCCTACTTGGGATAAAAAGATGTCAAAAAGTAAGACTAATAGTCAAATTTCGCCCTAAATTGAACAGTAACTAAAAACAATCTTATATCTCCCCCTTGGGACAAAACAATGCCAAAACGAAGAATGACTTCAATCGATCAATCCTAGTGAATAAAGAGACATAAGAATCAGTAATAGGTACAACGGAAGAATGATAAGCATGTAGTGTAACAATAGAAGGCCAAGATAATAATTTACTACTAGTTAATACATATGCTAACATATCATTACTCGATTTAATTCCATCTTCATAAGACCGATAAAATTCATAAACGTCCAAAATGTATTTAGTGAACCATAATCAAACTTAATCAATCTCCCACTCACATAAACCATATGAGAGCATATTGTTCAAACTCATACAACCCACGATATAGAGAAATTTAAAACTTAAAAAACTTGAATCATAGAAAGCTCGAATCTTCCTATAGGTCTCGAATCAAGCATCAACAAATTCTTAAAATAACATCGTAAATCATTATTCAAAAGCAAAACTTTCAAATCATCAAGGAGAGCCTTCTTCCCACATCAAATATACTATTCAACAAGTTAGGAAAAATCCAAACATACACCAATCACTTAAACCTTATAAAACATATAAAAACTCAAAAAGCCTAGATGTTAACTCCTTCGAACCTCCTTTTTCTTTTTTAAACAACATCAAAATATACTTAAAAAATGTAAAGCATACAGTCCCTATGCACCTCAAAGAAATTCAAACCTGGGCTTATTCCTCGTCACATCATCTCTGTCATCAGATGCCTGGTTGGTTTCTTCCTTAGAAACAACTAATAGATCCTTTGTTTGATCAGTTTCTTTAACAATAACAACTAATTGTGAATCTGGACAATTTCTTATTTTTCCTTCACGACATCTTTGTGCTTGTAATTAACCCTTTCTAACCCAAGCATATTTTGGTAGTATGGGCTGTTGCTGGAAATTTAATGGAGAGTATCTAAATTTTTTATTTTGACCCCTTTGAAATATCATTTGAAACAACTTTTAACATTTTGACCTTATTATGTGCCCGATAACCCTACAAAAATGACATGTAGATATAAATCTCTGATTCTTCCTTGAGATTTTTTCTTGGACAGTTCTGGTTGTGTCATTATTCTCATCATTAAACTTAGAACTTTCACCTTTATAACCAATGCCTTAGAGATCTCCTTTAATCTTACCAATTTCTATTAATTGTTCTATTTTTTCTGTACCTCCATTTAACATCCTTATTCCTTTTACCGTATTGACTAACTTTAATTTTGGTTCACCAAGCTCATCTAATGTAGACAACAACTAGATCTTGGATGATGTTCTTCACAGAGATGTTTTCCTTCTATAGCTTTTCATTTTTATTGCATACTTGCACCCATTTTGCATATGTTAATTCATAGGCTTTATAGATATCCTCCTTTTTGTCATATCAACTACTATCATCGCTGTCATAATTTGAGGTTACACTTTGAGCTAATTCTTCTGTGTTTTTCTCAAAATTTTCTGATTTATCCACATTTTGATCATCATTTTCTTTCTTCTTGGTTACTATTAAGCAAGTAATTGGACTTTTGCTGTATAAAGCAACTAACACAACATTACTCATAAATTCCTCTTTACTACCATACTCACTTTTGGATTCATTCTCACTCCAAGTGCTAATATAAGACTTTCCTTTTCTCTTCTTCAAAGTATTAACACATTTCGCTTGCACATGTATGATGCCTTGACATTCATGACATTGAATTTTCTTCATTTTTCTGTCACCCTTTTAAGTTTTAGTTTGTTTGAAGTTATTATATGATGAGCTCCCATTATTTTGCCTAAAATTGGATCTATCCTTCTTCACTTTCTTTAACCACTTGCTGAAATTTCTGGTCAATAACTCTATATCCTCATTCTCATTAGATTCATCTCCTATGTCATTTATAGCTTTTCCAACCTCAGCTTGCAATATCAATCCTTTGTTCTTCTTTTGTTTGCCCCTTAACAAATTCATCTCAGAATCCAATTACCTTATTCGATGACAATTCATTGATATCATAAGCTTCCTCAATTGCTGTAATTTTCGGTACGAACCTTGGAGGTAACGATTTCAATGCTTTCTTTACTAGTTTCAAGTTAGAGTATTTTTTTCCCAAGTTGATATGCTTAGTTTGCTATATCACGCAATCTCTTATGGAAGTCTCTAATGGTTTCACTCTCGTCCATCTTTAGCTCTTCAAATCTCACAGCCAACATATGAAGTTTTGAGGCTATCACATATTTTGATCCTTCATGTATAGTTTGCAAAGTATCCATGCTTCTTTAGCCGAATCACAGGCTGATATCATAGCAAAAGAGACTTTCATCAATTATACTAAAGATGATGTGCAGAGCTTGACGCTCTCTTTTCTTCAACCGTTGTCCATTAAGATGTATCTTTAAACACTGCTTCTTCCTTTTCATCAGTCGTTACTAGATGTGTCTAGCCATTTAAAACCGAATTCTATGTTTTTGTTCTTTGTGGCTAAATGAATACTCTCATCCGTAATTTCCACATAGGATAATTTGAAGCATCTAACAACAGTGACCTGATGATTTATACCTCTTCTCTTATAACCATAATTGTGAAATATGAACTGCACTAACTTGACATACCGATTTCTGATTCAGTGACCCGCTCTGATACCAATTGAAAAATTTTCGAAAGATTTAGTTTCGCAAAAATTCAAGTTCAGTTGCAACTGATTCTAGCACAAATAAAAACAGAAAAATTAAACGCAAAATAAGTAAATTCACACCAGCAATTTGTTATTGTAGTTTGACACACCTTGTCTACATCTACGGGGCCCTCACCCAACTTAATACTTTTACTGATGACAATAGTTTTATACAAGGCTTTACTAAGCCGACACCACTCAAACCTTGACACTACCCTTCGTCTTAACAACCCGTGAAATAATTTCACATCTAATAATATGACTGACTTGTGTTAACCTCAATAGAAGGTTTCTCTCATCAACTTTTAACGTAAAAGAAAAATAATGAAATAACTCAAGCGACTAAAATAACAAAGAACGAAAACGAATACATTTGAGATAAAAGGAACAATTTTTTGATAAATTCAACTCCTTCAAAGATAGATCTGAAAGTTGTTTGCCAAGTATACTGCCATAGTTAGTTGCTAGAATCTTCGCGTATTACTTCCTACTGTAAGTCATCAACGGTAGCCACTCAATTAACACTTCATCAAAACAAAAAGGCAACACAAAGATGACACATACACCAGAAGATGGATTAATAGCCAAATTCTAAAGACCATACTCAATTTACATTGAAAAGAAGAGTGAAAAACATCCAGCTAATTCACACAAATCACAACACAAAAACCATAGATGTATCCAACAAAACCAATTGACCACAGATCAAGAAACACATGATACAAAACCCATCAACGATGTTAAATCAAGGAGAAACTCAGCTCCACCGAAGTCTTGCATGAGCTATAGTAAACATAGCAATAAGATGGATTAATTATTAACTAAAATCAGCACAACTGCACATCACTCCAATCGACTATTAAAATCGAGCCGTGATTGAATCATGGGCGCAGAGAAAAACAAAAAATTTGTTAGATTCGGAGCAAATCCTAATAATTGATTAACTTGAATAAAACAAATATAAGAATCATAAGAAATACCATGTTCGAGTTCCCATTGAAAATCCTTTGAAACTTTTTCCGATTTGTCACCTAAATGTTGTTCACTTGTCCAGCCTTTGATGGTATCCGCAAAACAACTTCTTAACACTTTAAGAGGAAGAACGTAAGAGTGCTAACTCATTTTTCTTTTCTTCCTATTAATAGAAAAATCATTATGGTAGTTTTGTAATTTTATTAAAATTAAATTCCTTAATTATAATTAAAGTCACACTCTAATTATAACTAACTTAATTGTAATAAAATCAAATATCTTATATTTGATTAAAGTTTCTCAAACTTGATAATTAAGTCTAACTTAATTAAATTGATTTTTCTTTCACAAATTGTTCTTTGATATATGACCCATTAGGTTCCTAATATATTGGAGATAATTATAAATTACAATTCTAATTCATAATTAAAATTAGATAAATTAAAACTCCTTTTAATTTATCTTTAATGATCCAATTAAACAATTTATAATCATAGATTAAGATTGACGTCTAGCAACATGTTATGGCCACCCAAATATCAGGAATATCAAAGTGGTTTGACCTAACTTTTTCTATCCATGATTATGATGTATAATCTAATCATTTCGTCATTCAATATTCCAATTGGACAGAATATGGATATAGTGTCTACTCTTTTGGTCCAATCATGTTTGTTCTTGCTAATTATTAATTCTCTCTGGCTAAAGAATTCCATAAATCACTACTAATTAAGAACAGTGGAACATTCTCTTTAATTACTTTAGAATGACGAATCCTTTATTAACTTACTCAACTATCTCCACATGGTTCATATTGCATCCAAGTACTACCGAATGAATTATCCTAGGACAATTCATAAGTAGTATCAAAAAACAGCAATTCCCACACGAGATACCTTGATAATCTCAAGTTTAAGGATCAATTATACAACTATGATTATGAGAAAATCCACAGAAATATAAGTAATATTTCATTTAAGATTCTCATAGTCGGGTCAGTTTAATGACTTATCTCTAATAATCACCTACACATTAGTTTAAGTATCTCTATACTTTAATTTATGAGATCAATTACTTTTTTATAAGAAAGAAACATAATGTGTACTAGTTTTATTGTTTCAATATCCTGTCTTGATAAAACTACAACTAGGAATATTTAGGAATAATATGAAAATGTAAATTGAATCTCACAATTATGATCTCATCACAATTTCAATTATACATTAATTATTCCGAAGATTTTATTTTTAGTATTAAAACATCAAATGTAATTAATACATAAAGATAAAGAATGCCTTTATTAATAATTTTGTCACCAAATTATAACCAAAGTGATTGGCTGTTGGGCATAAACCAACACCGACAACTACAATAAAAAACTTACAACCTAGGTTACGTAAAAACCAAACAAAGAAACAACTGCTCAAACAAAAAAAACGTTAACTAAAAACTGACAGGGGAGAGGTCATAGCAGAAGATACATTAATCAGTTCACTTGCACACTAGAATTGGTCCATTTATCAATATTTTTTAAGTTCAAAAATACTTCAAATTTCCAAAAGACCCGAAATTTTACCAAAATTGCCAAATCAATGTTAATACAACCCAATTTAATTTTCAAGACAATAAAATCCTCAATTCCCATTAAAAATCAATTTAACATGGAAAATGTCAATGAATGCATTTATAACTATATTAATGTGCAAAATCAATATTATCGTATATTTATATGCCACATTATGTATAAGCATGAATTATGCTTCTTAATTTCTCATTAATCTCTAATAATCACCATTTAAACCCTAATTCAATTGACGGGATGTTACATTATAAGGCTATGGAAACCTCTCCCTCATAGATGCATTTTCCCGAGCGAGTGTGCAGGAAGAGAAAAACTATGAGAGCTTGACTTGGCCAAGGCCCAAAGCGGACAATATTTGTGGGTGGGTGGTCTAGGGCTGTTACACTTATTGTCTAATAATCAACCACACATTAATTTAAGTATCTTAATACTTTAATTTATGAGATCAATTACTTTCTTCATAAGAAAGAAATATAATGTGTACTAGTTTTATCGTTTCAACAGTATCCCGTTTTGATGAAACGACAACTAGGAATATTTAGGAATAATATGTAAATGTAAACTGAATCTCACAATTATGATCTCATCATAATTTCAATTACACTTTAATTATTTCAAGGATTTTATCTTTAGTATTAAAACATCAAATGTAATTAATACATAAAGATAAAGAATGCCTTTATTAATAATTTTGTCACTAAACTACAACCAAAGTGATTGGTTATAAGGCATAAACTAACAATATCCTACATGCACTTAGCCAATCGTTTAAGTATCTTATACTATATCACCATATGATGATTATTCTACTGCTAGGACAATGGATTAATGAGAGAATTCTCCTAGATTCTCTATAGTGAGCACTTGCTTAAATCTTACAACTTCCATTTCAATTATCATCATAATTAAGAAATTTTCCCAAAATACATCATTGGTTCTTTTATGATACCTTAGCTCCTTTTATATATATAATGGCTCTAATGTTCTATAGTACATTACTGTCTTTAACAATGCATGGAATTACATCAAGTTCACAAAAAGAACATTTGATCCAATTAATCATTTTTAATAAATGAAAAATGTATTATGACTTAATTAGAAACCATTGCTATATTGGAACCTTTCCAATCCTAAATGATATTGTTCTAAGTAAATAAAGCTTTATTAGGATTTGTCACTAAAGTTATATCCTTATCTTCTTGAATTCAAATATCAACTCATACATAGAATAATGGATATCATAAATACTTCACAAGTATATGATATCTCAAATACTGAACACCTTTAGTACATTATCTATGTAATTAGAGTTAGAATAGGTAAGCAACTTCCAATATATCTCTACAGATCTAATTCCCATAATTAAGATGTTGCCTTTTCATATCCAATAAGAGTTGTTCTTAGACAATTATGTTTTCAACAATTGAAAAATAAAATTGTTGTTCTCTATAAGCAATATGTCTCCATATACTCCCACTGAATTGGACAACTATACTCCTATTAACCTTCTTGTAGATATGATAAATTCACAATCATCTCCAAAACAAACTCTTTCGACTCATCATGAAAGAGAATCTTTCAACATCTTGTAGCCTTTCAACTATACATCAAATATATCAATAAAGGCACTAGTTCTAAGTGGATGTATTGTCATGAGATTTGAACTTTTTAAATTTCATCTTTCTCCCACTACTTATCTTGAGAACTATTATGCTACAAGTATATATTGAAACAAACAATTTGTTCAACAAGTCTGTAAGATTATATCGAACCCTTTGGATATCTCATAAGCGTTTATTATCCAATGTAGTTCTGAACTTAATGGATAATGTATGCTTTAACTAAGCATTACATCCTTAAATCATTAATTTTAACTCTTTCCAAGACTTAGCGTTTCATATCTAATATGGAATCTTTCTAATTAATTCAATTGAAACTATTGAAGGTAAGTCATTGTACTAGGCATTTCACAAATCCATACTCTTATGGAATTTTGTTATGAAGGTATTCACTAAAGAATCTCATTCCTTATAGATAACTGTAAATTTAAAGTCACCACAAAGATCTCATTGAAGTGCTTCAACATTCTTAATGTTCCCTAGATTTAAACAATTTGAACTTTTCAAAATTTTAAGTCATTATTTCATTCAATACATATGACTATATCACATAACGTTATTAATATTCTAATGAAATATAAGTATCATCCTTATATGAAATGTTATTCCATCTAATACATTATATGTATAATTTTAACAACTCAATACCATCATCATCCTTTCACCAAAGGTTGAGTTGATTATGCTTCAACTTTACAAGTTTCACAAGTTCTATATGATTCATAAAGAAAAGGATACACATACCCTTGCCACCATCATCCTTTCACTAAAAGTTGAGTTGATTATGATTCAACTTTACAAGTTCCACAAGTTCTATATGATTCATAATTAAAAGATACTCATATCCTTGTATGTAACTTTATGATTCTCGTTATGTTGATTTAACCAACATGGAATAAAAGGATAATCTCAGTTATTCAACTTTGTATTCTTGCCATTTATATTAAGTATAAGTCACCTTTGATCCAGCATATGCAAACTATTTGCATAAACTTGGATCAACTACTTTGACTCATCAATCTATTTCTTATTATGCTTTGAACATTATAAGAATGTTAAATCCAAATTCAGTATCAAATACTTATAAGCATGAGCTAGAAACACATATAATCTGTAAAATCCCATCACCTGTGGGAGGCTAGAATAGTAAATATGAGTGATTAATGAGTGTTTAGAAATACATTTTTTCATGCTCATGCATAATATGACATACAAATACACGTAAATAGTGAAGGTTTTTTGCATGAAAATAATTGTACATGCATTCATAAATAATTCCGGGTATAATTGAACTGAGTTGTGATTTTTGGAGAAATTGTGAATTTGGAATTTATTTATTTTGAAAATTTTATTGACTAGTGAAATTATTATATTTGTGAATTTTGGTGAATTTAGGATCTATTTTGGAATTTATAGAGTATTATGGAAAATAGCAAAAAGAAGAGAAGAAATCAAATGAAGATTTGGAGATAGTTGGATTGTAAAGATGAGAGTTAAAAGGAGTTAGTTTC
>JANZXR010000005.1:23707857-23721283 GCA_027575705.1 Erythroxylum echinodendron
AATTCTAAAATGAACCTCAAATCCATATCCAGCTAAAAGCATCCCTGATGCTGCCAAGTAATCACCTTTAAACTTCAGTTCCACAAGAAAATCAAAGTTTTCAGTTTCCTTAAGAGGAAAGAACTCAACCAATTGGATCAAACTATAAAAATAACCCAACACTAGAAAATCAAGCCCCAAAAAGAAGCGAAATTCAAAATTTTATCATCAACTTCATTTTTGTTCACTTCCAAGGAAAACCCACGAAAGAAACCAAATTATAAACGTACCCAGAAATCAATTTCACTCTATCGGCAAATGAAATGAACCAAATTTACAATCTTTCTTCCACATGACTTTGTCAGAGCCACAAGGAAAATTGTCTGATTCAACATTTTCCAAATCTTAAACATTCAATAGATGTAAAAAAACACATATTCATAAGCATAAACATATAAATCAACGTAAAGAAAGGGATATGAAGAAATTACCTAAGTAGTGAGATTGAGAGCTTAGTGGCTTTTCCCTCCCAAAGACCGGTATAGAAATGAGCTCTCTTTAATGAAATGTCCTTCAACAACAAATCTAACACTCTCCCTCTTCAGAGAAGATGATAAGAGACGCTCGCGTGAAGAGTGAAATAGGGCCACTGATCCAGAGACAGAGATAAGAGACGCTGTGTGAGTAAGAAGCTGCGTGAGTAACAAATTTTTTGGGAAAAATAGACGAGGGGTACAGGTTGTCCAAGAAAAAGAGAGGAGTGTTGAGGTTATTCCGAGTCCGCGTCGAATAGGTAAAGACGGGGGTGGGCTTTCTTTAGCTATTCTTTAATATAAGGAATAAGTAATCTTTCGGATGCTATTCGTAAGTTAATTTCCAAACTAAACAAAGTAACAGCGAACACGTAAGAATAGGAGGGTAATAGAATTTCTATTACCCTCAACCAAACAGCCCATAAGAGAATTGCACTAACAAATACACGGAGGATCACGATTTATGGAAAAAAATTCGTGCATTTCTAAATCCAAAATTATTAATAATATTATCAAGATCAATATTATCCAACATATCCTTCTCGATAAATAAAATAGCCAAATTATTCAATATTTTTGTAACATTGATGACTTTAAGTAGGTTTTTAATAATTTTAACTTTGAAAGACTTGTCTCAGTTGATGCTACAGCCACAGGTATAGTTAATAAAATTCTATAAGCAATTGAAACATTTGGATAATAATATGAAGCTTTAACAAATTTTAAAATTTCAATTGATGACATTAACTCATTTAGCAAAGTTATTTATAACACTTTTAATTCAAAAAAATTAGAGCAACATTTTCTTTATTGGTTATCATCTAACAACCTCAACTTCTTTGAATCAAATAAGTATCCAAAAATATTTTCAAATGTCATTAATTGTTCAAATCTATTCTTCAACGAAGTAATTGCTATATCCACAATAATTAGAAATTAGTTAACTCTAGACGAATCCTTAGCTAATTGCATTTCTCCACCGTGATCAATTTCACAACATTGTCTTCTCCTAATAATTCAACATCTAGTTGGAAATGTCAGCTCTACATTCATCTCATGTGCAAGACTTTTGACAATATTCATACTAGAGTCAAACCCTTCATCTTTATATTTCTCAAAAAATACCATCACATCTTCTAATTGCTTTATGGTAACATCAATGCACATGAATTTAGACTACAACTTTTTACTCACCATGTTAATAGCGAATAAAAATTCATACCAAATAACCATACCAAGTAAAAACTCAAAACTCTCAAGTACACTAACCAAACTTTTCGCTTCACTCTTTGACTTGGCATAATCACACGATCTAGAAAATTCCATCAAATTCAATCTTATTTGAGGAGCTTGAAATCTAATAGCTTTAACATTTGACTCTCCTAATGAGTATTAGATAATGATTTCATGGTTAAGCCTAAAATATTATCAAGTAAAACCTTCCGCCTTTTAGGAGAACTTTACAATAATGCATATATGTGTTGCATAGCTCTAGAAAATGAAACAACTTTAACACAAGAATGTGTCATATCACTAAGATTAAGATTATGATTATGACAAGTACATGGCATATATAATGCTCTCGAGTTTATTTCAAGTAATCATTTTTGAACCTTTGGTGTTTTCCCCTCATATTAGAACTATTGTCATAACCTTGACCCTTCACATTATAGACATTAAGATAACGAGACTTAAATGCAATCAATAATTCATTTAAAAGTCCCAATTCATATATGTTATCTACAATTAAGAACTCTAAAAAGCACTCCTCTTTTTTTATTTTTTATTTGACATATTCACACATCGTACTAACAAACTCATTTGTTCTTGATGACTTAAATCTGGGATACAATCAAGAATAATAGAAAAGTATTTCACCTCTTTAATGATCCCTATGATAGAAATTCTATCACTATGGGCCAATAGAGATATCAACTCATTTTGAATTTTGTGATCAAGATAATGATGATGAATTTCATGATTTTGAATATGTCTAACATGATCTTGCATTATTACATCAAATCCAGAAATCGTCTCAATGAATCCTAAAAAATTATTATTACTATCTTGATAAAGTTTCTCATTGAACCCTTGAAAAGCCAAATCATATTTAGCAAGATATTTCACAACAAAAACTAGTCTTATCAAAACTTGTCTCCAAAGTTCTTTCTCTTTTACAATTTCTTGTTGCAAATCTTTATCAACTGTTTGATTTTTGCTCAATCTTACTCTTAATTCATTTCAAGTTCTCATATTATTCATATGCTCAATGCAGTTCTCATGTTCTTTGAGTCTTTTACTAAAATGCTTCTAATCTCTAAATCTGAACAATAGAACATGTATAAGTCACTTTACTGTTTGAGACATTTCATCGAACATGTACATGTTTTGTATGTTTGGTTTAATGGTATTTTTGGGTAGTAAATTACAAGAAATCATATCATATACGTGTGAAAAATGTTTATTGATGTCTCATAACAAAGGTTACATGAAATGAGGTCTCAAAAGAGACAAAATCCACTCATTTTCTAGCTTATAACGCACACAGACACACACACAGATACGCACACACACACACACACACACACATAAGTAATAGTTTTGGATAAGTTCCAGCAATTTTTCACCAACAAACATGTCTTTTCATGCTAAACTTATCCTAATTTTGAATCTATAGATACTTAAAATATTATGACCCTTTCAAACATTCAGATTAGGATAAATAACTTACAACTAACTTAATTGAAAAACCGACATAACTGAAAGTAACCACCATTCCATAATTGCCATTTTGTAACTTTCATAACTATAAGTTGAAGTGGTCTTTAGCTTGTCTCGAACCCAAATTTCCAGCTACCACGATGCCATGATCATTTTATTTCCAATTGTGGTTGTATTTTGTCGAAATGTACAACTTACACACTTTCCAAATTTTTAATGACTTAGTAATTTTCTGAACAACTTTGTTGTATCAAATTCTTGCCAAAACATGCCGCCATCATGTTGCCAAATTTGTACAATGTTGGTGGCTATCAAACACCAAAATAAGGTCTCACAAATGTCCCCCACTAAAAGAAATCTGACGTGCTCGTTGACAACTAGTGTATTGAATTTGTCTAATATATTTGTCTTTAGATACTTGCACTCAAAGTTGGTCAATCCATCACCTTTTGCCCTGCAAAAGTCTAACAAAACATGTTAGGTAAATGTATACCAAAATGATACACTTGTGCATGCCATTTCGTCAAGATTTTGTGGTGACAGCCTTTGTTACCAAATTTTAAGCTTCAATAGACAACAAACCTACTTGCTACCAATGGACCAATCAAAGATGGAACTATAAGTCTATTTGTAGCTCCTTATTTATATGAGCACCTCTCAACTCTCATCGGTGTGCAACCATCATATTTACCCATCAAAGGTCCTAGAAATCCCACTTCTAGGTACCTTTTCTACCCCTAATGGATTGAAGATCACTATTCCATTATTTTCCTCCTCCTCAGCTAACAATGCATTCAAATTCGTCTTCCTTGGACACTCCCTTGCATAATGTGGTTTGGCGCATATAAAGCAAGTAACCTTTAGTTGAGTAGAACTTTGAGAGTTTGCAATTTTTACCTTTCTCATTTTGCCTAACAAAATTTTCTCTAATAGCTTTGCCATTCTAATTACCACTGGAATCTTTTTCTTGTCTTTATTTGGCTTTGAATCTACCAACCAATCAATAGCAGCAATGACACTTGGAGATCTTGAACACCTTATCTTTGTAGTTTAATTTGTGCTTACGATTGAAGTCCTGATAGGTAGTTGAATAACTTACTTTCTTTTGACATATTGCGAATATTTCCAAACTGTTTCGTCATATTGAAACTTTCTCAAGGCTTCCCTCGTTATCTAGGAGGTGGTATAAGGCAAGAACTGGTCTTTTAGTTCCCGTTCACATCCCATGTGTCAATTCATGGACAACCTGCAGTTAGATCATCATCTATCCTTGCACATCACTATAATTTGGCATCACTAATCAAATATTTACTAGCTAGCATCACTTTGTCACTTTTCGACACCCTTTGTATAAGAAAATATTACTTTATGTCCTATAGGAAGTTCTCCAACATCTTAGCATCTCGAACACCATCAAAATTATTTGGTTATAGAACTTTAAGCCTTGTTCAACTCCTTTTGTTGTGTTGGACAACATTGGTTCAGAAAACTGTCAGTGCATCTTCCATCACCAATACTCTCCTATTTAACTGTCCTGAAATGTCATCCAGTTGCTTATGGATATGTTTCAATGCCTCAGTTATTGAATCCAATCAAACAGCCACAATAAAAATGGTCCAAGAATTTACTCTAATCGAGCCATCATTTCCCTTAATTGTTCCATGTTTTAGGCCACCAGTTATCTCTTTGCATTACCTTAAAATTTTTTCTATGATACCAACTATCATAGGGGTATTTTAAGATTGAAAAGATGGTTTTAAATCATTCGTGTTGTCAGTTAGTCCCTCAACTAAGTCCTTAGCGAAATTCCATCAAATAACTTGAGTGCACTTCACTTAATCAATTTATCAAACACCTTCTACGCACTCTTTTCAAGCATTTCGTCAAACAAGTTTTAAGTCCTTCATCTTCACTCACTAGATGCTTAGAAAACTCTCTTTGAAAGGTTAAAAGTGTTAGAATAGGTCTGGGACTTCACACATATGTATACAACCAAATATGGACAATTGAATATGTACAAGTCTCACTTTACTAATTTGAGACATTTCATCGAACATATTCAATTTTTAAGGTATTTTTGGGTACTAAATAACAAAGAATTAGATCATATATGTGTAAAAAATGCTTATTAATGTCTCATAACAAGGGTTACACGAAATGAAGCTAAAAAGAGGCAAAATCCACACATTTTCTAGCCTACAATACATACATATATATGCAGTAGTTTTAGATAAGTTCCAACAGTTTTTTTACCAACCAACATGCTTTTTCATGCTAAACTTATCATTATTTCGAATCTACATATATTTGAAACATTAATCCATTCAAACATTCAGATTACGACAAACATCTTACATTTAACTTAACTAACATATCTGACATAATCGAAATTAACCGTCATTCTTTAACTGCCATTTTGTAATTGTCACAACCAAAAGTTGAAATGGTCTTTAGCTTGTCTTGAACCCAAATTTTCAATTGCTACGATGCTACGATCATTTTATTTTCGAATGTAGCTGTATTTTGTCGAAATTGACAGTTTGTACACTTTTTAGCCTTTTAGTGTCTTAACAATTAACAATTTTTTGGACAGCTTTGTTGCATCAACTTCTTGCCAAAATAAGCTACCATGGTTTTGCCAAATTTGTGCAAAGAGAAGGTCTCATATCGTGAAATTTATGTTCTTGGTAATGTACATGCTTAATCACTCTTACTTCTTTTGAAAACAAAAGGTTATCTTTAATAACACTCGGCCACTCAAACTATATTTATTCGTTTTACCAATGAAGTTAGTTAATAGCCTCTTTTTATTGTGTTGTGTGTTTTATTGCATACCATTTAATCAGAGAAGGAAAAACTACATACACTACTAGTTAAAGGAATAAGTATGGTTAGAAAAGATATAAATATGACTTTGATACTCATTGTTGTTAATTTAAAGAAGAAATTTCTCTCCTGCAATCTTCCAACTTGTTGCTGTCAGCTTACCTTTAGAATTTTAGAGTTATACAAACTCTAATTATCGGCATATAAATAAACAAGTTTATTAAGTGAATATCTGACTTATTGGTACAAAAAATCCTTATAATACCACCATGATTGGAATTGAGTTGACCTTTGACTCTGGTTTAGTATATTTAAATTCTTTAATCACGTGGCTTGTTTTTATTTGACCATAATTAATAAGAGGGTGCACTAAAGTTTTTATTTTTATTTTAGATTTTTTGTTTTTGCTTTTAAATTGAGTAAAAAATCTTGTTTGTTTGAATTTTTAGTTTCTATTTTTAGTTTTGGTTTCTTCCAATTTTTAAAAATTATGAAAATCATAAAAAGTAGTTTTTGTTTTTTTATAATCTAATTTACTATTATTTAAATATATATTATTAAATTATTTAATTTTTAATAAAAATTATGAATAATTTAATTCAACATTATATTTATATATTTAATAAATTAAAATTAATTATCAATAAAATTATGAATAATATAAATTTATTTAAGTTTTATAATTAAATTATATATAATTAAATTTAAAATATATAAATATTTTAATAAAATTTGATTTAATAATTAAAATATAATTCAAATAAATATTAATTTATAAATAAAATTTTAATTTTTAAATTATTTATAATATTAAAATAACATAATTTTATTAATATTTTGTTAATAAATATTATATAAGATATTAAATAAATTTATTTAATTACAAATAATTTATCTTTAAATTTATCTAAAATGTAATTATTATCACTGATAAAAATATAACTACATTAATATTAACAACTAAACATATTTTTATTTTATTTAAAAAATAAAAAATAAAAATAAAAACTAAATATTACAATTAAAAAATAGAAATAGAACCAAAACCTCCGATAAAATGGTTTTTATTTTTTAGCGCATTAAGAGATTGTTCTTTAAACGTGTGTTTTAGGGAGAAATTAATAATTTTCAGTTAATGATATCCACAGTAAATTACAAGCGGAAAATAAGTAAAAACAGGATAAAGATTCTCTTGTCCGAATTTCCCATTTGTCCCGTTGTTAACAAACCTGACATTTTAGGTGGAAGGTCAGCTCTTTAAGAAGAGACAGAAACAAGAAATCCTGTGTCTTCACTCAGTTGTTGCAATCTACAAACCTACAGGATTCAACTTTTGATGGACTCAAAACTGTTCGTGACAAGCTCAACGGTTGTGCTTTTAATCTGTTTTGCGATTGTCACAGGTGATTATGTGAGACCCCCACCTCGCAAAACTCTCCGTTTCCCATGGAATCCAAAGCCCTCTTCCCATCCTCAGCAGGTGAAAACCCCATTTTCTTTGTTTATTTTCCGTTATAAAATCTATTTTTTTGGTCATTATTTTGTGTTCAACTATTTGATCTTCTTATGATCTGATATGGGTCCTGCTTGTTTTCCTGTAACTATGCTTCTGCTTGATTGTTTTGTCTCGTAACAATTCTGCAAAAGAGAGCAACGAAACAGGAAAAACAAAGTTCCCTAGGTTCGCTTATTCAAGTGATAATTGAAAATGAATGTTGCAGAGTATCTGGTGATCATAGTCTTTCTTAATTTTTTGTTTTTTTTTGTTTATGAGAATCAACTTGGATGTTTGTTTTTTTGTTTTTTTTTGTCCTCCCTTTTTATTGCAATGGAAGAGTGGAACTTTTTGGGTCCCAGGACATGGTCATGGATATTAGATGTGGGTAATTTAATTTGATGAGTTGAGAAAAAATTCTGCTAGACTTCTAGCAGTTTTTGTCAAACGCAAAATGTAATAGCCAATTTTTGTTTTATTACTTATCAATGCGATGGTTCTCATCTTATGGTCCTTCATGATTGTTTCTGATGGCCTTCACTTCTATCATGCTTGGCCACTCACTGCAGGTTCACATCTCCTTGGCTGGAGACAAGCACATGCGAGTCTCATGGATCACTGAAGATAAATCTGCTTCCTCTATAGTTGACTATGGAACTTCTCCAGGGACATACAGTGCAACATCTTTAGGAGAGGGCACGTCCTATAATTATCTACTCTACAGCTCTGGAAAAATACACCACACCGTGATTGGGCCTCTAAAACCTGACACAGTTTACTTCTACCAATGTGGAGGACAAGGACCTGAGTTCCAGCTGAAGACACCACCAGCTCATTTACCCATTACTTTTGCTGTGGCTGGAGATTTGGGGCAGACTGGCTGGACTGAATCAACCCTAAACCACATTGACAAATGTAAATATGATGTTCATCTACTTCCTGGGGACCTTTCTTATGCTGATTACATTCAGCATCGATGGGACACGTTTGGCAAGTTGGTTCAGCCACTAGCCAGTGCAAGGCCATGGATGGTAACGGAAGGAAATCATGAAAAAGAAAGTATACCATTGTTCAAGCATGGGTTTGAATCCTATAATTCTAGATGGAAGATGCCATTTGAGGAAAGTGGATCAAATTCAAATCTTTACTATTCTTTTGAAGTTGCGGGAGCTCATATTATCATGCTTGGTTCATATACAGATTATGACGAGTCCTCGAATCAATATAACTGGCTCAAGGTTAGGGAGATTCTCTGTTTTTGAATTCTGACCTTTTCCTCCATGTGGGAACTTGCCAATTTTTTATTGATACTGAGTTGAATTGACTCCTAAGATGATGTTAAATCATGTTTCATGTTAGAGTGAAATAGGGAATGTTTGATTGCTTTAGGGTCTATTGTTTTTGTGCACTGTTCTGAAGATATATCATGTAAAAGCAGAAGTGCTGGCAACTAGATAATTATCTTAATTCCTTTGGTTGTATCTCTAAAATAAGAACATTTGATCTGTGCCCCTATTAAACTATATCGTTAACCGAAGATCACATAATGACGTATCTGGTTTAGACCTCTGTACTCTATTTCTAACTAGATATATTGTCAGATTAGGCTGTGGACATTTCTTTTTCTTTTTTCTTTTTCCTGGTCAATTCTTAGCTAAACAGAGCTATGAGAGGATAGAATTCACTGTTCTCTGACCTCAATTCATTTGTTCAAATGATGGATCTCAATTTGAATCTTGATCTGCAGGCAACTCTTGCAGAGGTGGACCGGAAGAAGACTCCTTGGCTTATTGTTCTATTTCATGTACCATGGTATAATAGTAATGAGGCCCATAAATGTGAAGGGGATGGGATGATGGCAGCCATGGAGCCACTACTTTATGCTGCAAGTGCTGATATAGTACTTGCTGGCCATGTGCATGCTTATGAACGAACAGTATGGAGCCATGTTACTTTCCTTTTCCTTTTCATA
This sequence comes from Erythroxylum echinodendron, assembly GCA_027575705.1. Classification (NCBI taxonomy): domain Eukaryota; kingdom Viridiplantae; phylum Streptophyta; class Magnoliopsida; order Malpighiales; family Erythroxylaceae; genus Erythroxylum; species Erythroxylum echinodendron. The sequence goes on from JANZXR010000005.1 coordinate 23,717,384, forward strand.
TAATAGAAAGTGGCTAATATTATCTGCTGCTTTTTTGACAGCTACGTGTTAATAATGGAAGAAGTGATCCTTGTGGTGCGGTTCATATAACCATTGGTGATGGGGGAAATAGAGAAGGTTTAGCTCGCAAGTATGTCCCATTTCTTGGAGCATTCACAATTTACACATAACTTGAGTATTTCATGTTTGTGGTAGTAATTGAATATCTCATCATTTTTCTCACCTGACGCTACTGAGAATTCAAGATTACCAGCAATCAAGTTGATGGTAGATTTATAGGGTTTCATTGTTTAAACTACTACTTAGTTATCAGCTTTTGAAAGTCTTAGGTAGTTTTATGTTTAGGATGGTTAATTCTCTTTGTAAAATTTTAAAAAATATATAAAAAAATGGAAGCACCAGGCCACCTTGCTCAGTGAAAAGAGCAATATTGTCCCTTATTATTCTTTTGTTTGCATAAAGTCCTGCACCATTGATTGGGCAGGAATGCAAGTTTGAGGACCAAAAAGGAGAAAAAGTAGATAGTGATTAATTCAGGGTGAGATAACGGCCTGATCTTTTGTTGGTTGATATTTTATTCTGTAAGACTCAACTCTGTGATGTGCGTGTCCGTAGGTACAAAGAGCCACAGCCAGAGTGGTCATCTTTCCGCGAAGCAAGTTTTGGCCATGGGGAGCTCAAAATTGTTAATTCGACTCATGCCTATTGGAGCTGGCACAGGAATGATGATGATGAACCTGTTAGATCTGATGAAACCTGGATAACCTCGTTGATCAGTTCAGGATGCATTGCTGAAAAAAGAGACGAGCGACGGAAGATTCTCTTAGGGTATTAGCATGGCCGCATCTCCTGCCTGCTTTGCTAATGAGATTTAATGTTGTTGATGCTAGTGTAAATATGGTATGAAACGCAAAGTCTAAGATCTGATATGCATCATTTGTTAATGTTATGGAACTTACACCGTGTGCAGAGAAAATTTTGTGGTCACGTATCCAATCTAAAATGTTCAAATTTAATTTGATATTTATATAGTTTAATTCAACCACAAATATCCGACAATATGATGACGATAGCCTATAACTGTTATTTTCTATTCACGCATCGTGGGTTTAGTCGACTGAAATTTTACAGATGTTATCCCATATAACTAACTAGATATTAGAAATATATAATATCCTGACTAATTGAGTGGATTTAATATGATATATTTTAGGTCATACATTGTATTTTAACCTCCTTTGATAGCATTTATTTTATTGTATTAATTAAGAGACGGTGGTCATCTTTAAATACACACTTTTTATATGAGTCACTAAAAAAATGACTTTCTCTCGTTCTAAATTCTTTCAAATTGAATTTAGTTTGTTTTCTTAGGATTGTCCTATAAGATTATATTACACATGATCTTATAATAACATTCTAAAGTAGCAAATTTTAAATTTAATTCTTAGGAATTAAATAAGAGTCATAATGGTATATTAACTTTTAGGGTCTCACACAACGTAGGTTGAGATCTTATGACTTATTTTGATCCCTTTTCACAATCATTTTTATGCACACGGTAAGAGTCGTTTAACTCCTTTTCATTTAGAGCGCATATCTTTCATTATTGTCATATCGTACAGATGTTGGTTCAAACATACATAATCTTTTGCCTTTTACCGGTTTATTCTTAAATTCATCTTTCTAAATTCTCATCTAGCAACTTATGATAGATATAGTAACCATTTGATTACTCCAAAAAAATTTCCTTTTGAGTTATCGTCTAAGACGATATTTGTGATTTAAGTTTCTTACTCTTACTTTCAATTATCACCATGACAATAAAACTTTATTTGCCTCACTCTAGTGATCACAAATACCAGAGGCGATTGCCCATATGAGAGAGCCAGTCTTTTATCCATCCAACGCATTCTTTAATTTATATGTAAAATATGCCATATAAAGTAAATATATTTCGGAATCAACTACTATACAATGCTTATCACTTAATAAATATTGTCAACATATATTTGCTTTTAGATATGACAATACAATGAATGAACAAACATAGAAAATGTTTATCAATTATATTTTAATATTTATGTAATCCTAGTGACTTTATATTCCTAATATATGTATCTTGGGAAATTAGTTTTGTCATTGAGTTTGTCACCATATCTCGTGTAGATATGTCCTTTAGTCTAACTTCACCACCTATAACTATATCTTTTATATAATTGTACCTATATATATATATATGCTTAGTTTTACAATAAAATTTAGGATCTTTCATATAAGTGATTGTTACTTGAATATCACAGGTGATTATTATTGATCTGGCTTTTAATGACTCCAAAATTAATTAAGAATCATCAAATCATATAACTTCTTGTACTACTATTGAAAATACTATAAATTCATCTTCTATTGTGGATAATGCAACACAATTTTGTTTCTTACTTTGTTATGATATAACACTACTGTAGAGTAAGAAAACAAATCTATAGGTAGGTTTTCTTTTATCTAATTCTCCTTTCCAATTTGTATTTATATACCTTTATATATGTAGGTAGTTACCTTGATAACATAATATCTAATTAACAGTACCTAATACATACCTCAATATGCTCTTTAATACTTTCCAATGTGCATATCTTGTACTTGATTGATAACTGCTCACCATTCTAATCATGTAATAAATATTTGACATTGTCATGACATATGTGAGACTTCTAACTACGTTGAAATAAAGAAGTTTCTTCATTTATTCTATTTTTTATGATGTTGATGGACAAATTTCTTGTTGAGTCCTTCACCTTTAGCAATATGATTATAAATTAGTTTGCAACCTTGCATACAAAATTGTTTTAGAATCTTTTGAATATAGGTTGCTTGAGAAAATGATAAAAAAATATTTTAAATGATCCATTAAAATCTTAACCTCGAAAATATATATAGTTTCACTTATGTCTTTCATCTCAAATTTGGATACAATCGATTTTTGATTTGCTTAACAAACTCATTGTTATTATAAGCAATCAAAATGTCAATGACAGGTAAAGATAAAATAAAAAATTCACCTCTAGATCTCTTAATATATACACAATGGTCTTCATCAATCATATGAAATCATTATGTTATAAAAAGGAATGTACTACTATTTTGAGGACTGCTTCATCATAAATTAATTTTAATAACTAACAAACCTTATGTTTTTAATAAAAACTATAGGTTTTTCCATATAGATTTCTTCTTCTAATTCTTCATTTAGGAAAAGCAATCTTTACATCCATTTTTATGTAATTCAAGATTCAAACTGGCTACTATAGGCAAATTAGATGAGTTGAAGCAAATTACACAACAGATGAATATGTTTCATTATAATCAATTCCCTCTTATTATATATACCCTTTTGTGCAAAGTATACCTTATATCTTTTGATACTTTCATCAATTTTTTGTTTATTTTCAGAATCCATGTATTTATAATAGCTTTATGCTCATTATGGAGATTAACCAAATTTGATACTTAAATTAAGCTTAAAGAAGCCATTTCTTCTTTCATTTATTTCATCCAATCTTCTTTGGCATGACTAGTAAGAGCCTTATATATATTCCTTAGATTATCCTCTTCTTATTGGATAATCATGTGAATTTATCCTTTTATCTTAAAATGACATTGAGGAATTATTCCATAATTACTTTTACATAAAGAGGTTAATGAGAATAAAATTCATGAATGTCCTAATTACTCTTACTTGGATCAAATAAGTAGGTTATATCCTTAATGGACCTTGGGTTAATTCTTCAAATCCTATACTACTCCCTCTTAGGTAAATTCGCTCTTCATAATTCCTCATAATAGAATCGTTCTAATCAAGAGTCTAATGTAAAAATAAGTCTTTTCATATTTCAACAT
>JANZXR010000005.1:23735331-23750011 GCA_027575705.1 Erythroxylum echinodendron
CATGCCAGACTTGGCCATCCTCATTCAAATTTACTCAAACAAATTATGAAATCAATGAAATATGATTTCAAATCCACTGCTCTTCGGTTCTGTGATGCATGCAAAATAGGTAAACATCATCAAATGCCTTTTTAAACACATGTCATTACAGCAAACAATCCTTTACAGATTATTTATACTGATCTATAGGGCCTCCTTTCCCATCTACAGTAAGGACATCATTACTATGTCATTTTCATTAATGCATTCTCACGTTTCACTTGGATATATCCCCTAAAATATAAGTCTGAGACATTAGTCACTTTCATCAAATTCAAAACAGTCATTGAAAATCAATTGGACTGTAAAATAAAAAGCCCTTCATAGTGATATGGGAGGCGAGTTCACTACCCTAATACCAATTCTTGTTACTCACGGCATACAGCCCCGTTTTAGCTACCCTCACACTCACCAGCATAATGGTATTTCTAAAAGAAAGCATAGACACATCACTGAGACTGGCCTCACCCTCCTCTCTCATGCCAAACTCCCTTTCAAATACTGGCTCAAGGCCTTCACAATTGCAACTTATCTCATAAACACTCTACCCACACCTATCCTAAACAATAAAAGCCCATTCCAGCTACTATACCACAAACAACCTCAATATACCCACCTCAGAACATTTGGCTGCTCCTGTTTCCCATACCTCAGATATTACAATCAAAACAAATTGGGTTTTCACACCACCAAATGTATATTTCTTAGTTACAGTCCCTACCATAAAAGCTATAAGTGTCTCCATCCTAATGGTACCACTTATATCTCTTGACATGTGATTTTCAATGAGGATGAACTTCCTTATTCCCAGCTCTTCATTCCTACACAACATCATGAAAACCAGTACGGCAGTCTTCCTATTTCTACCCTCACAGACACTCTTTACTATCACCAGACTGTATCTACCTCTCCTTAACAGTCCCCTGCAGCTACTTCTTCAATGTCATAGAGTCCTTCTCACTCTCCAGGTTAGTATCACAGGGATGGGATGTTCAGCAAGTGGACATCAATAATGCCTTTCTCAATGGCACACTCACTGAAACGGTTTACATCAGTCAACCACAGGGGTTTGAGGATTCTTAATTTCCTAATCACGTTTTCAAACTTGACAAAGCCCTATATGGACTCAAACAAGCTCCACAGGCTTGGTATTCTACACTCAGGAAACTCAGCAACTAACATTCACAGCACAATTTAGCAACTCCATAAGCAATTTGCTCTAAACATCCTGGGTAGCATTCATTAATTTTTAGGGTTTGAAGCTTACCGAGATCAGGATGGTTTGTATCTCTCTCAACACTAGTACACACTGGATCTTCTAGCTCAAGCAAACATGTCAAACTACAAAACCTGCGCCACTCCTTTAGCTATTGGTTGTCTGCTTATACTGGTAAACCTTTTACTAATCCAACCTTTTACATGAGCATCATTGGCACCCTTCAATACCTATGCAATACGAGACCAGACATCAATTTTTTCGTTAATCGACTTAGTCAATTTCTCTCAAATCCTCTTGATTCCCACTAGGTTGCTTGTAAAAGAGTGTTACGATATTTAAAAGGGACAGCCCCACTTGCCTTGTTGTTTAGATCATAATCGCAGCCTCTTTCTTTTCATGCGTACAGCCACTTCGATTGGCCTGGTTCTCCAGATGATAAGAAGTCACCACTGGCATGTGTCCTCCTAGGGGGTAATCTGATATTTTGGAGCTCCAAGAAGTAGACTACAGTCGCTCGATCTTCAACTGAAGCAGAATATCGTGCCCTGGCTCACATGTCGACTGAGCTATTATGGCTTCACTCTCTTCTCAGAGAACTTAAGTTCTCTCTTCCCCACATACCAATTTTATGGTGTGACAACAATGGGGCTCGATCGCTTGCCCAAAATCGAGTCTTTCATGCCCGCACGAAGCACATCGAAATAGATATACATTTCATACGAGATAAAGTTGAAACTGGACAACTGGATGTTCGGTACATTAGCACTGATGACCAGCTAGCTGATTTGCTCACCAAACCTCTCACTGCAACTCGATCAAAGCATTTTCTCGCCAAGCTCAACCTGTGTCAGCTTCCTCAGTATCACTTCAGAGGGAATGTTGAAGAAGATGACTCCACTGGGTCTTTGGGCCTAACTTCACAATCCACAGACTTCTCCAACAGTTTATCTAAAGCAAGTTATGAAGCCCAAACAAAGTCCAGCCTAGCTAAACCTTCTGGAAAGTCTTGTAGTGTACTTGCACACAGAAAAGCAAATCAGCTACAATAGAAAATACAGCTGTTAGATTCCAGTTATAGTAACAAAAAAAATCTGTTAGAATTCTCAACCATTTGATCATAACAAAATAAAATCAATGGTGTAATGTACACATACTGTTGTATATAAATTCATAGCTAATATCAGTAATAAAATCATCAAGTTTCCTTATTTTACACAACCTGTCATGACAATGGCTGGGCTGGGTCGGGTCGAGCGCGACCCATTGCCATGCCTACGTAAGAATAGTTTTTTAAATAAATTTTAATGTGTTATTTTTTTCAATGGCTTGTAACTTTTTTTTAATTCTAGTTAGAAGATTTTATTGGAACCTTAATTCTTTGAATAGGTTTATTTGAATTTAATTGCTCATGGGTATTAATTATTTCTTGAATTCATTGATTTTATGACAGTTTTGAATTTTATTAAATAGATGCATATATTTAATAATCCTGAAATAATCTATTGCAAATTAAAATGACAAATCTGTAATTGTTTGTTGGTTTTAATAAGTGGCAATCGACATATGTCGTGGAATTAATTAATCTGATTGCAATAAATCATCTGTTGAGTTTATTGGTTAGAATTGAGTCTTTCTAGATTTTAAGGTTGTTGAAACACTAAATTATACAAGCTGCCTCTAGGGTTGTTTTTTGATTAGGGAGTAATTATTCGATCTGTTCGTAATCATCGTATAAGATAAGGAAAGATTAGTTATTATAGATTTATTCCTAATAACTATAACCAATTTATTCATGAATATGTTCAATTACTTTTGCATCAATGATCAATTGAATAAATCAAGATGGAAATAAATTCCTTTAACTAGAAGTCTATTTTATTGAATTTCAAATCAATTCATTTTTGTTATTTTTAATATTACGTTTTAACATAATTTCCAAACATCATCTTTTTACTTAATTGTTTAAAAAAGATAAACCACCAATTTCTGAAAAGACGACCTTACTCCACTGTGCTACATTAATATTCTGAGTAGGTTAATTATTTTTGGTTGATTTGACATTCACCAAAATTTGACGATGTTGTCCGGGAATTGGTTTTAAGAATTTATTTCTTTTAAATTTTTGTTTTACTTTTGTTTTAGTTGATGCCCCGCTCTTCCCGTATAGGTGAACTAATTTTTGATCCAAAAGTTGAAAAGACAGTTAAAGCTAAAAGAAAGGTGAAAAAACAAAAGATCACCTGCTTGCTTCAACGTCTTATTATGAAGAATTAGATTTGAGTTTGAAGAGCAAGAGACTGAAGAGACGATTGTTCAAGAGCCAATCACTAAAGAAAGGCTAATGGGTGAACGACCACTACAACGAACATTAAGGGAGTTAGCAACTCCCGACGTTAACTAACAACCTTTGTGAATTGAATTTTCTAATATTAATGCACCTTTTGAGCTTAAATCTAGTTTGATACACTTATTGCATACTTTCTGTGGACTTGTAGGTGAGGATCCCCACAAGCATTTGAAAGAATTCCATGTTGTTTACTCATCAATGAAGCCACAAGGAGTTACCAAAGGGCAGATCAAGCTTGGAGCTTTTCCATTTTCATTGGCCAACAAGGCCAAGGATTGGCTCTATTATTTACTATCTGGGTCCATAACCACTTGGAATGAACTGAAGAAGCAATTCCTAGAGAAATTTTTCTCTGTTTCCCGTGCTACAAACATCATATTTATGGAATCTGACAATTCAATGGAGAGATACGATACGAGTATTGGGAGAGATCCAAATAACTATGTGCAACCTGTCCTCAACATCAAATTCCGAACCAACTGCTTATTTGATACTTCCGTGAAGGTTTGCTACTAATGGAGTATGAATGATGCTGCAAGTAGTGTGATGAATCTCGCATCGTATCGGCCGAAAAATGATACAAAATAAGATGTTTCGATACCGGATTCAAATATCAACCTATTTTGCCTGATATCAGCCGGTATCACTGGTATTTGGAATACCAGCCATATACCGGTCGGTACCAAAAATTGTAAAAAAATTAGGGGCATTTATCCAAAAATGACAATTTTAAAAATACCTACCCCACTCGACTCTACGACCTTCTTCTTCCTCTCTTAATTTTTTCGTCTCAGACTCTCGCTCTCACTCTCCCTCTCTTTCACCATCATCATCTCTTTTTATTATTAATAATATAATATTTAAATTCATAAAGTAAATAATATTTATATTTTTTTACAAAGAATACTTAAAAATATGTTAAAATGAAAATTAAAAGGCATCAAAACTTTTTGTATTTCATTTTAAAATCGTTAATCTAAATATAACTAAATTTTATTATTAATAACAATTACATATTAAGATAAAAAATAAGTATTTTTTTATTATTGAAAATTAAATATTAAGATAGAAATTATATTTTATTATTGATAATAATCATTCTTTTTATTTGATATTTTGATGTAATTATTATTTATTATATGATAAAATTGTACTATTTTAAATCCTTTCTATTGTTCTTAATTTTATATTTCTATGATGATAAAATAATCTTTTTTATATTAATTTTGGTTATTATTTATATTTGGAATATGTGAAAATAATATTAAGAAAAATAAATATTTTTTGTTATTTTAAATTTCTATTCTTATGATTTTTTGAGATATGATTGATTTAAAATATATAGTACAACATTTGTTAGAGTAGTGTTCTAAAGGCAATCACATTTAGCATTTTTGTACAAACTTTATTTTAATTAATTAAGTGAAATGCATTTTTCATTAATTTGATATTCGTTTATATATGAATTGATATTGATCTTAAATCGAATTAATAAAGTCCATGATACAAAACATAGCATGAAGGAAATCATAAAGAGATCATGATAATGAGATTCCTATCATGTACAATTACGTTAGTATCTAAATAATCCTTAGTCATAGGATTAATAAGACAGGACATTATTAATCTAGATAAACTAGCACATATTATACTCCTTGATTTGATCAAGCAGTAGATCTCATAAACTGTAAACATGAGATTTTTAGAGTTAATATGTAGATGCTTAATAAGGGTAGTAAGTACATCAGATGACCTACTATGAGATTATCAAAGGACAAGAACTAACATCACCTAGAGTAGATGAGACGTAGTCAGTCTAGTGGGAGTTGACACATAACTCATACTCCGAACCAAGTGGGATATAGTATGGTGAAAGGATGAATTGTACAGTAATTATCTATAGAAAAGTTCATAAGTTGGAAAATTAACTATCAAAGAGTTTGTGTATTAATCCACTTATATTTCAGTAAATAGGCATCATGAAACCCTTCATGATGTGCTTGAATTAAGAGTTAATTTAAGTGTGTAAAATAGCCGGGAACCTAAGGGTCACACATATAAAAGATCAGATGAAAAATAAGTGTGCATGGCCTATTTTAAGTAGGCCACAATTGTGCTTTATAGGGCTAGGATCGTGGCCGAAAACGAGGCATGCCACTGGCCACGATCGTGGCAGAAGCTGCGAAGTGACATATAAGTGAGTTATTCACTTATATGTATGAGGTTTTTTCACTTCTTACACATATAAGTGATAACATGAGGGCTCCAGAAGAGTTTTAGAGTGAGAGTGAAGTTTCATGAATCTTGTTCTTACAATTCATGCAATTGTTGCATGAATCAAAGTGCATGTAACAAAATTCTTGACCTACCTTCCATCATCTTGAGCATCTACTAGAACTCATCTAGTTTGGTGCTCAAATAACCCTTATACATTGTTTCTTCTTTTGGTGTTTGCAACAACCCAAATAGGGAGAGAAACAAGAAAGGAGGAGATACACAAGGTAAAAAGTTTACATTTCATGTTCTTTTATACATATCTTTACATGCATGTTAGATTTTGTGGTTTCCAGGTTGTCATGGTGTCAGAATCTTGATTCCGTAACTTTCGTTGCACCGCGTCATGGTGTCAGAATCTTGATTCCGAAACTTCCGTTGCACCGCATACATGTGATGCATACAACCATGGCAAACCAAACAATTATGCTACTATTTTTTCACTTTTCTTACAATAGAATGTGTGATGACACAATGTAAGTAATGAATAATAGTTTATATGAATTCCCTGTTTATCGACTCAGTGAGAGAATAAATGGATTAAACATTGTAATGCATTTTTATAATATTTTGGCCATTACTTTAGGGAGAACAAATGATATTAGTTAATCCTTGGATGAGTATATTTTGATTTAGTATAAGGATTAAGACCCATACTTCATCATAAATTCATTGAAAAACATATTCTAGTTTTTATTTTATAGTAAAAAACCAATCCTATTATTGATACTAAAATTTATATTGACTTTTATAGATAATAGGATTTTTAGAGTTATTTCTTTAAAGTACAATTCATCCACCTTAAAGAATTTGGTCCATCTCGTGTAATCAATATATCCTCTATTATGACTATCATTTTCAAAGCATTCTAATTCATAATCCTCGCATATATAAAGGTAAAGATTTTAAATAGTTATATGTTAGACATCTTAGATACGAGAAAGGATAAGATGGGGTTTTAATAATGTTTCTTCTCTTTCTTGTACATTCTCCTATGATGGCTCTCATTTTTCCCTTATTAATTTTATGCCTTACATTGTTCTTTGGATGCTATATGTGTGGGAGAGGTTGTTTCTGTGCTAAAATTGATTGTACATGTGATAATTTGAGAGAAACGAAGAAGAATGAGATTAGAACATAAAGAGTTAAGTAAAAAGGTAATTCCTAGTGAAGATGACTATTTAATCCTATAAGACATGGTCTATAATATAGTTGTGCTACAAACCATGGTGATTCTAGGTTTGTACATGGTTTTAGGACATAAATGTTGTCTAGAGTATGGGATCTTCTAGGAAAAGGTTTTTAAATACACAACTAGGGCATATGTGTCCTAGACTTTGGATCTTAATGTCTTCAGCAGCTTAGTTACATGACTAAGGACACAGCCATATCCTAAGGCTATGGATCCTCTTTTTTCTTCTGGGACGAGTATAGCCGAGGTCATGTTCAATACTTAAAGCCATTACATACCTGAATTTTAAGCTTTTGATATCTTATTCTTTGGATCTTTCATCTTAATTATTTTTCAAAGCTTCTCATTTATATACCTGTTCATTTTTGCTTACTACTTATAAAATTTGAACTACAAAAACAAAGAAAAATACAAAGAAATGAGAAATTTTCATTTTAATATTAGTAAAAATAACCATAAGCATACATATTTAAATTAACATCTAAATAAAATTAAAAGATGGTTACATTACCTCCAAATAAAATCTTTCTTGACAACTCTTTTTCGGACTTCTTTCATCAACTTGATGAATAAGGGAATACCTTTATGATGGTAAATAGGCCAAACCACCTTGATTTGAGCTTCTGTAAAAACAACCTTAGGCAAGAATTATATGAGCGTTTGATCACTATTTGTAAACTCCTTAAACAAAAGGTGTTGATCTTTTCATCACTTTGTTCGCTTCTTGTATATTCTTGCATTTTTATATTCGTAATTTCTCTAGTTCATTCAATTTTAACATTCTCTTATGACTTGTATTTTTCAATTAGTGGCTTAATATGCTTTATGCTTTAACTCAATAGGTATATGACATCCTTTTTTAAAGAACAACCTATATAATGTCATTCAAATAGGTTTTTATAAATTGTTATATATACCTAAAAAGTAACATCTAAACTTTAATGACCAATCCTCTTAGAGCTTTCTACTATTTTTTCCAGAATCCTCTTCAATTCCCTATTGCATAGTTATACTTGGCCGCTAGTTTAAAAGTGATAGGGTTGTAATTTAGTGCAGGACACTATATTTGCAAAGTTATCTATCAAATTTTACATTGTAAAAGTGTGTTCCTTTATCTCTAATTATCGCTCTAAGTATGCCAAATCTAGTAAATGCCTTCTTGACAAATTTTGTAATGAATTTAGAATAATTGGATGGCAAAGCTGTAACTTTTACCCATTTTGATATATAATCCACTGCCACTAAAATGTATTTATTCCCATACAAACTTGGGAATGAACTTAAGAAATCAATCCCTCACACATTCAATAGTTCATAAATTAAAATGTTTGTAATAGGCATTTCACATTTTCAAGAAATATTACTTGATCTTTGAAATTCATTACAATATTTACATGCCTATGAGCATGTCTAAACACACTTGACATATAAAAACCTACTTGTAAGATTGTTGTTGCAATTCTATTAACCCTAAATGACCTCCTGCTTCCTTTAAATGACAATGTCACATTATAGAGTCCATCTCTTCCTCTAGTATACATCTGTTTATAACTTGACATGAACATATTTCAAACAGAAACAAATATTCCCATCTGTAATATTTCAAATTAGAAAATAATTTCTTCTTTTACTAATATAATTTTTTTTGCTAAATAGTTATCATAATTTGCAAACCCAGTAAAGGAATGAAATTCTTATGCAAAGTATAATTGCTCATTAGGGAATTTGCCATCTATATCTTCCTTATCCAACTCCTCTAGATTTGATTTTCTAAACATAGGTTTATTGCTAGGGCTTTTACGTTATTTTTATCTCTAATATCCAAATTAAACTCTTGTAATAATAAAATTTTCATTTAATTAATTTAGGTTTAGCATCACAAATACAAAGAAGGAACGCTAAGTTGATTGATCTACGAAAATAATGAATTTAGGCAACATGAGGTATGATTTGAACTTTTTAAATGTGAATACTATAGCTAACAAGTAATAACTCCTTCTCAATGATAGCATAATTTGTACGAGTGTCAATTAGATTTTTAAAATGCTTATTTTTCTATTTTCCAATCACAAGTACACTATAGTCACTTAAATCACATATAAGTTCAAAAGGGATATTCCAATCTAGTGCTACCATGATGGAGGCACTATTTAGTTTTTGTTTTAAGATCATGGATGACTTCAAACAAGTTATAGAAAAAGTAAAGGGGAAATCCTAATGAAGTAAGTCGGTAAAGTGTTGAGTTACTTTGGAGAAGTCCTTTTTAAAGCATCTATAGAACTAAGCATGTCCCAAAGAGCTTATAATTGCTTTTACTAACATAGGTGTTAGTAGCTTCTCAATCGCTTTAAATTTGGTCTTATCCACCTTAATTTCGTGATATGTAATTTTTTATCACACTATTATACCTTCTTGCACTATAAAGTAACAATTTTCTCAGTTTAGTACTAGATTCGTCTCCTCACATCTTTGCAGTACCTTTTTGTATATTATAGAGGAATCGATCATAAGAATCACCAAAGAGTGAAAATCATCCATAAATACCTTCAGAACCTCTTAAATCATACCCTAAAACATTATCATTATAAATCTTTAAAGTATCGATGGTGCATTGTATACTCTAAACAACATTTTAAGATAAGTAAATGTTCTATATGCGTAAGTACATGTGATTTTATCTTGATGATAGTTGCAATTTGGATTTGAAAATAACCTGAATAGTATTTAAAATAATCTAAATGCCCATCTAAGAAACAATAATACATATGCCTTAAGCTATGTGCCAATATTTGGTCAATAAATAACAAAGAGAAATGGTCTTTGCATGTTGCAACATTTAGTTTTTTATAGTTAATACAAAATCTCCACCCAGTAAAAAATTAAAGGGGAAATGGTCATCATTATGATTAACTCATTCTTCTTATCTGGAGCAACCATCATCTCTACTTTCTTTGGTACTATTTGTACAAGTCTTACCAATAAGCTACTAAAGATAAAGTCTATTATACCTAAGTTTAGTAGTTTACAAACTCTACTTTTATGATATCTTTCATGTTTGAATTTAATCTTCTATAGGTTGTATTATAGGTTTGCACCCTTTTTCTATTAATATTTTTTGGGTGCAATATAAAGAATTGTTCCCCTTTATGTCAGAAAGTTTCTATGCCAAAACTTGTATATGCTCATGTAACATATAGTAATTTATCATTTTGTTCATTCGATAACCTGGCTACAATTATCACTAATAATATTGAGTTCTACTCCAAAAATGCATGTTAAAGTTGCGTTAGTAATTGCTTCAATTCTAAGTTTGGTGGTTCCTCTATAAATGGTTCCATTTTCTATCAAATTATTCACATTATATTCTTAGTCTTTCCTTGTTAAAAGGTCTTTGTTTGCTTCTAAATAGGCTAATTGCTCCTACAACTCTTCACCTTTCATGTCAATTTCCTATCCTTTGTTGATAATAATGTTTTAAGGTGTATAGCTACAAAGAGTTTGGTATTTCATTATCTAATAATATTAAGGGAGTCATAATAATCATCATCTGCAATATAGTGTTTTAATACATTCAAATTTTTAACGTTTACATTTTTGCTCTCCAACCTTAAGTGTTAATTTTCCTTTATGTATATCTATTATAGATTTTGTTGTAGATTAAAATGATCTATTTAAGATTAGACATACTTCAATATCTTCTTACAAATATAAAATAAAAAATCAATATGAAAAATGAATTTACAACCTTAACAAACACTTCTTCAATTATCCTCCTAGGATACTTAATTGATCTTTTAGCCAGTTGTAAGCAAATCTTAATTGGTTTAAGTTCATATAACCCTAATTTCTGAAAATAGAATAAGACATCAAATTAATACTAACACTTAAATTTTCTAGTCATTTATCAATAGATAAATTGCTAGCTATAAAAGGGATAGTAAAACTCCCCGAACTTTTCATCTTTTTATAATAGTATGTTCTGAAGTTTAGTTGAGCATTCTTCATTTTGCTATAGTTGATAGCTCCTTTAGCTTCTTTTTCTTGCTTAGAATCTCCTTAAGAAACTTAGCATATTGAGGAACTTGCAAAAGAGTTTTATCAAAAGGAATGTTAATATGAAGTTGCTTATAAAGTTAAAAGAATCTATTGAACTATCTGTCTCTTTTTTCTTGTCTTAGCATTACCGGGTAAGAAATTCTTGGTTTATATTCTTTTATTAATTCCTTTAGTTTACTCTTATCTTCTTATCTTTTTTTAAGATCAAGATCTTTTTTATCGAGCTCTCTCTTTGTTTCATTGGTCAAATTTTTCCGCTCTTTAAGGTGACCACTTAAGCATATTCCTTAGGGTTAGAAATAACTTCATTTGGTAGTTTTCTTGATGCCCTTTATTGACTACTTTTGCTAATTTTCCTATTTTAATTTTCCAAGTTTTTTTTGAGCCTCATAATTTTACATCTAAGAAGATATACCTACCATAACTTCTTTCAATATCACTTGTAAATCTTACTATTTCTTCCTTTGATGCATTTATGAAAACTTTTATTGAGGTGGTCCTTAAATTTGTTGTTTGTTTGAATAGAAACCTAGATAGTTTCTTAATCCTAAATTATGTTTATATTATACAGATTGCTTTGCCATTAAAAATTTCTTAAAAAATTAACCTGCTCCACTGATTCAACCATAGGATTCCAACTAGGCATTTCATTTTTTAATGTTCTCCCCGGTAGAATTTATAACTTATAGCATAAGTTGTCATACATGGTGAGCTTAGATTACCAAATTTCTTTGATATTGCTTCTATTCAAGCCGCTAATGTAGTTACAACATTTATATTTTCAACTATTTTGTTGCTTCTTACTCTGGTCACTTGCGATTATTAGTTATTCATAGTCATGTTCTATATTTGCTCAAAGACCACCTCCAACATTTCACCCACTAAAATATCAATCATTTGCTTTATAGAATCATCCAAAATCATTATAGAATGTTTGGAGTTGCATTTATAATATACGTACTTCTTTAGTAAATCCTTCTACCTTTGATGTCTCATATAAAACTTTATTATCAAGTTGCTATAAAGAAGATATAACATCTATTAACTTTGTTATCTTAAATGGTGAGAAGTATTTAGTAAAGAACTTGTTCACAAGACTCTCTTAAGTGATAATTGATGTAACTGTTAATATTTTTAACCATTATTTAAGTTGATCCTCAATGCAAATAGAAATAATTTTAGCTTAATGATATCTTTAATCGCCCAATTGATTTTAAATGTCATAAGCCTCTAAGAAGTTAGTGATATATGCATTGAGATCATCATCAAATAATCTATCAGATTGTACCTATTTGTGTGGAGATGGCAACTGCTTGCATTATATTTCTATTTTGAGAGTTAATTTTAATTTTCTAAAATAAATGGTAAATAGAAATAGAATCCTATAAAGAAGCGATATGGATTACAAATCCTAATACTATTAACTAGTTTAAAGATAATAAATAAAGGGATAATTTTTATGGGGTTTTAATAACAAAATAAAAACAAAATAAAACTAAATCTAAACTTACACATTAGCTAAGGAAATAAATGATAAGACAATTAATCAAAAGAAAATTCAACGAAATAGTTATGTTTAAATGAGTACTTTATCTAATAGTAGTTTAAACTATATTATTTAATTAATCTAAATTGAATATATTCTTTAGATCAAAAAGACTTTCTAAAAACTAAAATTGCACTCTCTCAAATTATAGTCATCTATTCTTCAGTTAGATAGCTCGTATTGTTTACCATTACTAACACACCTTTAAATGCATTATGCTTAGTAAAATTGTTAGGATATATTATATATATATATCTTTTGTTTTGGCATTTTAATTTATTTTAATTAGACATACGAAATTTATTATTTTGTTAAAGTATTGGAGCTGAAGTGAAATTCTTGTATTTGAATTTAAGTGGGACTGATTATTGAGATGATTGTGTTTTAAATGGATAAAAAGAGATCTGCAGTTTGTATTTGAGTTTGAGCATAGTACGGTGCTATCTTAAAAAACAACTCCTAGTTGTTATGGAATGAAGACACGTGTGTGCAGTATGTGGTGGAGCATGGTGCAATCTTGAACAGATATTAAAAAACACTCCTAGTTGCTTTGGAAGTCTTTTTGGTTGTAGACACGTGTGTGTAGTGTCCCATGAAAGATGATTGTAGCGTGAGTGGTGTGGCAAAAAATACAAAGAGTGTGGGTGAGTCACTGCATGTGGGCTGCGTATTTTTTGCGTGATTTTCGGTATTGAAGAGTTCTTTGGGTGTTGCTTTTTTGGTCTTAGTTTTTCTGTTTAGAGCGACGGCCTGCTGCAAAATCAACATGGCGGTATCATAGTGCAGCGAAAATTTTCTGATTTACTAGCAAATACGTGATTGGTGTCTTTAGAGTGAGCATCACAAATTAATTTTATCTCTTTACTGTTGATATTGTTTTCACACATTGAGGCTACGCAGAAGTGAATGATTCATACTTTCTTCTTGGGAGCACATTGTTAACTTCTGTGAAGAAAGCTTACTGTCGTGACTTTTGGAAGAGACAAATCTATAGGAAAGTCTTGTTTGAATCTCATGTATTTTGTTACTTTATTTTATGTTGAATAAATACATGAGATATTTTTATCTATTAGTTCTTTGAGTGAAAGTAGTTAGAAAAATCCTCTGTTGAGGGTAACACGAGTCGGTTGTGTTATCGGGTGTGAAAGTCTTTCACGGATAGTTAGATTGCGAGATAATTACAGATATTGAGAAGTACTGTGTTAAATCAATTCTGTGTAATTCTATTGAACTCCGATGAAAGTGATTAAGCTGGTTGAAAGCCCCGCAAACGTAGGCAAAGAGTGCCGAACTACGATAACAAATTTTTAGTGGTGTTGTTATTTTGCTTTGTTTGATTTGTTTTTGTTTGACCAAAGGTGTTTGCAGAAAATTGAAAAATAATAAACCCTCCAATTTTTCAAAAATCTCACGAAATGTTTCATCCTGACACTTAGAAGATCACATAATTCTCTTTTGAGAACTCTTTTTAAGCGCCTTTTCTACCTAAGCCACGGTCCGCTAATAAGCAAACCCTCTCTAGATATCTACAAGTGAATTAAGATTTAAATGTTGACATAAATAAATTAGCATTAAAACCAATAAAAAATAAATTACACAAAAATCTCAAATTATAAATTAAATTAAATTAATTCACAAAAAACTAATAGATTTTTCCTCATTTAAAAAATGTTTAGCCATAAAGTATATTCAAAATAACAAAATTAAAAGGCAAAAATAGAAAAAATCATGATATAAATAAATCTAGATGAACTCTAATTTTTTGCCAACAACATGACGTACTAAGATAACATTTGAATCTTTACTCTCTAGTGAGAAATAACTTAAAATTCACATCTTAAAAGGTTGAGAAGCCTCCCAATACCTAATCCTATCTTTTGGAGAGAAAAATATTCTTAATGTGTGATTTTCTAAAAGTCAAATAAAGTCTAAAAAATCAAAGTTTTTGCACTTAAATATGTTTTAGTCTACCTATGACATCTTAGATTTCAATTTGTACAATTACTT
>JANZXR010000005.1:23766186-23785450 GCA_027575705.1 Erythroxylum echinodendron
AAGTGGATCACCAAGAATCCGATTCCTCTCCACTCTTACCTTCTCCTCATCTACCTCATGCGGAGCCAGAGCAGCTGTGCCCGTCCATTTTCTGTCGAGCCGACCCGGCCCGAACGGAGAGAACCGTTTCGGCTCACGGTACCCAATTGGATCGACCGCTGGATTGGACTCCGAATACGTGTATCTGAAGTGGAAAGGGAGGTCAGAGTTCAATGGTGGTTTCCTGCTAACTCCTAATTCATGTCGAGTAGATCTTGTTACCGTGACAACGGGGTTCTTGTTTTTGTTGGGAGGCTTATGGGTGGTTTTTGTGGGTTTGGAGAGGGGGGTAAATGGAGGGTCATATGGATCATGAGAGAGTGTGTGGTTAGTGATGCGAGAGAGGTTGAGGAATTGAGAGACGGGGTTTCCTGTTAGGGTGTTGGGAGCCCATTGGAATCGTTGTACAAACATTTGAAACCGTGTATTCCGGTCACCGTTGGCAAGCGAATACTCAACTGAGTCAATCACTACTACAAGAGACACGGGGTGAAAAAAGACGAGCATTCTCGAAATTGAGGAGCAAGAAGAAAGAATAAAAATTCCCATTTTAGATTTTGTATGAATATTATAACGTTCAATCAATTCCATTAATTTAATCATAAAAAATTTTAATTATATAAATTTTTAATTTAGTTTTATTTTAATAATTATTATTAATAAAAACTGATTAGTTTATCAATTGATTTTCATAAATTAATAAATACTTATAAAATTAATTAATTAATTTTTATTTAACAATCTTTTTTAATTAAACTTAATAATTATCATTAATAAAAACTGATTAGTTTATCAATTAATTTTCATAAATTAATAAATACTTATAAAATTAATTAATTAATTTTTATTTAAAAATCTTTACAATTAAACTTAATAATTATTATTAATAAAAACTTATTAGTTTATCAATTAATTTTCATAAATTAATAAATACTTATAAAATTAATTAATTGATTTTTATTTAACAATCTTTTTCAATTAAACTTTGAATTATTTAATGGATAAAAACAATCTCTTTTAATTATATTTCAAATTCTTTAATTTTATTTTTCTATTTTATGAAAAACTGCTCACATTGATAACTCCAGCTTCTTACCCCAATACTATCAAACTTCAGAAAATCAATTTTGTTGACTCTCATCAGTACTGTATAGTGATCTCCATCTCCCGAACAGTTTAATACGGATTAAACATTTTAAACTTTAACATATTATATCCTAGTTTTTAAAACATTACTTTTTAAAGAATTTTTAATATAATATAATTAAAGAATTTATAGATGTGATAGACCATCTCATCTTAATGCTATTTAACTAAGTCTAGAAGCCTGGAGTTTATTTATTTGAAGACTTTTATGAACTTTTATAAATGCCATTAGTATGAAATTTAAACCTTATCCTTACAAATAGATCTCGCAGAAACCAAAACTTTCAAAACTACATTGTATGGTAATAAAATGCAATATAGCGAATAGACGATATAATCTTGAAGTAGACATAAAATGTCATAAATTGATTTTAGAAAAGAATAATCAACCAGAACATACCAAATACAACAAATTTCATTGA
Source organism: Erythroxylum echinodendron (assembly GCA_027575705.1). Classification (NCBI taxonomy): domain Eukaryota; kingdom Viridiplantae; phylum Streptophyta; class Magnoliopsida; order Malpighiales; family Erythroxylaceae; genus Erythroxylum; species Erythroxylum echinodendron. Next base: position 23,767,794 of record JANZXR010000005.1, read on the forward strand.
GATTGGAACATAATACTTGTATAAAACATAAAATGTTGCACAAACGTAAAATGTCATAAGTAGTTTGTGCAGGTAACCTTCATTTTTGTAGCTGCGATGGTTGCAAAACATGTTCCAATTGCTGTCGCTCTTATCCTCTTTCATTGTCTCTTGATATTTCAATGTATCTCCATTAGATTTCTTAAAATTCAATAGAAGAAGAGCCGGAGTTACTTCAAAGATCTCTACATTGGTGGACAAAGGCCCAAAGGCCCTTTTCTACCTTCTTTAAGTCCTTTTACTCTTAATAAAGTTGCTTCCTTCTCTTTAACCTTGAGTCTTAGCTAATTACCCACATCTTTAAGTTTAAGAGATGATGACTAAGGTAGGTTTTCAGAAAGTAAAGCTTGCTTCTCTCATTTCAGAGTTGTCCTCTGAAGAATTTACAAACAAACTTACTGTAAACGACAAAAGCAATAAATGGAGGATTCTTTTACAATGTTCCTAACTCACAGTATGTTGAATCTACAAGGTTCAACTTGTTTCCACCGATTCAAGTGTCTTTGCTCAATCAACAATGAAAGATTGTGATTATCCAATAACCTGCCACTTAGTCACTTTTCAGACATTGCATTTTAGTTAGTCACCTAATAGTTTTTTTTCAAGTACGCTCTATATGTACTTATAGAATAAAAACTGATCAGGCAGTTAAGGAGATAGGGATGATTGGCATAACTTGTTTTATCCCATGGTAACTAATAACAGTTAGCTTATCCTAATATTTGAATTTGAATATTGGTTATTGCCGTAGGCGGATAGCCATCAATCGTATATGCTAACATCCTTAAATAATATAGAAGATCAAACCCTACAGATAGTGAAATGATATGAAAAGCATTTTAAGTAGGAGATTTCTTTTGTTCTTGCTTAGGCTCACAAGCCACACTACCATTTAGTAACACAAAACTGGTCGTGCATTTATATATGAACAGAAAAGTAGTACATAGTTACCATCTATATCTTAAACTAAAGGAATTGTTACTCCTTTATACATAAGATTGGATATTCACAAAGTAGAATATTTATTAGTAATTGAGCTTTGCTAATAATTCTGTTCTTTTCAGGACAATAAATGTCCAGTTAATGTTAATTATAGAAATCGTTTTCCCTTCAGTACTAGTAAACACACTTCGTTACAGGATTTTAATGGTTAGCAAATGATCAAGTGGATTATCTTGATTTGTATTTTTAAAATAATGAAAATATTTGAGCGTATATAGATGCGCTCCAACTTAGTTTAAACAATTGTACAATCTGATAAATTTTGGTTTTCTCCATACATACAGTGCTAATCTTGAAATTGGCAACTACACATCAAGAAATCGGGAAGAAGAAAGTTTACTTATCTTTTGCATAAACACATTTAAATACGAGTTCCTGAGTACAATTCACATGAAACAATTATAAAAATATTACCTTTATAACATAAATTAATATTAATATTGTAACTTTAGGATCTTGGATAATCAATTGTTATAAATCATAAAAGTGTAATATTATGTACTTAATGTGGAAGATATCATTATTGAAAAAAGATTAAGAAACTTCACTATATTCTTTGTTAAAATTAGTTTCTCTCTCTTTACTCTCTTGTGATTACAGAAACTTAATGGAAAACAATATATTACCTTATTTAGTAGAGAGAGGAATAATTTATATATGTATGACTTTAAATGGTTGAGATTTATTCCACTATTAAATAGGAAATACAAACCAAATAGAACTATTTCGTAAATAGCGATATATACATATATATCCGCATTCTAACATTCTCTCACTTGGATTGATGCTTCAAACATTTATTTAATTGTGTAAACATTAGTTGCAAGTAAATAAATCGCTTAATATCTTTATAATTTATCTCAACACAATAAACCACGTAATGCAAGTCATGACGGTCATACACTTCAACATCACATATTTCCTTCCATATATCACAACATTAGTAATTTATTAAGCCATATAACATAAGTGATATGTAAATATCATAACGGTCTACATTAATGTCTTATAGACAATTTTATTTTTTAGTTAACAACAGTTACATGTGCACATTCATAATAAACAAGAAAACTGCCAATCAGAAATTGTATTGAACTCAAGAGTGTTAAAAAGTTAAAAAAATTAATCATCAATATAACCAGGTCTTATTCTTTGAACATGTTCCTTAAATATCTTTGGTGGAAGGAATTTAGTTAAAGGATCTACAATCATAAGATCTGTCTTAATATGTTTAATACACACTCTTTATTTCTAAACTTTCTCTTTTACGACAAAATATTTCAACTCCATATGTTTAGTACCTCTAAAGTACTTTTCATTCTTGGAGAAGAAAACTGCTATAGAATTATCTAATAAATTTTTATCAGCTCACTAATGGTGTCGACAATTCCAAACATTAAAATAAATTGTAGCCTCGAAACAAGCTGCAAATTCTGTTTCCATAGTGGAGAAAGAAATCATAGATTCTTTAGCACTTTTTCATGAAATTGCTCCTTATGCTAATAGAAAAAAATAACCAAACGTTGACTTTATACCATCAACGCATCTAATAAACTCTGAATTTGAATATCCAGTTACTTCTAATGAATTTGATCTTCTATATATAAAGATTCCTTAAGACTTTCTTTGTAGGTTTCTAATGGTCTATACCAAGATTACTTTGATATTTGTCTAGCATTCTAACCGTAATGCTGATATCAAATCTTGTGCATGTTTGCAAATACATCATACTGCTAACAACAGAAGCATATAACATAGATTCCATTTTTTATGTTCCACATTCTTTGGATATTACATGAGATTAAATATTTCCCCTTGTATATCGAGACAATCTATATTGAACATTTGTTCATATTAAATCTCTCAAGAATTCATTTGATATAGTCTTTTCGAGACAATCCTACCAATCTTTGTAACTTATTTCGAAATATTGAAATTCCTATCACATAGGATGCCTCTTTCATATCTTTCATTTCAAAATTCTTAGAGAGAAAATCTTGACTCTTATAAAATATGTCCAAATAATTAACAATAAGTAAAGTATCATCCATACATGGATCTAGAAATATAAACTTATTCTCATTTATCTTCTGGTAAATACAACAATCAACAATATTTTCTTGACAAACAAAAGATGTTATGGAATCACTAAACTTAATGTATCATTATCGCGAAGCTTATTTAAGTCCATATATTGATTTCTTAAGTTTACACACCAGGTGACCCTTTCCTTCTATGAAAAAGTCTTCTGATTGATCCATATAAACTTCCTTCTCAAGATCACCATTCAAAAAGGCAGTTTTCACATCTATTTAATGTAGCTCTAAATCAAACTCAACTACTAATTCCATTATTATTCTCATTAAATCTTTTTTGAGACAGTTGAAAAAGTCTTTTTAAAATCAATGTCATCCTTTTGAGTATAACCACTGGCAACAAATCTAGCTTTATACTGTTCATTATTTCCATTCGAGTCACTTTGGTCTTAAGCATATGACTTACTTAGAACCTTTTGACAATCTGAGTTACTTAGATCCTTTTAACAAATCAATGAGGTCTTAGATATTGTTTTGGGCCATTGAATTTAACCCATCTTTCATAGAATCAATCCATTTATAAGACTATCACTTTCTACGGCTTGTGAAAATAAAGCATATCATTATTAATTCCATAATCAAATTCTAACTCTTGCACCACATAGTCACCAAAAATAACTAATCTCTTTATTCTTACAAGTTTATTCAAAGCTATTCTATATAGTTTATTTAACTTAATTGGTTGTAAGTTAGTTTCTTCATGAGGTGTTGTTTCATTTAAATCTTGTCCAAAATTATTTTGTTCTTCCAACACTAGGATAATATTTGATATAGATGTGGAAAATGAAACATTTATATGTAATGAAACATCAACATTTATTTCACTAGTATCCATAACACATTTTTTAGCAATCCCACTAACTTCACCATTTTCAATGAATAGGTTTTTTAACTTTTTTGGATTATGTTTATGATAGTAAAATCTTTATATTTCTCTAGGTAGCCAATAAAGTAACTACTAATTGTTTGAGAATTTAATTTCTTTTCTTGTGAATTATAAACTCGTGCTTCTGCTGGACAATCCTAAACATATAGGTTCCTTATACTAGGCTTCCTTCTAGTCCATAACTCAAAAGGAGCTTTAGGTACTATTTTACTAGGAATCTTATTTAGCAAATACACAATAGTTTTATGTGTATATATCCATAAGGTTTTGGTGAATGAAGAATTACTCATCATACTCCTAACCATATTCAATACCTATAATCAGTATCACTATTATATCATATCAACACCAAAATTAATATTAACTTAAAGTAATGAAGGCATTTAATTTGAGCAGCTCTTAATTGTTTGAAACAAAAATTGGTTGGCAATAATCATAGTTTTGTCATTTGATTAAAGGCAGGTGAATTAGAAAAGATAAAACGTTTATGTTGTCTTTGTAACACTGAAATAGTTTCTTTATGTCTGTGGTTCTAATAAGCAAGAGTAATTGATAAATATGATTAATTTTTTTACTCATAAATGCCTGAAACTAGTTGGAAGCAATATGCTTTAGTATTGACCAAAAAAGAGGATCCTATAAGAGAGTTTCAATACTTGAAAGCTTTCAAGAACAATCAAAGAGTAGGGTGGTTGAAATATTTTAATATTTTTATAGGTGTTGAGATATAGATGAGTTGTAAATAGATTAGAAGAATCAGTTTGAAATCCCTTAAATTGAGGGATTCAGTTAGATAAACTTCCAGCTTTAGTTTCCTATTTTTTCTCTTGTAATCTACCATATAATACTATATATTGTCTATTCAAGACATGAGACAATATTCTAGAAGTCTTTTTCACATGGTATCAAAGCCATAAGATTCTTTTTTCTGGGATTTGTTCTTCGAGTAGCCTTCATGGTTGCATAATCTTTTGTTTAGTCCTTTTCTTTTATGTTCCAGCCTTCATCGCTGCCATTCCTCTTTGTTTTTCCCTTCTCTGATTCCTATTCGGACAACTCTAGTTATTGTGATTTTTCTCCTTCACTGTGTCAACTTCCCAAACTTCCGCCTCTAATAATCCTAATCCCTTAGAAGAGTCCAGTTCTATTCAAAAAATTGGAGATTTGCAAAACATTCGAGCTTCCTTCAGGCTTAATGGGAAGAACTACCTTAAATGGTCTCAATTTATCCGCACATACCTCAAGGGCAAAGAGAGGTTTAGTCACCTTCTTGGAACGGGACTGACAAAAGCCAACTCGATCTTTGAAGCATGGGAAGAGAAGGATTAATATCTTAGTTATCGGATTCTATCAGTCCTATGATTAATGACACGTGCATGTTTTTGGTCACAACAAAAGAGATTTGGGATTACATTCGTTGCATATATTTGAAGGTCGCACATGTTTGAAGACCCCTGATGTTGCTTAAGTGTATGAGATTAAGGTCAAAATTGTAGCCACTAAGCAAGGAGACAAATATGTCACAGAGTATGCATATCTGCTACAAAATCTATGGCAAGAACTCGATCATTATCGAGTTTTCAAGACAAAATGTCCTGAGGATGCTACCATCGTGAAGAACTTCATTGGAAGAGACCGTGTTTATGATTTTTTGGCTGGATTGAATCCTGAATTCAATCAAGTTAGGATTTACATAATTGGCAAAGAGAACATACCATCTTTAGAAAAGACAATTCCATTGATTCGAGTAGAAGAAAGTTGAAGGAGTGTGATGCTTGAACCACAAACTATGGACGAGTCAGCCTTAGTAGAAAAAATAGATTATCAAGAGAAAGGAAGTAGTAATTTGCCTAAACATCCTGGCAGAGAAAACTAAGTGAAGGAGAATAAGGACAATCTGGTGCACACATTATAAGAAACCAAGGCACGAGAACGAAACATATTAGAAGCTACATATTAAGCCACTAAGTCGAGAGTGGGGAAATCGTGGGGGGCAGTTGGTAGCATGTTATAACACTACATAAAATAAAATAGACCTACTACTGTAGCAGTGGCAAGTCTAGGTCAATCCCACAGAGAGTGTTCAGTTAGCTTTTGAAATGAAATTAATCAGTTTTTAGGTTTTGGGGGTGTTAAAGTAAAACTAATCTAGTGAAAACAAATAAAAGAAAACATTAAAAATGATAAAAGTGGGGAATTCAGTAGGGATCCAGTTCTTTAGTTCAATATCGACTTAAACCTTAATTAGACATATTACATTGATTTATTATCCTTTTACCTCTTCTTGAACAATTGGTCGTAAATTAACAAAAAGCTCTGTTAATCTCATTTTCCCTTAGGTCTAGTTAATTAAAAAGAGCTCGTTAATTAACTCTATCTATTGGATAACCTAGGCGATGCTCGCTAAGTTCAATCAGACAGCTGCCTTATGAGTGAGAAAAATAGACCAATCTAAGCAATAATCACACAAGCTCGGATTATTTAACCTAGTTTATATTATCCTTGATGATTATAAACCATTAATCGCTATAAATGAATGTGAAAAACAACGATTACGTGTTGTATTTGATTCTAACAATGAGATCTTACATAAAAATAATCAAATAGAGCATTAAATCATTCTTACACAACACTCAAGCATTAAACATTGGATAATATAAGCAATTATAAAGAGAGAAAGAAATAGCAAATACAAGGAGAAATAGACTTAACTGAGTCATCAACGTTGATATCGCCTCCGAACTAGCGTCGGGAAGCTACTCCTCTATGGGTCTCTCAAGCTTGAGAGCTTACTCCCAAAAAAAATGCTTCAGCCCCCAAAGAATATTCCAGCCGAAAACCCCTTGCTCCTTTTCTCTCCTTGGATTTTCTCCCAAATGTAGCAAGAATGGAGCCCTCTCTTAGGGTTTCATTCTCTTTTTTTATAGTTCATTCCAATTAGGGTAAAAACTAGATTTTACCTGGCCCAAAATGTGCAAAATAACCCTCGATAAGTTGAGTTCAAGAGTAGTCCCTGAGCTGTCGTCATGGCCTGCATGATAAATTTTTCTCACGATCGTGGTTTTGTAGGGCCACGATCGTGGCTTGTGTGAAAAACTTCTATCACGATGTTGCCTTTGTGACAAGCTTCTGTCACGATGCACTAGGTTCTTCCTCCAACTTTCTCCAAATCTTCTCTTCTTTGCTCTAATTCTTCTCCTTCTTATTCCACGAGGACAAATGAGTGTCAACTTCGAGAAAATGACTTAATGCATATGCTTTCGGGTCACTTTAACTTCTTTGCTTCCGAATTGTGCCTAAAATCACATATGAGTCAAAGTGAGTATCTTAAGCATTTTCATAGCAATAATCACTAAGTGTTATGGAATAAATTCATAGTCAATTAAACATATCAATTTCCCCCACACTTAACTTTTGGTCGTCCTCAGACAAAACATCAAAATTTAGCTCAAAGATCTAAAAACATTTACTCAATTTCCATATTTTTTAAAACTACATAATCATAAGCAAAGATGAATGACTTTCAAAAATCATAACAAGAACTTAAAATTCCAAGCTTTTACTCATGATTAATCAATCAGCATCATCCTTAGAAACTGGACAATCTAATGGTAGACTTGAAAAATGTATTTAAATAAGATATATTCATAGGTACACTTAACACCATTCATAATCATGACATTCCATAACTTTGCAAATCATTTCATTTCTCCACAACCCAAGTTCACATGCAAAATCATGGATCAAAGAACTTTTCAAGGTTGTAATGTGGTCAAAGGTAAGGTGAGATGTATTTAGTTCAAGTAGTTTGAAAGTTATTTAAGCTAGTGAAACAAAAGTTACACTCAATATACTACCAAGTGCAAAAACCAACATTCACTCACAATTGTGTACATCAACTATGATGAATGCAAAAATGATGTTCCACAACTCAAATTCAAGCTCTCATATACAAACCATATGAAGTATATACCAATCCGAAGGGATCACTCGTATAGTTGATGACAATACTGATTTATTGGTAGAAACAGGGAAGATTGCGTGTAAGCCAGTCTTTACCCCAATGGATCTAAACCATAAATTGGGAGAAGCTAAAGAAGAGCTAATTGTTGATAAAAGAATGTACCAGAGACTGGACCATATGCCTTGCTCACACTCGGCCAAACATAGGGTACTCGATAAGCGTGATCAATCAATTTATGAATAATCCAAGGGAACCTCATCTTCAAGTTGTTTACAGGATGCTACATTACTTGAAGGGCAATTCGGCGAAAGGAATTTTATTCAAGAAAAACAATACTCTTACTCTAGAAGCTTACACTGACTCTAACTATGCAGGTTCCTTAATGGATAGAAGTTCATCTACAAGGTATTGTACTTTTCTTAGAAGTAACTTGGTAATATGGATGAGCAAGAAGGAGAATGTGGGGGCAAGGTCAACTGCAGAACCAGAATTTAGGGCTATTGCTCAAGGATTGTGTAAACTACTTTTGCTGAAGATTATTTTAGATGATTTAAGAGTAAAATGGGACGGTCCTATGAAGCTTTAATGTGGCAAGTCAGCCATCAATATTGTTCATAATCCTATATAACATGATAGGACAAAACATATTGAGATTGATAGACATTGCATTAGAGAAAAATTAGAAGAAGAGTTGGTATATATATCTTATGTTCCATCAGAACATCAAGTAGTTGATGTTTTAACAAAGTGGTTGTTTGAGTTTCCATGATCTTGTATTCAAGCTAAGAATAAAAGACCTCTATTCCTCAGCTTGAGGAGGAGTGTTGAGATATAGATGAGTTGTAAATAGATTGGAAGAATTAGTTTGAAATCCCTTAAATTGAGGGATTCGGTTAGATAGACTTCTACATTTAATTTCCTATTTTTTTCTCTTGTAATCTACTATATAATACTATTTATTCTCTATTTAAGATATGAGTAAATATTTAGAAAATATTTTAGAATTCTTTTCCACAATAAGTTATACTCTTTTTTTTTAAATATTGGGAGCACCAAAGTGCTAATTACAAAAATATCGCCTGGGCCTGGGTATTCCGGCTGTTCTTGTTTTATGTTGCCTAAAATTAGATCTGGTGGTTGGTCTAAAATATGAAGTCCATAAGGTTGTGCGAATCCCAGCTTAGCTAAGTAATCCGCCGGCCCATTTCCTTCACGTTGGATATGGGAGAATTTGATCATCTAATTCTGACTTAGCATTGCTCTGATTCTCAACAAAACGCTTGAGGTTCTTATTGCCACCTCATTTTCTTCTAGTAATTGATTGCCTCATTGAGTCCGATTGGACTTCCAAGAGCCGAATACCATTCTCCCATGCTATGCGAAGTCCAAAGAGGACACCCCACATTTTAGCTTCCAAAACGCAATAGCTACCAATGTTAGCTGTAAAACCTTTCAACCATTGTCCTTCATCAGTTCGGAGAACTCCCTCTGTTACCGCCAAAAGATTTTTTCCTCTGACTGCTCCATTTGTGTTAAGTCGACACCAATTTCTTGTTGGTTTCGTCCAAATTACCATAGTTTCCTCCTTTCTCTGTTTTTTGTCGAAGAGGCAGATGTTGTTGTTGGCCCATTTGATTTCTTTTTCCTCGGCTATGATTTGATTTCTGATTTCCAAACCGTTGGTTGTATGTTCTGTGAAGATCTCTGAGTTCCTTGCATGCCAAAATCTTGCACAACCTACTGCGAACCAAGTGCTCCACTCGATATTGTCCTGCAATGGAAAGATGGAACATGTTTTAATATTCAAGAAAAACCATATATCCCATTCTAGTGTGGTCCAGAAATTTGGGTGATGTACAGTTTGTAGACTTCTCCATAGTTTGTGACTCCGATAGCAATCTCTGAAAAGGTGTAGTAACGTTTTTGTTGCTCCACAGAGATGGAAATTCGGATCCATGGTGATGTTCCTTCTGTATCATTCTTCGTTAGTGAGAATGGAATTGTGGCCTAGCTTCCATAAAAAGATTTTAAGTCTTTCTGGTAAGTGCAATTTCCATATGAGGTTCTATTTATCGTGTATTGAATCCCAATTATTTTGGAAAATGGAGGCATATGCTGATGTTGCTGTGAAGGTCCCATTCGCTGTCCATCTCCAACCTATGCAGTCCGAACCTACGGAGAGTTCTGGCGGGGGTATGCTTTGTAGGCTTTTAAATTGATTTTCTGGTAGCTTGTCTCTGAGATTGTCCCAGTCCCAACCCCCCGTGTTGTTAACATACTGCTTGAATGTCTTCTGCATGTCTGCTTCTGTGATTTCTTGTAGTGTTGTTTAATGTAGCGGTATATTGGGATGTGTCCATTTGTCTATCCAGAATAAAGCTGTCTCTCCATCTCCGATGACCCATTTGATGCCTTTAATTACTTCCCCCCATATAAGTTGTAATTCTCTCCAGAGTGATGAACCTCTTTGTTGGGGAGGGTTTCTTACTAACTGCATGCGTGTAAGACCATATTTTTCCATGAATATGGTTTTCCACAGTTTTGATGTGTCAGTGATTAAATCCCATGCTAGCTTTAATGTCATTGAAGAGTTGACATCCTTCATTTTGCAGAGGCCTAATCCTCCACGGGATTAGGGTTGGCATACACTATCCCATTTCACTAAACTCATCTTCTTTTCATTGCCTTGTTTGCTCTAGAGGAATTGTCTTCGTGTCATGTCCATTTCCTCGCATGTTCCAATGGGTTCTACTGTTGATTGCATGTGATAATTTGGTAAGGCTCCCAATGTGGTTTTTGCAAGCACCAGTCGTCTTGCTAGGGATATCTTTCTTGCATTCCACTTGGCAACCCTTCTGTGCATCTTTGTGACTGTTTCTTTATAGGTGTTTTTTGTTATTCTGACATGTAGAATTGGAACACCTAAATATTTTCCAAGGTCATTGACCAGTGTGATGCCAAGGATACTACTTCATTCCACTGCAGTTTCTGAATCTATATTTGGTGAAACGTAGAGGACTGATTTCTCTTTGTTGACGGTCTGCCCTAAATGATGAGCAAATATGGTTAAAACCTCATTGATTAGCTACACCTTCTCTTTTGTACCCTTGCGAAGAGGATTAAGTCATCAGCAAATAGTAGGTGAGATAATTCAATGTTATTTCTTCCAAAAGTCATAGGTCTCCACCTTCTTGTGTGTGTGCACAGATTTATTACGTGGGAGAGTCTCTCCATGCATAGCACGAAAATGTATGGAGAGACTGGGTCGCCTTGTCTCACGCCCCTTGAGGGTTTAAACTCTTCTCCCACGATTCCATCACAAAGAACTCGGGTTATGCTGGTGGTCAATGAGCTCTTGATAATTCGGCTAAGTTGAGTAGGAATTCCAGCTTCATTCAAAGCGTCCTAAATGAAATCCCAACTTATCCTATCAAAATCTGTTGCTAGATCTATCTTTATCGCAAGCCACCCTTTCTTCTCTTTGAATCTTAGTCGTATGGTCTTTCCGGGGAGGGCTTAAACCTCGGTTTAAATCACTTGTTAAAACAACAAATTTATGTGCTGTTATTCAAATTCTAATGCTCATATTATTTATCATTAGAGATTCATGTTGCATCATACGCCATCTTATTCCTACCTCAATCCTCTACATTCTTCAAGACTTAGACGTGTCACTTCATTTTCTCCGCAATATTGAGTTTAGGCAATTTTCTTATGAGACCTCAAATTCTTGAAAATTGTTTTTCCTTTTTTAGTTATATATCAAAAGATAGAAGGAAACTGATGAAACTCAAAAATAAAATTTGAGTTCTAACTAAAACTCAATTAATTAAATCAGAACGAAATTGACTTTAAATCCAACTAAAGCTATCTTGCGCTATTCAGAACATGCTCTAAAATGGGAAATTAAAGGTATCGCGTTCTTGGAATCGGGGAAAAAAAAAAGTATACGTCTGTGTAATGACAATGTTATGCATTTTTGTGAAAGAAACTCTTAACTGCAACCAACAACGAATCTGAGTATGGGAGTCTGAACCTCCTACAAATTAAGAACCTTACCCTGGAACATTATAAGACTAGCCAGGCTTATTCTCCAGATCTTCTATTTCCGATATGGAAGAATGTTACGTAAAGCTTCTATTCCAACAGAAAAACGTAACTATCACCTGTTTCTTTTGTTTCATTGTTGAAGGCAACTCAACCCCTCTATTGGGCTACATAAGTTAAAAGAGGACCTGATATCATGAGAGCTGAAAGAATTTCCTACAAAAGAAAAAAACATAAAAGGATAGTATCCACTATTCAGGTCATACAGAAGACAGTTTGTGTAATCTCTCGTCTTTACATCGCCTTTGATCAGCAACCATAGACCCAAAAACATCCAAGAGATTATCCAATCCCTCCGAATTGTCCCCAAGTGCTTTCAATGCATTCACTATGCTCTCTATGGTGGACAAATAACCAGCTTTTGGCTGCTGCCTAACTTCACTGTACAAGCTGTGTTTCTCCAAATCCAACCTCAAATGAGGCAATAACCTCAACCATGGATTCTCTTCATACATTCTCCTAGCCTTTGCCCATGTTCCATCCAGAACAATCAAATTCTTCACTTCAATGTTCATATCTTTCAACTCACCAACCCCAACCGCTTTCTCACTAGGAAACAGAAGAACTGACCCTGGAGGAACCACAACTTCAAACTCATTGTACTCTTCCAACTCCAAACCTACGCTTCCTCTCAACATCCCTCTTTTTTGCATCTTTTTCACAATAAAGCCCTTGCCCAAAGCATCAATAGCCATTTGAGAGGACAAAATCTTATCAAATTTTTCACGCTTTTTCCACTGAGTTGGAAGACTCCATATGCTGTTAAGGTCTTTTATCACCCCATGCTTCCCAATCGTAACACTCATCACTGCTTCTTTAATACCTTGCATTGCATTTTGTACATCAAATTTGTCACCCCATACTGCTTCCAATTTGTCACCCCATACTGCTTCGTCTGATACTGTAGGCTTATCCCATACTGAGCCATATATCACCAATTCATCTACATTTTCCACAACACCACCTCCCTTAGACTCGTCCAGGCTGCTGCTTTCACCTTTTGAAACCCTCAAATGTCCTTCAAATTGAATAAAACCCATATCCTCCGCATCAGAACTTAATCCGCCAACATCGTCAATTTTTTGCTTCTGAGTTTCTTCAACTTCACAACCACAACCAGCTCGACCCCAATCCGAATCAAGAACAGGCTCAAGCAACCAGAAAAGGTACCGGGCATCAACGTTAACGTCAGTTACCGTAGTTACAGAAACGTATCGAAGTCCTAGTTTCGCTATCCTGGAAGAATTGAGAGGGTGTTTGCTCTCAAGAATGTGTTGAAGAATGGTAACATTGACCCTGTTTTCAAGAGCAGGGTTCCGAATCCGAGTGCAGAGGCAGAGGCGTGAGGGTTTGGCGCAAGATGGGCACATGGGTCGCCTGGAATTGGGGTGGGGAGCCTCCATTTTCGGGGTTTTCGGAGGGCTGCCCCAGTGTTGATAGGTGAAGAAGCCATTGGAGATTGAGTGTAATGAGTTGATTCGGGTCGGGGTAGGGATTCGGATCAGCATCCTCCTGCTTGTTTACAACCGTGCTTGGACTTTGGAAGGAGCAATAATAAAATTATCATAGAAACTTTTTGTTTTTCTTTTTTGAGAAAGGTATTAGAAATTATCAAATACAATTGTTAAATTTTAATTTAGCTAACAATTGTAATATAAAAATAGGTAAAATGTTTCATAATATTTAATTTTTTATACATCTTAAAGTTTTAGTATTAATATAAAGAAACAAATACTAAGAGATCCTAACAAGTGTTTGTACTAAAAAAACGACGAGTTGCGATTATAATTAATTACTAACTTTTAGGTTTGACAAAATTTCGTCTGAACTAATAACTTGACTTTGTCTAATGTAGAAAAAATCAGATACGAGTTAGAATTTTTTTGACAGAATTTAAATTCGTTTGACTGATTTTTGTCCGAATTAAAATCAAATCTAGATCTGAGTTGACTTAATCAGAAAAAATATCCGAATTTTGAAATTGGTCAACATTGAACATTTATAACCAATTAAAATTGTTCGGCCCGAATTTTAAAAAGGCAAAAAAAATCATTGTTTCAAAATTTGGTGAAGAAAACAATTTACATAATTTTGAATTTTGATTTAAAGTGCGCCTTTTTTTTACACTTTTTCTTTGTGGCGGCTGGAAAGTACTAAAAAGCTTGCTTTGCAATTTTTATTTTTTACAATTGAAAATGCGATCCTCACTCCCTTCTCAGCACATGCTCTACACTTAAGAGTTCCCATATAAAAATCCAAAAAAACCCTAATCTACATTTTTCTTGCTAGTCATCAGCCGTTCTCCCCTCTTTGTATTTCACTTTGCTCGCTCCTCATGCTCTCTTTTTCTTCATTCTTGTGGTTTTCTTCTTAGCCTCTTATGTTTTCCATTTTAATTTTTGTTTTTAAGAGACAACACACTGAAAAATGACTAGTAATGAAAGGAGAGAGAACGAAATCAACATTTTAGATTCAGAAGTGGTAAATTCTTCTCCTCCTTTTCCCCTTCTTTCTCATGGTAATGTTAGATCGTTTATTTTTTTGTATTTGATATGTTTTGTTTTTTTCGATTTCTGTTTTTCGATTCAAATATTTTTTGGCTAATTATATTGTTGTATTTTTTCCCTATGCTAATGTTAGATCTAGGCCTAGAAAAAATTATAGTTATGATAGAAACTATATTCCAACAATCCGGATGACAATCAAAGCGAACCAAAAAAATTGATACTCTGAGCAAGTTTTTTCTAAGTTGGATATGGTTGCTTAGTTCAAAATTTGTTTCATCTGGTTTTTTTTTTGGGAAAAAAATTTGACAGGACCAGTTCTTTTGTTTTCTTTCATGAGATGACGTAAAGTGATTTTTTTTATTTTGTCTCTATTTTCTATATAAAAATTTCGTATATTTTTTTTTGTAATTTTTGTGTGATTCTCATTTTTCTAACTTTTTTGTTTTCTTTTTAATTTGTGTAGAAACAACCAAGCACATCTACATCAGTGAGCAATACAAACACTAAAGGAAAGCGCAGGAAGAACAGATCTAATGTTTGGGACTACTTTGAGATCCTAGAAGAAGGTACCTGCACTAAACCTAAAGACGATGACTTAAGGAGAGGAAAGTGTATTGATTGTCACAAAATGCATACCACAGATAGTAGGTATGGAAACACTAATTTCAGACGTCATGTTTGTTTGGTTCTAAATAGAACACATTTTGATTTGAGGCAAATGTTTATCCAATCTACATTAACTAGTGGTGAAATGTCATTAGGACTGCTAAGTTGGATCAACAACTATATAAGGAAGCTTTGGTAATTATGATTGTGCAACATGAACAACAATTTATGTTGGTTGAATATAATGGTGTTAGAAAGCTCCATTCCTACCTTAATCCTAATGCCAAACACATAACTAGAAACACTGCCAAGGCTGATATTTTTAAGTTGTATAAGAAGACTAAGGCTTCTATTGAAGAGATGCTTAAATCATGCCCTGGTCGCATATGCCTTATTATGGATATATGGACTTCTTTGACATCAGACTCCTTTATCACAATCACTGCTCATTTTATTGATAAAGATTGGAAACTCAAGAATCTAATCATTAATTTTTCTCATTTACTTCATCCCATAGTGGTGTGCTCATTTTTGAAAAGCTTTCGAAATTGTTGAGTGGTTGGAATATCACGGAGAAGATATTTACTATTACCATGGACAATGCTAAAGCCAACGATGCTTTTATTGAATCTCATAAGAATGTATTGAATGCAAAACGTGTATTGATTTTTAAAGGTAAGTTTTTTCAAGTATGTTGTGCAACCTATATGTTGAATTTGATTATAGAGGAAGGGCTAAAGGAAATTGATGAAAGAATATTCAAAGATTTAGAGAGGGTTGAGTATGTTAGAGGTTCAGGTGTTAGGCTTAAGCATTTCAAAGAATGTGTTAGAGAATTGAACATTTCTTGTATAAAAAGCTAAAGTAAGATGTAGCAACGAGGTGGAACTCTACTTATAAGATGATAGAATCTATTCTTTTTTACAAGTATGTGCTTAATCGTTTTGCTAGTGTTGAACCTCATTTCACCTATTGATCCACATTTGATGAATAGAAGAAAATTGAGGTTTCATGCAAGTTTTTGAAACTCTTTTATGATCTAACTCATTTGTTTTCTGGTAGTAAATACCCCACTACTAATCTTTTCTTCCATAGTGTTTGGTCTATTCAATCATGATTAGTTGAGGAGTTTACAAACCCGAATCCTTTTATTAGTTCAATGGTGCAAAGAATGAAAGTGAAATTTGATCATTATTGGGAAAAGAGTAATTTAATTCTTGCTATTGCTATCGTTTTGCTTATTCTAAGATCTATGGAAAAGATGACGGTGTTTTGAGGAAACAGAAGAACTGACCCTGGAGGAACCACAACTTCAAACTCATTGTGCTCTTCCAATTCCAAACCTACGCTTCCTCTCAACATCCCTCTTTTTTGCATCTTTTTCACAATAAACCCCTTGCCCAAAGCATCAATAGCCATTTGAGAGGACAAAATCTTATCAAAATTTTCACGCTTTTTCCACTGAGTTGGAAGACTCCATATGCTGTTAAGGTCTTTTATCACCCCATGCTTCCCAATCGTAACACTCATCACTGCTTCTTCAATACCTTGCATTGCATTTTGTACATCAATTTTGTCACTCCATACTGCTTCGTCTGACACTGTAGGCTTATCCTTAGGAAACAAATAATTTCCACTCAACCTCTCAATATTGGTTACCAACCCATTTCCCCCCTCCAATACTGAGCTATAAATCACCAATTCATCTACATTTTCCAAAACAGCACGTCCCTTAGACTCGTCCAGGCTGCTGCTTTCACCTTTTGAAACCCTCAAATATCCTTCAAATTGAATCAAACCCATATCCTCTGCATCAGAACTCAATCCGCCAACATCGTCAATTTTTTGCTTCTGAGTTTCTCCAACTTCACAACCACAACCAGCTTGACCCCAATCTGAATCAAGAACAGGCTCAAGCAACCAGAAAAAGTACCGGGCATCAACGTTAACGTCAGTTACCGTAGTTACAGAAACGTATCGAAGTCCTAGTTTCGCTATCCTGGAAGAATTGAGAGGGTGTTTGCTCTCAAGAATGTGTTGAAGAATGGTAACACTGACCCTGTTTTCAAGCGCAGGGTTCCGAATCCGAGTGCAGAGGCAGAGGCGTGAGGGTTTGGAGCAAGATGGGCACATAGGTCGCTTGGAATTGGGGTGGGGAGCCTCCATTTTCGGGGTTTTCGGAGGGCTGTGCCAGTGTTGATGGGTGAAGAAGCCATTGGAGATTGAGCCCCCCTTTGGATGAGTTTATATCAGTAGAGCTTTTGTCAGTAGAGCTTTTGTCAGTAAAGCTTTTCTGAAAAGAGCTTTTTTAAAAAGCCAGTTGATTATTTGGTTGTCAACTAAAAAAACAGCTTTTTAAAAAGAGCTTCATATAGTAGACTGTTTGGCAACATAAAAATAAAAAGCACTTTTATTAATTTTAAGTATATTTTATTTTATAATAAAATTAT
>JANZXR010000005.1:23792729-23827765 GCA_027575705.1 Erythroxylum echinodendron
ATAATAATAATAATAATAATAATAATAATAATAATAATAATAATAATAATAATAATAATAATAATAATAATAAGTACTTCTTTTTTCTCCTTTCTCAATCTTAAATTAATGATAGATACTTAACATAGGCCAAGATTAATAATTATTGCAAAAAAAAAAAGGGAAAGCTTCAGCTGCTAATAATTACATGAAAGTTGTATGCAGCTTATAGAAGCAATAAGGTAAGTGGTGGCTGTTTTGAGATTGGGAAGAGGTAGAGAAAGGAAAAAAAATAGAAGATGATTTCATATTGAAAAAATTTGGATTCAACTTAAGGGATACAATTGGCTTTTTGTAATCAGCTGATATATAGGAGCATTTTGGTGGCTTTTTGTACTCAGCTGATATGTAGGAGCGTTTTGTTGTGGAGCTCAATCAGCTAATTACAAAAAGCCAATTATATCCCTTAAGTTGAATCGAAAGTTTTTCAATCTAAAAATCATCGTCTGTTTTTTTAGGAGCTTTTCTAAAATCAACTGATTGAGTTCAATCAGCCAACTCAATTAGCTGATTATCAAATATATCCATTAATCGTTTGACATAGTGAAACGGCTAAAACCTTTCAATCAGCTAAATTTTAGCTGATAAGTTGTTTACCAAACAAGGCTAAATATATAAACAAACAAATGAATAAATTATAATAAGGTGGATCTCATATTTATAAATAAATTAAAATTTTATATTTTTTAAAAATAGATCTAACATTACCACGTCAAAAATGACTTAACATTAAAGGCTAAAAAAACAAAACTTTGTCAAATTAGAACTGACCTAGTATTTAACATATCAGCGCTAACTTAATACTTAACAAATCAACGTTGACTTGACACTTAGTAGGGATTAGACCTGAGCAAAATCTAACCTGAGCTGACCCCTAATATTTGGGGCTTTAGTTGGATGAATTGAATTGGCCTTTTATGGTTCCTCCCCCATTATGCTTAATGCTTTATGTAACGAATGAAGAAAAGTCTTTTTAAACAATTTTTCTCAGTATAATTTGGAGAATGTATGATCATCTTTACTTCATTTTTTAAAAAAGATATTTGAATGATTGAGAAGGGATGGATAAGATCAAGTATCAATGTCATCATTCAGTGATTAACTTTTCGAATCTTGATAGATAAAGTAATTTGAACTTTATAAAAAAGTTTAACTCAAAGATTTAGAAATGTATGTAAATTTCAATATTTAAAATATTTATTTTAAAATAAAATTATCATAATTCTAATTTTAAATTAAAATTTGGTTAATTTGAAAATTATGTGAATATTTTTTAATTTATTGTGACCTTTCTACTCTTCTTAGTAAATTGCTATTTAATTTCTTTCTTTTGTTTTTTTGAGAAATTAAAAATTTTCATTAAAATATAAGAGAAGTATATAGCTGATCATGTGGGGTAGACCCAATTGAAATTACAAGAGAGGCTTTGGTAATAAATGACATCGTTTGGAATGATTATAACAACAGACATTGACTATTAGGGTATAATTACCCTCGACTTTCTTGATTCTTCCTCGCCACCACGTTTTTGGAAATCAGAGGTAAATCTCTGGTTGCGGGCTTATGATTTGTGTCCGCTGGTGGTTTCCTTCTCCTTTCTCTGCCCCATGAAGCTTTTTTCACTAGGTAACAAACTCATTTTCAACTCTTGGGATTCCTTACTACTATTAAGGCTTTACTAGGTTGTTACCCGAGCTCTTCAACTATAGGATTAGAGATTTAGTTTATCCATAAGGAGTCTGAGGGAAGATCTTCACTTAGGTAAGAATATCTACTTAGATTTTCTCCTTCGTTTATACCTTTGGATCTTTATGAAATAACAAGTTAGATCTGATGTCTGAAGCTGCTACGGAAGAGGCAACTGATACTAAGAACAAAACCCCCTTTTTTTCAGTAGTATAACGTGATTAAATGAAGAAGAAGAATGCATTATTACTATATGTCCTATTCTGAATTCAACCCATATAGTATGAAGTTCTGAACTGAGCTTGTAGATGATGCTTTTTTTTAAGAATAGATGATGAACTACGTATGAACGCTTTCTGAACTATTCTTATGTGAACCCAGGCTGTATGATAGGGAATACTGAATTGTACTAGACTAGGCTAGGTTGAATGAGACATTAGAGAAGCATACATTTGGAAACAATAAGGGTTATAGTCTCCAGGTGAGAGCTATACCTCTACTATAGTGCAGGTTCAGCTGATTTATAATCAGCTGTTCCCTTATGCTAGCTATTGTAAGCTCTATAAGAGAGGATAGAGAAATAGATTTTTCCTGAAATCTTTTGTTATTCCTCTCCTTCGAAACTGCTTAAGTACCTATAGCCACCGAGATCATTAAAACATCCCTGTCAGTTTTAGAAATGTGCAAAAGAGATAGTTGCAGTAGAATGTCAGAGAGTCTGCAATGTAGGTGTGGATCCATTTGATCCATATAGATTGTTTCTCTCTTAGGATTCTCCAAATTCTCTTAGTCATAAGTAACCTGTTTTTCTTGCTGATTGAATCCAAACCTAATCCCCCTCCTTCTTTCGATTGGCATATAGTCTTCCATCTTACTTTTGCTATTCCTTTCTCACCATTTCCTCTCCCCCTTAGAAACTGCTTCATCAGTTTTTCAATTATTTTAAGAAGCCCTTTGGAAAGAAATAGGTAGGAGCACCAGTAAGTTTGCATTGACATAATGACCAACTTCAGTAGTTAAAGTTTCCCTCCATAAGATAGGACTATATTTGTCCATGACCCCAATCTTTCCTGGAATTTTTCAATTAAAGGTATGCATTCACAGAACCTTAGTCTCCTGGATTGAATAGGAATCCTTAAATAAAGAAGAGGAGGATCCTTAACTTCTATTCCCATAGTTATAAACAAGGCATTGGCAAGGTGAGATGCACTTTTGGAGAGCATGAAATAACTCTTTTGAAGGTTAATACCTAGACCCGACAACTCCTTGAAGAGATTGAGTGTATTCATCAGAAGAGAGACTGAATGAATATTTGCCTTGCTTAGGAGCATAAGATCATCTTCAAAACATAAGTTTGTTACATAAAGTTTCTTACATTTAGCATGGTATCTAAATCTGGAGTCCTTAGAAGTTATTGATTACATAAATACTATAAATCTTTTTATTCGGATAAGGAGTCAAGGAGACATGTTCATAAGTTGGTGACTCCAGAAAATTGGAGTCAAATGTGTGATTATTGTTCCTCTGCCAACGTTAAGGTTTGTCTTCTTTCTTTTCACATTTTCTTCAATTAATCTTGTTTCACAGTTTAATGACTATTTCTTTTCTTTATTTAAGTGTGAGAAAGCCAAGGTTAATAGAAGAAAAAGAAAACTCCTCACAACTAAGGCTTCAAATCATTTGTTGTTGTACGAAATGAATTTGTAAGTTCTTTGCTTAAAAGTTATAATTATATCAGTAAATACAATATTATTTATTATGTTTCATTCTTTTTTCCCCATAAAATAGAGTTAGAAGGAACTACATGGAGAAGAGAGTGATAGGATCACTCTTTACAAACTCATAAACTAAAAGGAAGGTGAATGTTGGACTTCTAAAAAAGCGTAGAATAATTATATAAGTATAAAAAATTGTTTAATTTTTATACTTATTTATTTATTTATGTAGTACTAAATAATAATGTTGCCAGAACCAAACCTTGAGCCTAACATAACATCTTCAATGTCGTTGATTCAGAATCTAGTCTCGAACCCCACCAGCGAGTTGTAAAATGTGCAAAAGTAAAAACTTGGGTGGTCCCTTGAGGGGATTCAAGAATTGGAGGTTGATAACGAAATGAAGAAGATGTGCTAGAATTTGAGCCCACTGAGCTTGGTGAGATGAGCTAGCCATATAGGCTTCATAGGTAGAACGGATAAGATTGGAATTCATAATGGGACCACCCAGGTTTTTGATTAGTTTCATTGTTTCTTTGAGATTGTTCTAGAGAAGATGTTAGAAGTTAAGCAAACGGTAGTTCAAGAGATGATGGAGTGGCCAGTTGAACATATTTTAGAGGTGGAGTGATGGTTTAATGGTGAAGGTAGAAAACACTCGTAATGATTATGTTTCATGTGCATTAGAGCCTATAACAAATATTGATTCCAATCATAAGATAAAATTTTAAAAAAAAATTTAACAATTTTGAGACATAAAAAATTCTTTAAAAATTTAACAATTTTGAGAACTAGAAGAAAAATACAAGCAAGAAATTTATTGGGAGAAGTATAATTAAGAGGTAGAGATGTGGGTCAGTCTTATAAGACAAAATGTCTGGTTAACGAAAAATAAGGATGTCAGCCTCAATCACGGCGGGTCGGGATGGGCCGGCCATGGGCAGGCCCGGCCAAACCCGGCCCGTCTATATTTTTTTAATTAAAAATACAAAACGACGTCGTTTTGTCGAGCCGCTGCCCACAGCCTCCTAAACCCGAGCCAAAAAGGGTCAGGCCAGGTCGGACAGGGTCGGACCGAGCGGGCCGGGCCAGAATTGCCATCCCTAATGAAAAAGATTCATAATAAATAATAATACAAGAAAGAAATTTATTGGGGAAGAAGTATAATTAAAAGGTAGAGATGTGAGTCAGTCTTATAAGATAAAACGTCTAGTTGATAGAGTTTGGTTTATTTTTAAAATATTCAAATTTTAAATACTGTTAAACATTTTAAGTATAAATAAATTTAATCAAATATTATAGTTCAAATTATTTATTTTACTAATCTTTATATTATCAAGAGCAGTACATTTTTCATTTTATTTCTTGCCTTAGAAAATTCCTATCTTGAATGCCTATAACATGTTTGCTAAAATGTCCCAAAAAAATACTTGAGACTTTCATTTATTATCTTACCCTAATTTGATTAGAACTTGTTTGTGGATTGGCTGGGATAGTTTAATAAAAATTATTGTCGATGACCTTATCTAAGTCCATAGAGAGATAAAGTAGTATTGAGCCACACCTAATTGATAGAATGCTACATTAAAATTTAGACCAAGTATTTGACATAATTTCTACGTTTCGTGCACAACCTATTTGATGGAATTTTGTGAAGAACTTAATTTGAGAACTAAATTATGACACAAGGGAATTGAAAAAACTTACCTAGCCTTAAATTAACTTTTATGGTGGGGTAGGGTAGTGCTTGTACAATTATATATGTTTTTCCCTTGAGAATGCAAGATGTTATGATAATGAAGAAGATATGTTTTAATTTAAGAGATTCTTTAAATTTAGACAAAATAAGTTTTATTTTTTACAAAAATAATTTTTTGGCATTTACATGCCATGCACTTCACTACGTCAATAACTTTCCAGCTACAAATGAGTGATGGAATGGAGAGCTACTAAAATACTAATATCTACTTATACAAAGAGATCACTCAACCAAGATTTTGAATAATTTAAGCCATTGGAATACAAAAAAAAAAATGTTGTGTGTGTTGTGAAATTGTATGTGAGTGTAATGTTAATGAGATGATATTAGTTTAAAATAAAAAATAAACATTCTGGATGAATCAATCTGTACCATCTATAAATGATTATATGTATTTAGATATACTATGTACGAGAAAAATGCTGAGATGATTATAGATTTAGGAAAAGTTTTCTACTATAAATATGTGAATTAATTATATTAGACAATTTCCATTGCAAATGTAAGCATCATATTGTGATTAGACCATTAAGTGATAGATGTGTAATTTTATTTAAGGATAAAAAAGATCACACCTCTTCCTCTCCTAGCGTCATATTTATAATGAGGCTCCTAAATCATGGTTTAGGATAAAGCTTCTTCAATTGTTGATTTGTGGCACCTTCCCTTCCTAGTCTTCTTTGTTTCCTTTGCTCATATCTAATTAATTTTGTTATCTCTACCCCTTACCCTTGCTCTTCATCAACTTTGATATCATTTGTTTGAACTTTGTGCTTGCATGCTTATTTTATCTTCCTTAATCTCCTTACTTCCTCTTTGATAAAAATTTTTTTGGTTCCTTTTCCTTTCTTGTTTTCCGTATATATGCCTTCTTCCTCTTGGAGCTCACATTACTGGCTATTCCCTCTCCTCCTAGTCTCTTTCCCTCACTAGTTTCCTACTCTAACATTTTCCTTTCTTTGGAATGGTCTTTTTCATTTGATCTATTACCTTTTTTCATTTTCCTTTTCCTTTTAGTTTTTTTATATGTTCCTTTCTCTCTTGTCTAATGTCAAACCTTGTGTCTCCCCTTTAATCTGACACCTTTCCTCCTTTTTCTTCTACTTCTCCTCTCCTAATAGCTCCGTCATTCCTTTAGGCCACCACTAATGCTTCTTTTATAAAATTGGAATAACTCCCATCACTCTAAGTACTCTAACTCTTCTCCTCCCATAAACTCCTCAGACTTCTTCATTATTTTCCTCCTAAATCTAAAGATGTTAACTTTATAATTGCCCCTCTTTAAATGTTTTGATAGCAAGAGCCACCAAATGGGACTCCATTCTACTTTTTTTTCCCTAACTAAAGACCCACTTTTCCAGTGATAAACTCTTAGGCAAATTATCATCGGAGGAAGCTTTATCTAAAGGAAGTCTTGGTCAACAAAAAGAACTTGTTTCTCTTTGGGTTTGAACTAGAGATCAACTTTAAAAATCTTAGAATTGAGACCCTAGCACTTAAACAATTAGCCCTTATTTCTTTAAAAGTGGACTTGACATCCAAATGAACAATTTAAAGCACATATAGGTTCTATTATGGATAAACATCTATAATATATTCTTAGAATACTAGGATAATAAAGGCTTAATTCACCTAGTAAGGTATATAAGAAAATTGATATATATGCACAAGGCAACAACGAAGACTAAAAAAAGAGTGAATTATGCTAGGCTATATGTTATGGTTAATATATAAAAAAGAGTGAAGTCACTCCTTTAATACAATTAGGTGAAAATGTTGTGCTTGTCCAAGACTCGGAATTAGTTACATACTAGTGGAAACTAAGTTTAATCCATCAAGGTAAAAAATAGGTCCTTACTAATAAGAGATTTATAATGGGAATTACCTTGAGCTTATGAATTTAGACTCACTCGAAGAGCACTCCATGGTTAAGGTCCAAGTGCTTAATTATGTTTCTAACCAAGAGGCTATCTAGATAAAATGAAAGGAAGTGGGACCCTATTTTGAGCAGTTTCAGCCCCTCTCAGAGGACCAAAGTATACCCTTACTTGTTATTATAGATCTTAATCCTACAATGACTTGTAACCATAAAACCATAAAGGCAAGTCTCACTCCAAATTTTGAGAAGTTGATTAATACTCCTATACCTAAAGACTTTATCCTTATTAAGACTCAAGTTACCTGTACTTAGGAGATTGAATTCAGACCTGTTAATAAAAGGAAATCTAAAAGGAAAACTAGGGAAAGCAACTCTAAATCCTCTCTTCTTATATTTATAGTCTCATAGAATGTTAAAGGGCTTAATAGGTCCAAAAAATAGTAAAAGGTGCATAAATATTTTTATAATACCAAAATCTTTTTTATTACTTTTTTGGAAAGAAATATCAAGAAGGCTATTGGCAAAAGCCTAAAATTATTAAGGAAGAATTGGTTCATCATCTCTAACCATCAATTCCATTAACATAACATAATTGTGCTTGCTTTTGATTAAAATAAGATTAAGGTTCTACATTCCTTGATAACTTACTAGCTTATTCACCTATCTTTAAAGATTCTGTAGACCAACATCAATATTCATGTCTCCTTCATTTATACTTTCAACCTTACATTCTAAAGAAGTACCTTATGGAATAAAATAAAAAATATCCATTTAGGCATGACTGCCCTTTAGATCATCCTTGACGATTTCAACAGCACACTTCTCCTTTTTAAAGTAGAGGGAAATATATGCCTCAAAAATCATAATGATGATTTTAACCAATAAATTACTACCAGTATTAAAGCTACAGACCTTAAAATAAAGTGGGATTTTCCATATAGAAGAACAAGTAACAAAGAAGATGATTCCTTAGAAAGAAACTTGATAGGGTACTATAAAGGCCAAGTCTCTCTATATAAGATCATCTACTCGAATCCTAGTTTGCTAAAGTTTTCTATCAAAAGCCAAGTCCTTATTAAGCTTTAGTATCATGCTTGATCACCACCTAATTCTTCTTAGGTAATCCTCTTCTTCTTTTTCCATTAATAAGTAGAATCTTCTTGCCTCTTCTCACTAAGGTATCAAGATGTCTTCTCTTAACACGCACAAAGTACCTAACCATTGTCTCCCTTAACTTACCATCATTATTAGCCACCTTAATTGTCTCTTTCTACCATAATCCTAATCTTATCTCTTCTTGTAAGGTTACTCATCCTAAATAACATCCTCATCTTCACCACCATTAATTTATGAGTATGCACCTGTTTGACGAGTCAACACTCTTCCCTATAGAGCATGGCCGACCTAATTGATAAATGATAGATATTACCTTTTTATCTTGAGTGGTATCTTCTAGTCACATAAAACTTCTGATGCAGTCCTCCATTTAAGCCACCTAATTTAATACAATGAAATATGTCATCATCTATCTCACCATTTGCTTTGTATGATGGATCTAAGGTACTTAAAAAAAACTTTTTGAGGTATAACTTCTGAACTAATCTTTATTTTCACATAAGGTGCAACCTTGTGACCTGAAAAGTTACACTCTAAGTACTTAGTTGTAGTCCTGTTCAATTTAAAGTCGTTTGACTCTAATGCTCCCCTCCAAAGTTCTAACTTGACATTAACATGCTTTTTTGTTTTATCTATTAAAATAATGTCATTAGTAAATAACATATGCTAATGCACATCCCCTTAGATATTCTTGATGAGTTCATCCAGAACTATTGCAAACAAGAAAGGGCTTAACGAGAATCCTTCATGTAGCCCAATATCAATAGAAAAATGATCTATATCTTTTCTTGTTGTCCTTACTCTAGTATTAACACCTTCATATATATCCCTAATAACTTGTATATAGGTCGTAGGAACTCCCTTAACTTCTAAACACCTCTATATGAAGTCCTTAGGTACTCTATCATAAGTTTTCTCTATGTTAATGAAAATTATATGTAGGTCCCTCTAACTGTTCCTATAATATTCCATTAATCGTCTAAAGAAGTGTATAATTTTTATCATGGACCTTCTTGAAATGAAACCAAATTGGTTTTTCAAGATTCTCACTCTCTTCTCAATTATCCGCTCTCATAATTTCAAAAATGTGCTGAGTAATTTGATACCTCTACAGGTGTTACAGCTTTAGTTCTCCCTTTTGTCCTTGTGGAGAGGAGTTAGTGTGCATATAACTCTCTCTAAATTATTTAATTCATAACCACTTCATCTAGAGGAATAAACCAATAAGAGTATGTTGAACCTCCTTAGCTTCTATATTTAAATGTCCTGGAGATGTGTATGTTCGAGCCTAATGAACCATGTTAACATGACCTTAAGGGACTCAACTCCTTTACTCTATCTGTTGAGCAAGATTGAGACGACAAGTAGGTTTTGAAAATTATCATAGGATATTATTGGAGGATTAGTTTAGCAAATTACTTTTGATCCAACACCTCAATATCCAATTTTAAGGAATTTGATACTTTGGAAATCAAATACTTTTTTAATAATGAAAATATATATTAAGCCATGGAAAGAAAACTAGTTTACATAATAGTCAATGAAGGCAAACCTCTATAACAATCTCACTCTTCTATTTGGCTAGTCTAATGGTGCATGTATAAGGTGATCAAATTTGAATTATAAGAGCTCCCATGTTAGGAATATGCCAATTAGAATAGATAAGGAGATTGAATTTTTGTTTTTCCTTGACCAAGCGGATGTGCATTTGAATTATGCCATATGTTGAAGACTGCTTCTTAGTTTAAGTTTTGGTTTTAGAAAATTTTTTTTATTTCTCTAATCCCAAATATGAAAAAATCATTCTTATTGAATTTTTTATTTCAATATGTGAAAAATAACTCTTATTTCTCTCATTAAAAATCATAATACATTAAATAAACCCAATTAAAATAGGTAGTTTCAGTAGTTTTTAAACTCAACTTTTTATAGTATAAATCTTTTTAATTGTTATTTATTTTGATAAAGAATATGTATTCTCTTATTGAAAACTATTTGAGATTTAAATATATAAGCCACCGTACAATGAAAAGAAATAAACTGTAAGAGAATCCTTTTGTGAAGTATAATTTATAAAATAAGAACAAGTATATTAGTTAACATTATACTAACATTCTAACTACTAATTCATGTTAAGGGCTCACACTTTGACATCAACAAACAGCTTAAAGTATTTTGATGCTCCTTTGTTTTACTAAATTCCATATTGCCGAACCGTGAGTTTAATAGTGATCGCGTTTTCCCTTCATTAGCAGAACTGCAGAAGACACGCGTTACTTCCTATTGATAATATATTATATTCTTCTCTTCTGTTTTTTTCTCTTATGAGGTCTTACAGCTTCACTTGTTGGCACTATATGTTAGGCTATACTTCATCTTTATTGAACAAAGTATAAACAAAAATCGAATTGATGCCTGCCACATGTTAAAGGTATACTGAAAAAATTGCAAATATTTACACATATATCTGGTAAAACTTGAATTATACCGGTAACTTTTGATTATTAAGTATAATTTATATGAATATATAAAAAAATTTTAATTAATCTAGAAAAAGAAAGATTGTATATTTAAAAATATGTAATATGTTAGAATTTTTGTTAATTTAGTATCAAACTTCTTAAAATTTTTGTGATTAATGTTTTAAGCTCGTATAATTAAGTTAAAATATTATTTTTACTGAATAAATATCGTCGCGTCACATAAAAAGTAACCTTGCAATTTTATTTATAAAATTTTAAAATATTAGTTTTCAAATTAAAAGTTTTTAAAAATTTAATAATAAATCAAAAAAATTTAAAAGATTAAGAACATTTAATTTTATTTGATACCCTAAAAAGGATGTTTTTCTTTTGTGCCGTAGAAAGAGTAAAAATCCATGGACCGTAGGGAACGTATACATCTTTTGTTGTTTTCGAGGAATTCAAGGTTTCAACCTCAAGCATACGTCACTAAACGACAAATTATGTTTAAGGTCCGCTTTGTCTGCGATAATTTACGACTCGTAGTGTCATAATTTTCTACTCAATGGTCATAGGTGTTGCTTTCAGACTTCAATGTTCAAACGAATAATCTGCCAAATCTCCTATGTCTATTTGAAGGGGCCTACTAAAGAAATAGAATAAATTTCAATAATGTTCTAGTTGCCATTTTTGATTTTTATACTAAAAAAATAGATTTAATTAATATTTATATTTTATAGCATTTAGTGGCATCGTAGTTGAAGTTTTAGGCATTCTGTTTCTCAAGCTTAATTGTACAGTTTTCTGATTTTAGTTTATAAATATAATCTCTAATACGCTCATCCAATAGTTATTATTACTGATGCTCTGATTTCTGAGATCTCTGAGAAGCAAGGCTTCTCTCCCTCTCCCTCTCCCTTTGCCCCTCAAATCTTCATTTGACACCTAGAGGAAAAGAGGGCATAAGTGAAATAAAACAATATGATGAGCGTCCTCTTGAACATTTTGATCTTCCTTATTCCAGTTCTCATTCTTTACAAGAAGAGTAGAAGATCAAGCAAAAATCTTCCTCCGGGTTCTCTTGGAATCCCAGTTATCGGCCAAAGTCTTGGTTTACTCCGAGCTTTAAGAGCCAACAGGGCTGAAGAATGGATTGAGCAAAGAATCCAAAAATATGGTCCTATATCAAAACTTAAGCCTTTTTGGCAATCCAACGGTCTTCATATATGGTCAAGCTGCCAACAAGTTTGTGTTCACAAGTGATGGAAACAGTCTCTCAAACCAGCAAAACAAGTCTCTCAGAGAGATTTTGGGTGAAGGAAACTTGCTTGAACTCAGTGGCCCTGATCACAAACGTGTTAGAGAAGCGCTTATGTCATTCCTAAAGCCCGAGTCTTTGAGAAATTATGTCGACAAAATGAATGAGGAGGTCAAATTGCATATTGAGAGGCACTGGGATGATAAACAAGAGGTCAAGGTAAGATTTTTAGTTACTAATTACTACATCATCTGAGAAGAGTGAATATGTTTTGTTGTTAATCTACTGTTATGTGTTATCAAATAATCTTTATGATAAACAAGAGGTCAAGGTAAGATTTTTAGTTACTAATTACTACATCTTCTGAGAAGAGTGAATATGTTTTGTTGTTAATCTACTGTTATGTGTTATCAAATGATCTTTGATGATATTCAGACACAAAAGATCATGCTTAACAGGTCTTGCCCTTAATGAAGACGCTTACATTTAACATAATTAGCTCTCTCTTATTTGGGGTTGAACGAGGAGGTCGAAGAGATAAACTTGTGAACTGGTTTGAAGAGATGTTAGAAGGAATGTGGTCAATTCCTGTTAACTTGCCCTTCACAAGCTTTCATAGAAGTCTTGGAGCGAGTAAGAGAGTACAGAACATGGTCAAGCAACTTATCGAGGAAAAGAGGAGGGGATTGGTGGAAAATGGTGCAGATTCACACCAAGACCTCATCACTTGCCTGCTCAGCATTTGCGATAAACAGAATAGGCAAGTTATGAGTGAGAAGGAAATTGTAAACAATGTAATGCTAGTCATGACAGCAGGACATGACACTTCTGCTGTTCTGCTCACTTTTTTGATGCAACTTCTAGCTAATCAGCCTACTATATACGCATCGGTACTGCAAGGTATATATCGAATGCCCTATCTTTGGATAAAAATAGTGCTGTACCTAAACCTAGATGGCCATCGGATACGTATAACTTGTTTTCAATTAATTGGAATTTTCTAAATTCGATTACTCAGCTCCATGCTTTAACACTAATGGATCGAAACATATAAAAGGGAGTCACCGTTGTTTTGGTATATTGGAAACATGAAATGGCATAAGACTTGTATGTGACAACATCCAAGTAAAATCAGGGAATTAAACCTCAAATTTGACGAATTTTTTCAGACATGGGACAATAGCAGTGTACAAGTAAACGTATTATGGAAGTAGCTGATATACTAGAGTTTGTTTACAGAGCAGGAAGAAATAGCTAGGGGAAAGCAGGAGGGAGAATCCTTAACGTGGAAGGATCTTGGCAGGATGAAGTACACTTGGAGAGTAGCTTTGGAGACCCTGAGAATGTATCCTCCCCTATTTGGTGGCTTTAGAAAAGCTGTAAAAGATATAGAGTACAATGGATATCTTATTCCTAAAGGATGGCAGGTAAGTAACACCCTCACATGGTACCTATAATGCTTAGTTTTGCATTTTGTTGACATCCTTCTATCTATGGTTTTCAGGTCTTATGGGTCACAAGTATGACTCATAATGATGGAAAAATATTTGCAGAACCATTGAAGTTCGATCCAAGTAGGTTCGAGAACCAAGCTGCAATTCCACCCTATTGCTTTGTTCCATTTGGAGGAGGACCTCGGATATGTCCTGGATATGAGTTCGCAAAGATTGAAACCCTTGTCACTATCCATTACCTAGTTACGCGATTTACATGGGAATTGTGTGCAGATAATCATTTCAGTAGGTGTCCACTGCCAGTTCCAACTGGGGGATTACCTATCAAGATCAAGCCAAGGAAACTCATATAGGTAATGTTGTCTTTACTTTCAGAAACATCAACCCGTGAGAAGCAGTCTCGTATTAGGTCTATGTATCATTTCGTCCAACAGTGATCAGTTGGTGGTAGAATATGAACACTGTTATGTGATCCATTCCATAATCGACAGTGTAATGTGATTCAGAGCATCTAAATCTATGTGTCCAGATCGAGTATTTGCCAATCTCCAGAAAAAAAAAAATAAAGAAAAAGGAAGAATACGTTAGTAACTACATGATTCAGAGCATCTAGTTCGTCATTTTACCTTTACTCATTCATTTTCCTTCGCGATACATCAACATATACGTATGTCTAAATATTAGCTACTACAAAGACAAAAGTAGATATGATATATTGGTCAATTCAACTCAAAATTAACGTAAGAAAAATTAAATTAATCAGATTTTGGACGATTCAAATAATTTTAATTAATTAAAAAAGAAGATATTATTTATTTTAATTATTAAAAAATAAGATCATACATAATATTAAGAATTTTTAAAATAGGTACTTACTAAATAAGAATTATTAAAATATAATTATTTAATTTTTAAATAATAAAATTAGCTTTAAATATATCAATAAATAAATACTAATAAAATTTTATAAAAACTTTAATCAATTAATTAACTATTTACAATAATATAATGAATATTATTAACATTTATTATTAAATATTTTATAAATAACTTTAGTACTTGGTTAATTAATAAGATTAATTTAATTTCTATTTTATTGCTATTGAAATTGTAGCTACATTGAATTAACAATTAAAATTTTTTTATTTTCATTTAAAAATCAAGAATCAAAATCCCAAAAACTACATTGAAAAAATAACTACAATCAAACAACTTGTTTTCGAAAAAAGGATAAATATTAATTATTAAATATAAAATTATATGCATATTTAAAATATAGTTTGAATATTATTTATTATTGTAAGAACTTTATTATAAACAGCAAATCTATCAATTAATTAAATGGATTCATATATATATATATATAAGAAAAATAAAAATAAAAATGCTAATTAATAAATTATATATATCTTTAATACATATAGTCATGATTTCGATTTGAAATAATTTGAATAGTTTCTTTAGATTCTATTGCCAAAATAAAATTGAAATACAAATATGTAATATAGAATTTTCGTTTATAAAATAAACAATTTGAATTATTAATTTATTAATCAATTAACTAATTTACATTAAATATCTCCGATACAAGTAATTTGATTTCAATTTTCAACAATATGAAGAGGATATGCTTGTGTAATGATGGTTTAAGTTGAAGGATGATCGATGTATATAATTATGGATTTTATTTAGAATAATTGGGTCTTTTCTCCGTTTAATCTTTAGCTTTAAATGGATATTGTACTAATAAAAATTTCCTTTATTAGTTACTTAATAATAGGCTTTAGCATTTTTTTCTCATGATAGCAATTATTCACCGGTCAAATATTTTTGAATGTATACTTGATATTGGTATGTTCAATTAGGACTACGAGTTTGATGGAATCAGTCAATAGACACATGCTATTCATCACAAAGTAGACATCGTCTTTATGTAAATCCAAAAATGTATCAATCATACAAAGTTCAAATCAAGCAACTTGATGTTGAACTTCGACATTATATTACTATACATTACCTTAGACCTAATTTCGACATCAAAGTCAGAGAAATCCAGAAGATACAAGGAATTATGCAACAAATGGAAGCTATTTTGCAAAAGGCACGTTCTCAAGCTATATATGGCTCATCCTCCTCAGTATTTCCCAATACACAGCCAGCATATACTTTTCCTCTGGATCAAAAGTATCCAAAAGAAACTGACTATTCAAAGGTGTTCAAGTTCAACTATCCTTTGATTAGATAGTACATCCATCTTTAGGCTGCTCAAGAATAACCTAAAAAGCCAAAATTTAAGCCTAAGCTTGAAAAAGTTCCTAAGTCATTACATTCATATACAAAACCTGAAGCAGTTAATCAGTGGAGTAAACTATTACAGATCCATATTCCTCCTACTGCTCCACCAAAGTTTCAACCTTCCGCTTCTACTAGGAAGGATAAAGCACCTCTAACAACGTTCATAGCAACTCTTGCGCGTGTACTTATTGCAGAAGATTCTTCTTCTCAAACAGATAATTCAGAAGCTTGTTTTGAAGTTTCTATTCCAACTTTTGAAGTCTCTGAGATAATTTCTGAGTCATCATCTGAACAGATCTCTAAATCATCCTCTGATTCCTCAGCCGAGCTAGCTGATCTATCAGACTTAGCACAAATTATAATGACTATGCCTAAACTAACTAAAGTTGAACCTGAAATAAGTGAAGCAGAATCCACAGGTACTGAGCCTTTCAAACTTGCACCAGCACCATAAGATGAGCCAGCTGTATAGGCTACTTCACAGACCAAGCCTACTTTAAGACCTTGGATTACATTTCAAGATCTTCCACCAAAGAAATGGAGAGATCAATTGTATGAATTTGGTGCATGGAGATTTCAGTATATCCAAGTCACTACAACTGGAGCTCTCTTGGAATAATTCATAAAAAATTCATTGGTGACTTTCATCTTATTGATAAACAGAATTGTTAGGAGTATTTTGCAATGAAATGATGTTCGCTTGACAAGCGTGATATACAGAAACATTACAAACTTATGACGGAAAGGTACTATCTTTTGAATGGATGTTAATCTTCAATATACTTTTATCTCATCCCTTCTAGATCAACTGCTACTGGAGTTACAAAGCACCATGGTTTCTTTACAATGAGATATGGCTAATATATCTCTTGAAGAAATCTATCAGCTTGCTCTAGCTTCTCTTGATAAGTTGTGTAACCAACACACCTTATTTAAGAATATCGTTAAAGGTGGTCTAACTCTCAAATAGACTTGTAAGAAGCCTTATCTTTATATCAACTACAAAGATCAGAAGAAATGTGATAGTGATAATAAGAAGAAATCTCATTATAGAAATGCCTATCATTGAAGAAAATTTCGCAGACAAATGGAAGGCTACAAGCCTTTAAAGAAAACTTATGTATGATCATTGTTTTATATGAGTTCTTAAAAATAAACTTTCGAGTTTTATATTGATCCTATTACAATAATTAGTCATCAAAATCTTTAAAACTAGTTATAAGGACTTGAATATTCTAAGTAATGATTTAAAATTTAATGTTTGAATGTTTTTTTTCTTTTTATTAAAAATATGTTCAAATAGGTGTTTCAATTTTATATGTTATTGTTTTTAGTTATAGAACTAGCTATAGGTCTTCTTTTCTTCTTCTATGATAAATTACTATTTTCCCTTTGTTTTAATGAAACTGATTTGTAACTATGTTTGGTTCACTTGTATAAATAGATCAGGAATAAAATGATGTTTCATTAAGAACATAATACATGACGAATATATAGAATTGTATTATTTAGTTTAGTTTATTTTTAAGAATTTCTAATGATGATGTAATGCTAATACGAAAGTTAATTTTGGCTCGATCCGGCCCGGACTAGCCCAATTTTGGCCTTGATTGACTAGGCTATAGGCCAAAATTGTTCGGCTCTATCAGAATGACAAAAATGATGTCTTGTTTTAAAAAAATATTAACGATGGGTTGATCTGACTTGACCAGCCCATAGCCTCCTTTCGGGCCACGAGCTGCCCAACCTGAGGGTCGGGCCAAGCCACGCCAAGCCAAGAGTGGCCTGGACCCAGACCATTAACATCCCTAAATGCTAATGTTTACTTTAAAAACATAAATTTAGAATGACAAAAGAATAACTAACAAAAATACCAAAATATTTATAATTGTTGTGGGTTAAAGCCATTTTTTTTTAAATCTTTGTATCTTCATAAACCTTGTTCCTACTACATAAAGCTCCCATCTTTTTCACTCAAAGATAATCTTTTCTTAGCCCCCAACGCACAAACTGACTCTTCGTCTTCTTTTCTACGTGGGTCTTTATCACATAATGAGATACACAAAGCTTTCTACGTGATGACAATTTTCTTCTTTAAACTTGGCAAGGGTTTAGGAGGTGTGGAGATGGCACGGTGGTTGGTAAAGTGGTGAAGGTGTGTTTGATGGAGGAGAAGTGGTCGGGGAGAGGCGGTGCTTTGGACCTCTTACTTTTTCGAGCAATCGGAACTATATAGCATTAAACCTGGTGGTGATTGTAGCCTAAAACATATTTTTGTCCAATATGTTCTCAGTTTTATTCCCAACCTATATAGAATAATAAAGATAGGAAACTGATTCATTTATTTTTACCCAAACTTATAGACTAAAAATGCAACTTAGATTATATATCATGTATATTTTCTTCAACCAAACAAGAGAATAACCTATTATCAAGAATATATCTATAATGGAATGATCATTTCAGTCAAATAAACATGTTTTAAAAAGACTTAGGTTGTTTAAATCTTTTTTCAGTGGATAGTTTTGAGTATTACATATCACAATACATAACTACTACTACTACTAATAACAATAATAATTTCATAATATTTTTTTCTAAAATTTGTATTTTTTACTTTTTAAAAGAAATTTTTTCTTATGTTTTACATAAAAGATTCTCACATGTAATATTAAAATTGAAATAAAGAAAAAAATATTTATAATCTATCACAAGATATCATAAATATCTTTATCTTCACTATATTAGTGTTTGCAAAATTATAGATATTAGTTTTTATTTCTATAAAATAATATAAATAGGTAATCCAAAAATATTCCTTTTACATTATTTAAATTACCAACTAAATGGTTAAAAAGATAATAAATTATACATAATTTATTAATTATATTACCAATCCTGTCTTGTAACAAAAAGTTTACAAACATAATTTCAATGTTTTTTCCTTTTTTTCATGGTGGTTCTAGAAAACTTAAAAAACAGTTCTCTTCTCCTTTAGCAAGAACATCTCTCTGTAATTCTTGATCCGAAAAGAACGTATTCTCCACTTTTTTTTTGTCATTCTCTTTGTCTTTCACTTTTTACAAACATAATTTCTCATAACTCATATTTTTTTAATTCTCTTTTACCAATTCCAATGTAAATTTCCTTCTCATGTTTTTTCATCCACATTTTTCATCAACTTTAT
The DNA here is from genome assembly GCA_027575705.1 of Erythroxylum echinodendron. Lineage (NCBI taxonomy): Eukaryota > Viridiplantae > Streptophyta > Magnoliopsida > Malpighiales > Erythroxylaceae > Erythroxylum > Erythroxylum echinodendron. Next base: position 23,811,580 of record JANZXR010000005.1, read on the forward strand.
CCATTTAAAATAATTATAAACAAGATAATCTGAAAAGAACCTTTTTATTTCTATTTAAATGGTGAAATAGGCATTTGAAATTGGAGAACATTGATTCTTCTTGTTGCAAATCAAGGGGGGCATGTTCAGAGATCTAAAAATTTTATTGTGTTATGATGCTTCATTTAAATTATGTGTAAAACTGAGTTTGAGTCCAATATCTTAATTTGCAATACGTCAGTAGAAATGTATGGATCATAGACAATGCAACATGTTGGATTGTGATCGATAAATATTCAATAAAAGGATAGAGAGTGCTATAATGATTTGGTAGCTTGGTATTATGTCAATTATATCAAAAGACTTCATGATTATCTTGCTTATAATTATTTTAAATGGATAAAGTTGATCTTTTAACAACATAAATCAACATAATGAAGAGTTTCCATTATATTAGATATATAGATGACTAATAATAAAAAAAAGGATTATATGGTGGTGATTATACATTACGTTGACAACTACTAGACTTTCTGTAGTTGAATTTTGAGATAAATACTATTATTTAATTTTGTTATATTTGTTTGTTGATTATGTCTTTAAATGGTAGGATTATTTACATACTAATGTTGTATATAGGTGAGAGGTTAACAACTGTATTGTTAAATTACTTGATGGACTAGAATATTGACACAAAACTCTTAACTGTAACTTTGGATAATTGTAGCATTGACAATGTTATGGTCGATGAAGTTAAGATCAAGTTGCGGCTTGAAATCTTGCTGATGGATGGGAGGTTCTTTTATATACTCTATTTTACTCATACAAAGGATTTGATAGTACAAGATAGCTTGGGGTAAAGGCAATTCAAATTGACCTGGACAACATGGTCTATCAACTGAAGATTTTATTAGAATAGTTATGATATTATAAAACGTTTAACAATTTATAAATAAGATTGGTGAATTTTAATAGTTATAACAAGAAATTTTGTTATAACATAGACTGCAACAATGATTGATTATGATAAAATTTTGTGACAGGTCATGGTTGACACAGCTGATGACTTTCAAGACCATATTTTTAAGATTGGTAAGGAATTCCAGAAATATCTTTCCACCCTAGGTGGCTTGATTCCGAGTCAAGGACCAGGTACGTCCGGGCCATATGGTTTCAACCACCTTATAGCTACTAGTTTCAATATGATCCCAAAGCCATCAAGGTCAACCCAAGGAAACAGATGCAACGCCCGTCTGCTGTCTAAACCAGGTGCAATCATTCAGCTTCTAATAATAGATTGTAACAGTTCTTCTGTTGATCATGGTCAAAGCAGCATCATCACTTAGGCTACCAGATGAAGAGTTTGGGATAATTCGGGACTTCATGGCTAAATTTAATGTCTAATAATCTTAATTTGAATATAGTACAAACTTGATAAATACATGTTAAAAGATTACATAGATTACAACCTGGAACTGCATCACACTTAAAATGACACTGAATAACCAGATTGGAACATAAAAAATTTACGAGATATCGCATATCAATTTTGCTGAAAAAGGAAGAAGAGCTGCAGATATGGAAAATGAATGGTTTATCTTCTCGACAATAAGAAGTCACACACTAACTACCATGTACATACAAGCAGCTGCAGTTCTTTACCATGTAGTTTCACCACAGTAATTGCAGCCAACTCAAACCCGCCTTCCACTTTTGGCAGACCGTCTTTTGTCAATACAAGAACCTCCAGTGAACTTGAAACGCTCTAGGCTTCAACAATTCTGTGTCCTAAAGTATTGTGGAGGTAGGGATGGACACCTCTCATTCATATGGGGATAAGGATCCATCGTGTTGTACCCTGGCAGTTCCATTCGGTACTTTCCTCGAATCTGACAAAATGGGAGCTTCACGTTGTCCGCATCATTGCACCACTTTGGTAGGCGACTTGAGTTGCTTTCGAAAAACCTAAGAGTGTATGCATCCTTGATCTGTATTTTTTGCAGAAAAATGAATTAATGACACAAGTACGAGGTTAACAGCCTTGAGAGGTGAGAAGATTGCCATACTACTTACCACTAGTAATCAATTTCAAGGACAAACACAAACATTGTTCAACGATTAGAATTGTTTTCAACAGCAGTACAAGAAGAATAAGGGTCAACATCAATTAGCTAGCCATTGCGTCTCATTGAGAGAAAAATAAACATAGAATTGTTGAAACTACTCTTCATATGTAATTTATGATCATAACATGGCACCAGAACATTAGCTCCTTTGACCAAAAGGGGGTAATGTAGGAAACTACTTTTGGCTGTCATTACAATGCATAAACGATAAACAATAGATATCAGCCTTTTGTGCGTCTACTATTATCTATACGTGAGTTTTTTAACTTTTTCCTTTTACTCATTCTTCATGAAGGAGAATTGGGTGTGCACGTGAGTGTGTAGATGTGAGTGCTGTGTGTTTCTACAAACTTTCATCCAGTAGAAATCCAAACCACAGCTCTGTTTCCACAGATTACATCTAGTATAACATAACTTAAAAAAAAAATACTCGTTTCAAACCAAACAATATCAAATCAGGCTTTAAAGACTAACCGTAAACTCAGTCACTTGAATGGAGCTTGCAATTGGATTAAAAAGGCCTGCTTCTTTGTACAATTCAAGAATAAAAGCAATACATGAGGTCGACTTCCCATCGGCATATACCCAATCATCCTGTTCTGGGATTGTCAACAGTTCACCAAAAGAAGATCCACGCTTCTCAACTTCTACCAAGACGTCAGATAGATTCAGACCCTGCAGAATAGTTAAAGGTTTTAAAACAGAAAAATGTTTTAAAAAGTTTACAGCAGACTATTCAAATCACTAAATTGGCAAGCCCAAAAGTTCAACTTGTTATAGTTGACAAAAATCTTAATATCAAAGGAAAAGTTCACCAAAAAGCATTATTAAAAAACTTTTGTAACATAAAAAATGTGTCAGATGATATAGATGATCAATTAAAGCATACTAAAATGTTGGTGAATGATATTAATAGTAATTTAATAATAATAACAAAATTTGATAAAACAACAAGTACCTCGGTTCCAAGTCGCTTGTTCAAGGCTTCATTCCAAAGGTTAGCAGCATATGCAGGTTGTATCTGGCTCCAAACTGTCATAACTGAAGCAACCTGTCAAACCACAGAGCTGATGATAAAACTATGTACACCACAAAATTTGGATTTTAATAGAAGCATGCTAGGTACTTAAATAAAAGCCAATTTTTCAAAATGAAATATTCTTTTTATTAAAATATCACATCCTGATAGATCTATAGTTGCATCGCAGTTGGATCTATCTAGAGACGAAAAGCATAATGGTAAAATTCTTACAAATTCGTAGAACAAAGTAAATAATATTTTTCAATATAGCCTATCATGGTCTCCTTCACATATTTCTTGCTGGAGGATATCATATATGGCTTAGACTGATTAGACAACTGCGATAGAAAAAGGCAATCTGCATTTTAGAAGTCTGGCATGCGTTTAGATAATTTAACCAACGACAAACTTTGAACTTATGGAAACATCTGCAGGTACGTCATGTATATATTTTTTTTTCAAACATAAAAATTTGGACTAGCTTCAGCTTAGCAAATAAATAGGAATCTACATGGGAAAAAAGTGAGGATTGAAACATAGTTTAGAGAGAGAGGGGGGAGAGAGAGAGAGAGAAGCCACCTTTACAACAATCAAAGGCATAATTAAAATGCAACAAGTAGAAAAATAATGAAGGAAAAGATATGGAAGCAGCGAACTCAAGCAGGGAACTTAGCAATTCAACATGGAGTAACCCATACCAGGTGAGCATCCAATGGCGGAGGATAGTTACCATCTAAAGTGTCTATCCAGCTGAATATCATGTTATGATACCCATAAGGTTTACCGTTCATGCTTAATGCATACTCCCAAGCAGCAGTTTCGTTGAACTTTGCTCGCACATCAGGATGCAAAGGAAGTAAAGCAATGTGGGGATTGGAATCATCGTTATTCAGCTCAAAGTCCCACCATTCATCCCATGGTAACAAAGCAATTATGTCTTCACCCTGCATAGAAGCGGGGTAAAGTAAATAAAATTAAGAAAATGACCCTTTGTGCACAACTCCCTAACTCAGAAAATCAAAAACATTTGAGCACTAGCAGCTGAATTTCTGATTTCATACTGAAAACAAAGCTCCTCATAATTGAATAGAAGAGGTAAAGTTTCAGACACAATCTTAGCATTAGGGCAAATTGAAGAAAGGCTTAAGCAAATCTTCTGATGGAAGCAAAATAGCCCCAATCAATTGATCTTCCTATCAAACAATAGGCTTCTATGGTCACTTGTTCTAGATAAGAATACCAACGAATAAATTCCTTTAGGCGTGACTGGAGCCAGAAACAAGGGATCATATTGAAAGAATCAAATTCAGCATGATAATGCATGGCAAGGAAATTTGCAAATCAGTTAGCTTGATCTGTTTGTTTAGGAAATAACTTCAGCTTACAATAAATGTGTAAAACAGGTACGATGCCAGCCACTGGTGCATCCCTACAAATGTTATATGTAACAAATCAAAGTTGTCAAACAGTTGCTTAGCATCATAGGCACAAACTTACTCCAGAAAATTTTTATAGTAAGGTTCACATTTTCTATATAATTATTACCAAAAATAAAGAAGAAGAAAATTTATGATTAAAGGTAACCAAGATGGAATTACTTGTTCATTTTCATGCCCCGACTCACCAACCCATAACTTTCCATCATCATCCCTCAAGCAAACAGCGGTATGACCTGCATAAGCCCCACTGACCCACTTCTCCAGAGTTTCAAAACCACCCCACCTCCCACGGATTTTTGAGACTGCAAGGAAATCTCCCGAGTGAATATCATCGGCAGTGAGATTGGTCACCCAGGGTTCAGGACGCTGCTCAAACGTAGCCCCCATGTGCTTATTTAGGAATCCAAGGTTAGAATTCTCGCCCCATCCCGTATTCGTAAACAAAGGGAAGACATCCCACAGAGCTTGAAGGGTTCCAAGCATCCCTGCTTTCATCAGAAAAATTGAGACTCCCCTGTTCTTCACCTGATGTAGTTTGAAAAAACAACATAGGGAACTCATAAGTATTGAAATCAGAAGAAGGAAGTAATCAAATAATTTGCAGCAATTGAAGGTGTTAACTTACATACTCATACTCTGCTTTTCCTTCCCACTCTTTGAAGTCTAAAGTATGCTCTCGAGATAGAAAATAATAATCCCAAGTCACACGATATGGAGTTGCAAAAATATAAAGATCCATACATGTCCAACTGTGAGCTTTATTAACCTGAGTACCACATGGAAACGCTAACAATCACTGCATGATCAAGAATTGTAACAACTCTTTGGGAAGAACAATTCAGACAACAATGCATGAAACGTGTCCTCGCTGCAAAAGATATAAGTAATGAAGAACGGCCTCCTCGTATATGAAGTCTAGCTACTAATCAATGCTGTTCTTATCAAAATTCATAGAGGGTGCATCGCAATTAAAGGCAATCAAGAGAAAGTAGTATTAGAATTTTGAAAGAATTAAACTAGGAGAAAATCACTATCTATCCGAAGTTCAATTCCAGCAGCACGTTTGAATAACTCAAGTATACTAATTAGCTTCGTGGCCAAAATAAAATCTATAATCCACATAATATCATACATGAAATCAGCAGTTCAGAAACACCACTAACAAGAGCCCCTAAAACAAACTTGAAGAAATCATTGGAAAAATTAAACCTTGTACGACTATTAGGTAGCTCAAAACCACAAAATTTGATCTCCCAACTTTTACATGTCAAGCGATCACCCAAGTTAGTGAATTACTAAAGTCAAATAACAAAGAAGCAAAACAATTAATTAACTCCGGATACAATTTCAACTCCTGTAGATACGCTGGACTATTCCAAATTCATTAAAAATTTGCAAAACAAACAAAACAAATAGCAAATCCTCTAAATTTCTCAAAAAACCAGCCAAGCCCAGAATCAGAAACACAGGAAGGAAAGAACCCACAACAAGCAGACCCATTTAACCTTGCTACCTTAATATGAAGAGTGCCACCACCAAACTCAGTGCCACTCTCGTTATGAAACTCAAACCAAGCCTCGTTCTCGTAAAAACACGCCCCTTTCCACTCGATAGTATCATTTTCGGACGTGGTGGCTCCAACAAACTTGGGCAAGAGGTCCACAGCACTATTAAGATAGTTGAGGATTGGCCATGAGGCTTGTCTGGGCAACAAGGGAAGTAAATCCTCGGGATGAAGTGGTAAATCCACTGCTTGAGTGGCAACCACCACGAAGAAGAAGAAGAAGATGGTGAGAGTGAGTGTTGTTTTTCTAGAGGAAAGTGGCTTCATAATTCTCGGAGAGATGTACAGACACAAGCTCTCCTCAATGTCTCGTAGGCTGTTTCAGTCCGTGTCTCCGTAGGTGAAGAAACTGAGAACAGAAGATACCTACCGTTTTGCTGCTTTGAAGATATCCAGTACGTCACTACAAATACTTTTTTTTGGGGATAATTTTACGTTGAAAATAGGCAAGTGAACTTGACGGACTAATTTATTGTTTTAAAAATTAAACTCAAAGTTAACACTTTAACATATAAAAATATTAAAGCTTAAAAGATTTAGTTGAATATTAAATTATAATAAAATTAGTAAAAAATTAAATAAATTAAAATTATTGAAAAAAATTATCTTTACTTATAAAAAATTTAAATTTAAAGTTTAATTAAAAATATTAAATAAAAAATAATTAATTTATTTTAATTTATAAAAATAAATTAATTTATAAAAGTGGTCAATTAATTAATAAATTAATCAATTTTTAATAATAAAAATATTAAATTAAATTAAATTAAAAATAAATTAAAAATTGTCCTATTTAAAATTTTATTTATTAAATAAGTCTTCGACTTAGTTTTTAAAACATTGTTATAAGCTATCTAATAGAAATAGGATTATGGCATGTGAAAGTAGGTATTATGTAAGTGAATGGGTATCTATTCTAATCTCTGAAGACATGAATCCTACTGTGCATTTATAGAAGTCTTCTTTTTAATACGTTCACACGATTATCAAATATGCAAATTTTTTAGAAAATAATTTTTCTAATAACTTTGAATAATTTTTTTAAAATCCACTTTTTAAGAAAGAATAAATTCACCAATAAAAATAGCTATTATTGATGAAAAAATGAATAATTTAAATGACCAAATAATAGAAGAAATAAATGATAATTTAGCTTATAAAAAAATAAAATTTAACACCCGTTTAAAATTAAAAATTCGCTTACAATCTCAAAATTTAAATGAAACAATTATTGCTGCTTATAAATTTTATAGAGAAAATTTAATGACTGATGGTCAATATTCTTTTTCTATTACTTACCAAATTACTTATGCTTTGGCTAATTCACAACATAGTAATTAATTTTGCTATTATAGTTTTAACAAGCATAAACTATTCAACCGTTACCAATAAACTCTAGCAAGCATCTCGAGCTTTAGTTATTATATTAAAGAAGGACCATAAAGAGATAAGGCTTAGAAAAATGATAGGAAGCAGATGTTTTCTAGTAAGATACAATAAAATCTCGTTTAGTAATAATAGACAAATTAAAATTATAGGGATGATATGAACAGCTGCCAAAGTATGTTCTCATTAATGTGCAGTTTAGTAAATGGAGAGGAAATGTTCTATTTGAGAATAGTCGAAGAAATCTATTGTATTAATTTTCTCAGTTTAGACCTCTTATTTAATAAAGGAATAGCTCTTTAAAAAAGTACAAAATAGATATATGTGGCAAAAATTAAATAACATAACTAATTAGCTTCTAATTAATGTCCAAAGCTTCCTCATGTAACAATTTCAACGTATGATGCAGGTAGTGTGTATTTAATTTGTACCCCAAAAAGTTAATGAAATATAAGGCATGAGGTAACTAGATGTTTCCATACTGTTGACAAATTAGGAGACTATTTATAGATTGACAAAAATATAGACAATAATTTAAAATCATATTTCCTCGTAAAACATGCATAAATTGTACAAGCAATCATATGCATGTACAAATTGATTATCTAACAAAAAGTTATTAATTTTTCTTATGTGTAAATATGTCACTTGTAATTAGCTTGATGATGGTAGGTATTACGAAGATTGAACTCCAAATTCGCACTTAAAAATGAGTTAAAGTTTAAGTATGATAGTTGAACGTTCGTTATTTAAATCAACCTTACCGATCCCTTTGTGTTTAACATGTTTCAGCCAAAGGGCAAAGTAAACCAACGTGAGTCACTAAGCCAACAAAAAAATAGACAGTAATAAAAAGAGAAATATACACAAAGGTTTTATAGCAAAATTGTCAACTTTTATATTACTCACAATTGATGCAAGGGGTACAAAAGCTCCAACTCTCTTAATGAATGAAGCCTTTGTTAAAAAAAGTTATTTATGAGCTTTTTAGACTTATCGGGAAAGTAAACAAAAATGTGGGCATAAGGGCAGTAAGACACTAACTTTGTTAGTGGTTGATATCTCTAACTATTTTAGGCACTATTTTAGTGAGTAATTTACATAACTTACTATTAGCCTATGCTTAAGTAAAAGATAGGCGATAAATGAAGGTAAGACACATCATCTGTGTTCTTGGTCATGTCCTCCCACTTCTTTGATGATTTATCCTATTAACTTTGCCACATCACCTACAATCTTTATCCAATGGTAAAAGTTAGCCAAGTTATGAGTCAATCTATAAATGATCTCACCAATGTACACCTATGGTTTAGTTTATTTATCCATAGTTCATCATTTGAGCATTAATTTTTCCTTAGTCCTACCAAGAAAGTCTAAGGCAATTCTAAATCGCCTAAGCCTACCCGATCAATGCCCCACATCCATAAAAGCTATTTGAAGCTCAAACTATGCTTGATCTCACTTGGTTAAGTCACCTTGTTTACTTTGGCATGCCTTCCTCATACCTAATCGATGTTAGAAGTTGGTCAAGGCCTACTAATGGCTAGCAAAATGTTCCTGCAATGTTAAGGGGCTAACAAACCACGCTCACCAGATGAACCTGATGCCTTCATTGAAACAAATTGAAGTTAGTCATTTATATAGTCTTCGAATAGCCATAAGGTAGTGTCTTTCTCCCAAGTAGCCTCTACGATTAGTTTATTTTTCTATTAATCAAGAAATCGATCTTCTGGTTCTTCTAATGTTAGCTTAATGTTTAATGATCCACAACTTCTCAATTTAATTATCAAACTATTTCCTTACTCCTGATGGAGCTCTCTTTACTTGAATACTCTTTGGATCTGTGAAATGATCATGATATACTTTGAGGCAACTACTATGAAATTTGGATGTACCTTTATTTGCTGAGGAAACTTGAGTCAATATGCTACATTTTTAACCTTTCTAAGGATTTCGAATGGCCCATCATACTTTGACAATAATCACCGCTGCATGTACTTGTTACTAGTTTTCTTCTAAATTTGTGAAGTTTAAGTAACCTACCCCCGATATCAAATTCAAGAGGTCTTCTCTTTTAATTCATATGCTTCTGCATTCACTTAGAAGCTTTACAAAGACTATCCATTTCTTTATCTAATAACTATGTTTTTCTTTCGCAAATCAATAGACAACTAGACTTTTTCCTTCTAACATTTATTATGCTATCTCAAAAAGGGTATGGGGAAGTTGTCCTAAAAAACCTTCAAAGAGAATCTTCTCCATAATTGAGCATCTATATAGGTTAAAATAAAACTGGGCACATCAAGTAAACTTAACTAATTTCGTTAACTTGCACTTATATAATGTCACGAGTATTCCTCCAATAAGTCATTGATCTTTTTTATTTGACCATCTATTTTTTAGTGATTTGCAGTGGAAAAATGCATTTCATACCCTTATTATGTCGAAGAGAGATGCCCAAAATTGATTAGTAAATTGGGCATCTCGATTACTTACAATGTCCACTAAAATTCCAAAGTGCTTCACCATATTTTTGTAAAAAGCTCTACATTAACATTCGAAAGACATGAAACTAAAGTTGACACAAAGACTTCATACTTGGAGAACCTATCAACCACTACCATGATTAAGGCCACGTTGTCCACCATTAGAAACTTGCCAATGAAATCCATCAAAACTGACATCTGTGGTTTTTCTCAAAATAGATAGAGGTTGCAATAATCCTGCTTCCTTCTTTCTTTCAAGCTTATCTAATTGAAAAACAAGGCAAGTTTTAAAATATACATTTATGTCGCTCTCCATCTTTCGCCATTAGTGAGAATGGGAAAGGAGTGCGAACATCCATTGAACTCTAGGTTGATCAACCACTATGAGTCATACATCTCCTTTATTAATTTTTTTCACAAGGCCTTAAAACGTGGCATATATAACTAGATATTTTTTATCATCAACATCCCATCATCATCAACTTAAAATCTCCACATAACACCATCCTTCACTTATTGCACAATTCGACTACAGGTGTTATTAAAAGGAGTTGCTAGTTTGATTTGCTCAACTAGGTCTGATTTTGCTTGAGTGACAACATATATGGCTATAAAGACTTATTTCGACTCAATGCATCAACCACATTGTCATATCTCCCTAGTTTATGCTTCTATACAAAGTCATATTTAGCAAGAAACTCTTATCACTAGGCTTGTATTGCAAAAATTTTGGGTTTTGAAAATGATCTTAACAACATTATTTGTATAGACGACAAACTTTGTTCACAATAGGTTGACTCACTAAGCTTCTAGGTAATGCACCACTTCCAATTTCTCCTTCTCGAAGGTTAAGTATCATTGCTCAACACCTTTGAGCTTGTAACATTCGAAAGCAACATGATGAACTTATTGCATCAAGATCATAAATGGTTTTTTCTGAAGCATCTGTATACACCTCGAATAGGAGATCAAAATTAGGTAGCTTTAGCACAGGTTCGATTGACATGATAGCTTTCAACTTCTTAAAGACTTCTTAGCATAGCTCTGATTAGCATCAATCTTGTTTCTTCTTTAACAAATTTGTTAAAGGCACTGTCGAGTATCCTATATTGAAATAACGATAGTAATTTGCCAAGCTAAGAAAGATCCAAAGTTCTTTTACCATTTTCTAAACCTAATAATCAATAATTGCTTGTACCTTTTTCGAATCCATCCATACTTAACCATTTCTCAATAAGTTTCCCAAAATTTTGATTTCTAATTGGGTAAAATCGCACTTTTCATCTTCACAAAGAGGTTATGTTATCGTAACTGCTCAAATGCCTTTCTCAAGTATTGTTCATTTTCTCGTATAATAGTGTTGTGCATCATAATATCGTCTAAATAAACCCAGACAAAGTCATCCAAAAAGCCATATAGCATATCATTCATCAAGTTTTGAAAATTTTTAGGTTCATTTGCCAAAGTAAATTTCATAACTAAAAATTTGTATGTCATACGGAGTTGCACACATCGTCTTTTTCTTGACATCCTCAATAACCTGCACTTGTTAATACCCACTTCCCAAATCTAACTTTATGAGCACTGTAGCCCTTAATAATCTATCCATAAAGTCTTAAACTAAAGGAACAAGGTTTTTATTTTTATGGTTACCTTGTTCAAGGCTTGATAGTCTACACATATGTGCAAGGCTCTATCTTGCTTCTTTTATAACAACATTGGAGCACCATATGAGGCTTTAGATGGTTGGATGTATCCTACTTCCATCGGAGACTTTTTTATAACTCTTTCAACATTATATCTTTGAATTCTCTCAATATTTTTGCAAAAGCATCCAAACCTTCTGCCATATGGTCTTTAACAATTTCCCACATAGTTGCAACATAAGTTTTTATACCCTGCTTAAGGCCCATCTTAATGGTTATAGTAGTGATATGTGCTACCATTTCTATTTTGTCCACCATTCCTTTGTTGGACCTTCAACAATTTATGTAACATCAATTTTGATCATTCAATAACATAATCCCTCTAAAATGAGTGTATAACACTACTTTTACTGCCTTGAAGAATCAATGCCCAATATTAAGTCAAAATCATTAAAGGGTAAAACCATCATGTTACTTTCCCATGTTAACTTCTCATACTTAGTGGAACATTATATATAAGTCCTACTACAACTTGTGCTTTCTTCATGGGAGTTTTCATTTTTTAGAGATCTTTAGTGGAGCATTGTATATAAGACATACTATAACTTGTGCTTTCGCTGTGGGAGTTTTCATTTTTTAGAAATATTGCTCAGTTTCATCCCCAACTTTCGTACCATTCATTCAACAACATAGGAATAAGTGGCACTTATATCCAGTATAGTCATAAACTCCTTTCCATTGACTTCGATCTTCATGTATATTACGTGTTTAAAAGGACTCACTTTAGTACTTACCACATTGAGTAAGCAAATGGGATTAAGCCTCACTTCTAAATGATCACTTTCACCCTCTACATTTGCTATTAACACATTTAACTTATTCCTTTTTAGACAATCGTGGGCATGATGAAGGCTACTGTATAAGAAACAAAAAAATTCATCTTGAAAGATTTCTCACCTTGTTAAGGTTGCCCCGTTTATTTAGACTTCCTTTTGGGATCATTCTCCCTCTTGTCACTATAGTCCTTCCTCTTCTTTCCTTCACCCTTCTCTTGATAAGTCACTTTTGATTTTTTAGAAGAGTAGGAGGCTTTGTTCTCCTTGTCACCCTGAAGTCTAACAAATTATCTATAGTCGTAATAGCTCCCATAACATCCTTAACATTTTGTCCTTACAAATCCATTTATACCTATGATTGTATCCTAGACATAAAGTTGAATGACTTGTCCTCATCTACCATATTCTCAACATCAAGCATTAAGAAGTACATTTCTTAACGTAATCTCTTATTTCTACATCTTGCTTTAACCACTTCAAGGTACCTCTTACGAGCTAAGCAGTGTTATTAGGGAGGAATTGTTCCTTTAACTCCTTTTTCATTTTCTCCCATACATATAAAGGAGGGCGACCAAAACCAATTTTGGTGTAAGTTTGAGTTCTTCATAATAGTTTCACGTCTCCATCAAAATATACTACTGAAACATTCACTCTGTTTTTCAAATTTTGGCTTTAAATCTCTTAAATATGAAAACATAAAATGATAATGTTAAAGATGATTAAGACTTTGATGACACTGACTGAGATTGGATAGATATTGATCAATAATTTGATAGAGAAGGTCTTTAGCTATTTTGATTTTTCTATTCAAAAGATTTAATTTTCTTTAGTGTATGTTTCAATAAACTTTAATAATCTAACAAGTGTTTATTCTTATAGGTTTATCTAATGAAAAAAGGGGAAAAAGCAAATATTTGTGACTATGTTCGTTGCACCAAGGTTTAAGGAAAACACTGTGAGAAAAAAATATAAGAAGACTCATACCTATGAACTAAAAGATTCAACTAACTTGTCACATAGAGAGCAAAAGCATTTTTAGTGAAGAGTAATGTCAAATCATTAAATAAAATGCACCAACAGTAATTCTAATTGTTGTCCATAAAGAGGTATATGTTTTATCATTTGTTTGGGCATATATATGTGATTACTCAACTGTTAAATCTGGTTTACACATAGTAGTCATAGCAATAGATATTTTAGTCCTCTTTGTACTATGAATATAATTTTTTTCTAATTATTAATATAGATAAATAAAATTATAATTTTTTCCATTCTATGGTTTTAGTTGTGACAAAAATTTAATAGGAATGCCAGGACCAATCCTTTTAAAAAGAATGACAGAACACAACCTTTATGCCTTTTAGGCAGTGTTGTTGACTTTTTAAGGAGGAAAAAACAAAAGAAAGTTGTTGAGAAACAACCACAATTGGAACAAGTAAGTGGAGGGGATGAACAACATGAAAGTGTAGTTAAAGGCAATACAGAGGAAGTAATTGTTCAAAAAGATTATAGTCTTCCTCTAAAAATTATTATAGTACAAGAAAATGAAAATGATATAATCATGGAAGTGACAAAAAGTGTTATTGCCCAATGCAAAGGTAATCATATATTATAATATCATGTAAATCCTTTTTCTACTTTACACTAATACTTATAATTGTTTTGAATATAGAATTTGTGAAGAAGAAAGGGAGAGGTCAAACTTTACTCAAAAAGGTTTATGTAAGATATGTGGAATAATGCAAACCAAATTTTTTAATACTCTTAATTAGGCAGTTGGTCTTAATGAGAAGATGCTGACTAAATTCAAAACTTTTCTTAGGTATTATGGCTTATAAAAAAATATTGCACCTCTAGATCATGTTAACTGGTGTAAGATTCCCAAAGAACCTATTTAGGAATATGTTAATGTAAGAAACCATCAGACTAATACTACTTTCTCTTTGATATATGAAATTCAAATGAACATTTATTTCATTGTGGAAAAGATATGTTCTATCATTAGAAGCTAAAGAATGGACTTTTAAGACTGTTGAAGATGCATGGAGAAGTTACAAGTTTAGAGTGAAGAAAAAACTTTTAAAATATACGACACATACAAAAAGAATGGCCAATTGTCCTAACTATAAAAGCAAAGAAGTCTTTAAGGATCTGATTTCTTATTGGAACCACTTTAATGTGAAGGTATGGAAATTATTAGTAATTTTTACAAATTATTTTCATGACATTTAACTAATACAATGTTTCAATCTATAGAAAAATGTTGAAACAAATATTTGAAATAGAAAATAATAATTGAAATGAACATAATTGGTCCTAAGATTTATGAAAATATCTATGCTAAGTAAGTTTTTCAATAAGTTATAATATATCAAGTTATTTCAAAATTCTAGTTAACAATCGTTTTTGTGGATAGTAAAATGAAGAGAGCATTAAAACTGCACTATCTAATGCTAAAAAGTATCTTGCAACTTTAAGGAAAGCTTGGAAAAGTGTACAAGCAAGTTACTAAGCTATAAGAGAGAAAATTATCAGTAGTGTTTTGTCTTATAACAATTTCCTATAGTGTTATTACTTTCTTTGAGATTATGAGATTTATTGCTAATTTTTTTTTTTGTTCTTATTGTTTTCTTGTGCTACTTATATCACCTACATCCTATTTCATTTAATTTTTTATTGATATGTTTTTCTTGTCAAAATGAGCATAACTAGAATTATATTAGGATTCTTTACAATTATATGTGGATCTTACATTATTAGTGAGATTGTAAGTTTCTCTACTTCTTATTTGAAATATAGGTGTTGTCATTATGGTTTATAGTTCCTATAAACCTATAGTTACACTAATCAAATTCAATTTGATAAAAAAGATAACACATTATTTTTCTTTTATAGGCTCGCATTGAAGAACTTAATTATTTTATTGTTAGGTTTTGAACTAAATTAATTGTCTTGATTAAGTGTAGGTAATATTAAAGCAGTTAGCATTTCATTTTTTAGAAACATCAACATGCTTATAAGAACATTGGTTTAAGAATAATTCTAATTTACTTGTTTTTCTCTATAGGAAGGTGATGATTAAGAGTGAATAAGGAGGTACTTGGTGAAAGATTTTAGAGTGCTCATATATATTGGTTTTGTTATGTATTTTGGTTGATGCACCTATATTCTATATGAACTAGATGAAAATAATATGGGAGCATATTTTAGCTAGTGAGATTTTGGTTATTATATTTTAGATATGATAAAGGTTGAATTCCATAAATCCATATTGACTATACGATAGCATATATAAATGCAATTTTTGGGTCATTGACATTTAGTAGTACGTACTTACGTAGTGTTTGGTTAATCTCTCCAAGGGTGAAGACAGATGACAGGGACACAAAAGTCCTGTTCCCCAAACTGTTTGGGTACTGTCTCCACCCAATTTTGTCCCGACTCTGGAGACAGAGACATTAAATTCTTGATTTCCGTGACTGTGGCATAGAAATGAGGGGACGGAGACAAAAACCAAAGGCGTTGGTGAAATGTTAAAAATACCCTCTCCTTAAAACCTAAAACAAAACACATCTCTCAAACCTATTAAGTAATAATAATAATTTAATTAATTAATTATAATTAATTAATTAATTAATTAATTATAATATTTAAATTAATGCATAATTATATTTTAATTAAATATAATGTAATGTAATTAAAT
>JANZXR010000005.1:23854967-23895611 GCA_027575705.1 Erythroxylum echinodendron
TGCCATCATTAATAGGTAATTTAACTAAGCCAATGTGATTAATACATAATTTCTCACCATTTGCCACAGTTAGTGTTCTTTACCATAGTACTCCTATTTATATTGCATATTATTGTTGTCATTATTCATATGACTGTTTGCTCCACTATCACAGTACTAGGATTTATCAGCAAGGCTTTCATTTTTTGCAAGATACACAGATTGCTGTGTTTAATTTCTAGATTCTAGCAAGGAACTTATGTAGCCTTTATCAAAATGATAATAACAGATAGCAACAGTGTGCCCAATCTTACCACAGTGGTCTATTTCCTCCACCATATCTACTTCCACAGTCATATTTACGTTGCTATCATTCAGCAAGATACATTTGCCATCATTAATAGGTAATTTAACTAAGCCAATGTGATTAATACATAATTTCTCACCATTTGCCACAGTTAGTGTTTCTTTACCATAGTACTCCTATTTATAATGCATATTATTGTTGTCATTATTCATATGACTGTTTGCTCCAATATCACAGTACTAGGATTTATCAGCAAGGCTTTCATTTTTTGCAAGATACACAGATTGTTGTGCTTAATTTCTCGATTCTAGCAATGAACTTATGTAGCCTTTATCAAAATGATAATAACAGATAGCAACAGTGTGCCCAATCTTGCCACAGACTTAGCACAGTGGTCTATTTCCTCCACCATATCTACTTCCACAGTCTCTCCAAGTTCTTCCTCTGCTATTTCCACCATTTCTTCCTCCTAAGTAGTTCTGATTCAAATTTCTGCTAGTTTGATTTGAAACCTTTGCATAGTTGGCAACTAGATTACCAAGATTAGTAGAGGGAAGTCCTGCATTTAGCTGTTCAAGGCGCCTTTCATAGCTGAGAAGTTTTAACTGTAGCTCTATCCAGCTTATGGTTTCTCTTTCAAAAATTTGACATACCAGGGGATTGTATTCTTGGGAATCTAGTCCTACCAATATTTGAGTGATCAGATCATCTGATGATATAGGGTTCCCAACAATAGCTGGATTATCAGCAAGTATTCTCATGGTTTTGAGATACTCCTCCATCTTCAAGCTTCCTTTCTGCATTTTTGCAAATTCTCTCTTGTAGGAAACTACATTTGATCTTGTTTTAACTCCAAACAAGTCGTTGATAGCAAGTCAGAGCATTCTTGATGTCGTGCAGCCCATCAGTTTTGATACAACCATGGGATCAATGGTGCTGTAAATCCAGCCTAAGAGCATTTGATCTTGAGTATACCATTCTTCAAATTCTGGGTTCTGAGTGTGCTATATTTTATTAGTTTCTTACACTTTGTTTTCAGTAAACTTTGCTAGTGTGACTTTGGCACCAGTGAGATAACCTTCCAACCGATTTCCTCTGATAATAAGAAGAATTATGTTCTTCCATAGCATATAGTTGTCATGATTCAGTTTGATCATAGAAAGGGATCTTATTGAGTTGCCTGAAATGTTGAAGGTCTTGATAGCAGTTATAGAGCTTTCATTTACGCTACCAACCATGCGTGTAGCTCTGATAAATATAAAACATATCTATTTATAATAGTTTGTAATCAATGGGAATATTACAAGTGTCAATATTAAAAATAATACAGTTGTCCTTTTTCCAAAGTTTGTTATAACCGTGAGCCATTCTTGCATATTATCGATGATTAGGAATCATTCAATTATGACATCATAGCTGGTAGTTGTCCTTGCAACGGTATTCTTGCTATTGAGGTGGATGGTACTATTTGCTCCTTAACACTAGTAATAAGCAAGGAATAGCTTCCCTTCGTTGGTGTTACCTGTTGTGTCATCCACTCGGGACGAGGCATCCACTATTTTGTTGGCAATTCCTAGCTTATACTTGATAGTAAATTATAATCCCATTAGCTTGTGGATATAATGTTGTTGCTCCAGAGTGTGTATAAGCTATATTAAGAGCTCCTTAAGGTTATAGTGGCTAGTTTGGATAATGAAGGGATGACCTAATAAATATTGTCACGACTTATGCATGGATTCGACTATGGCATAAAGTTCGCAGTGGTAAGTTAAGGCTGCTTGTAATCTTTGTCCCAACTTTTTGCTAAAAAATGCCAATGGTTGCTTTTCTTGCATGAGAACTGCTCTAATGCCTGTTAATGATGCATTTGTTTCTAGCACAAAAGGTTTATCAAAGTCGAGTAATCGTATCCTTAGTGTCGAGGACATTGCCTCCTTAAGAGCCCGGAAGGCATTGTCTACACTTTTGGACCAAGCAAACCTATCCTTTTAAAGGAGATTTATGAAGGGAGCTGCGATGTGTGCATAATGGCTTATGAATCTCAAGTAATAGCCTATTAAGCAAAGGAAGCTGTACAATTGTTTAGTTATTGATGGCATTGGCCAATTAGTTATTGCCGCTACCTTCTTGTTGTTAGCGTGGACTTTACCTTCAGAAATTATATGGCCTAAGTAATTCACAGATGACCCACAAAATAAACATTTAGTTGATTTAATATAAAAAGTTTGAGCCTCCAAGTTCTCGAGGACAATGTGGAGATGTTGTACGTCGAGCTCAAAGTCAAAGAATACAGTGACAAATCACCATAGGTATAGTGTGAATAGTCTTTTCATTATAGCTTGAAATGTTAATGGGGAATTTGTTAATCCAAACCGCATCACTAGGAATTATAGTGGCTTTATGTATACGAAATGTCGTTTTATTTATATCTGCCTTATTCATTCGAATCTAGTGATACCCGTACTTAAGTCTAGCTTAGAGAAATAATTTACGCCACCTAATTCATCAAACAGTACATCAACATGGGTATGGGAAAATGATCTTGAATCGTTACTTTGTTGAGAGCTCGGTAGTAGACCCAAAAAAGGATTGTCCCGTTCTTTTTAAATAAAAGCACTGGGGATGAAATGGGTTGAGACTTAGATGAATTGTCCCCTATTCGAGCATCTCTTGCATCAAATTTTCCATATATTTTCTGATAATGCGGGTATTTACAAGGTCTTACATTCACGAGTTTGGAACCAAGGATTCAATGAATGCGATGACCTAACTGACACTGTGGGGGTAATTCCACAGGTAGATCTGGTAAAAAATCGATATTGAACCAAACCATTTCCTGACAATTCGGACAAAGGTAAAAATTTCGTGATCCTAAACTGGTTTGAAACTATTTTTATTTTACCAAGCTGACCTGAAACTGAACCAGATTGGAAAGTACCCAACCCATTTTGGAACTACTTTGTCCGATTTTAACTAATAGTAAAGGGCCATTAAATTGCACCATCTTCTCCCCATCTCTTTTTCTCTATAAAACCAATAAAAAAAGTATAGCAAAGAAAGCTAAATTATAGTTGTCTAGTTAAAGTTCAAACCAAACAAATGGTAAGTCTATAACCAAATTAAAAAAAAACAAAAATACAACTACCAAATTCAAAGTCTCCAACAAAATTATAGCAAGAAGCCACAAAGGCACAAACAGTACACCAAATCTAAAACCAGTAAACCATATTGTTCATACTACAAATTCAAACCAAATAAAACATGCAAGAAATAACAAATCCTTCTTTATCAAACTCTTCATATCCCACTCTTCATGTCCCAAAGACTCCATGATCTGAGGAAAAAAAACAAAAGATTATACAAGTTAACTAACATGTATATAACAATCAAAACTTAATACAATAAATTAGAATAAAGTAATGATAAACTTTACCACTCATCAACTACTACTTGATTATATTCATATGAAATAGGCTCATTGATATCCAAGCTTAGCATTTCATTGGTCAATCCTTCAATGTTTCCGTTACTTTGTCCTAAATAAAAAATTAACTAATTCAAAATACAAAACAAGTTTTCAAAAGCGCATATGACATACTTTACAATCAAAATAATAAAAAAGAGACATAAGATTTTAGAATTTTAGAGTACATACCTTTCAATATAAACATCCAATTTCAATTACAAATGATTGCCTCAATACTTTCATTAGACAATGAACATCTAGATGGTTTCAAAACCTTACTTCCACAACTAAAGGCTGATTTAGATTGCAACATAAGTTATGGGAATGCTTAAAATATCACGTGCAAGCTTAGACAATTTTGGAAAACGATATTGTGTTGATATCCAAAATTGTAAGATGTCCAAATCTAGTTTCCTATCTATGGGAGGCTCTCCTAAGTACAAATTCACCTATGATTTTTCCTCCAAGTATTCTTGATCACCTTCGTATTGATCCCCTCTGATTACAAAAAATGCTTAATTCTCTAGCATATTTTTTGAAATGCTTAAGCCTAGCACCTGAAACTCTAACATACTTAACACTCTCTCGAGCTTTGAATATTCCCACATCAATTTCCTTTAGCCCTGCCTCCACAATCAAATTCAACATATGAGCTGCACAACGCATTTGCAAAAATTACCTTTTAAAATCATCACATGTTTTGCTTTTAAAACATTCTTATAAGATTCAATAAAAGCATCGTTAGCTTTAGCATTGTCCATGGTGATGGCAAATATCTTCTCCATAATATTCCAACCACTCAACAATTTAGAAACCTTTTCAGAAATGAGCACACCACTATGGGGAGGACGTAAATGAGAAAAATTAAGGATTAGATTCTTGAGTTTCCAATATTTATCAATAAAATGAACAGTGATTGCCATGAAGGAGTCTGATGTTAAAGAAGTCCACATATCCATAGTAAGATATATTCGACCAAGGCATGATTTAAGCATCTCTTCAATAGAAGCCTTAGTCTTCTTATATAACTTAAATATATCAGCCTTGGTAGTGTTTCTATTTATGTGTTTGGCATCAGGATTAAGGTAGAATAGAGTTTTCTATCACTGTCATACTCAACCAACAGAAATGATAGTGCATGTTGCGCAATCATCATTGCCAAAGCTTCCCTATATAGTTGTTGATCCAACTTAGTAGTCCTTAATGACATTTCACCACTAGTTAATGTAGATTGGATAAACATTTGTTTCAAATCAAAATGTGTTATGTTTATAACCAAATAATCTTTAACATGACATCTCAAATTTGTGGTTCCATACCTACTATCTGCGATATACATTTTATGACAACTAATACACTTCCCTCTCCTAAAGTCATCGTCTTTAGGTTTAGTGTAAGTACCTTCTTCTAGGATCTCAAAGTAGTCCCAAACATCAAATATGTTCTTCCTGCACTTTCCTTTAGTGTTTGTATTGCTCACTGATGATGTATTTGGTTGTTTCTACACAAATTAAAAAGAAAAAAAAAGTTAGAAAAATGAAAATCACACAAAAATTACTAAAAAATATACGATATTTTTATATAAAAAACAGACACAAAATAAAAAAAATCGCTTTACGCCATCTCATGAAAGCAAACAAAAGAACTAGTCCTGGAAATTTTTTTCAAAAAAACCAGATGAAACAAATTTTGAATCTCAACTAGATCCAATCTAGAAAAACTTGCTCAGAGTATCAATTTTTTTGGTCTGCTTTGATCGTCACCCAGATTGTTGGATTATAGTTTCCATCAGATTTATAATTTTTGCTAGGCCTAGATCTAACATTAGCATAGGGAGAAAAATATAACAATATAATTAGCCAAAAAAATCTAAATCGAAAAACAGAAACTGGAAAAAAAAACAAAACATAACAAATAAAAAAACAAACGATCCAGCGTTACCAAAAGAAAGAAGGGGAAAAGGAGGAGAAGAATTTACCACTTCTGGATCAGAAATGTTGATTTCGTTCTCTCTTCCTTCACTACTAGCCACTTTTCAGTGTGTTGTCTCTTAAAAACGAAAATTAAAATGGAAAACTTAAGAGGCTAAGAAGAAAAACACAAGAATGAAGAAAAAGAAAGCATGAGGAGAGAGCAAAGTGAAATACAAAGAGGCGAGAACGGTTGATAACTAGCAAGAAAATGTAGATTGGGAATTTTTTAGGTTTTTATGTGAGAACTCCCAAGTGTAGAGCATATGTTGAGTGGGGAGTGGGGACCGCACTTTGAATTGTAAAAAATAAAAATTGCAAAATAGGCTTTTTGGTGCTCTCCAACTGCCACAAAGAAAAAAAGGCAAAAAAGAAAATTCACACTTCAAATCAAAATTCAAAAATTTGTAAATTTTTTTCTTCACCAAATTTTGAAACAATGAATTTTGCCTTTTTAAAATTCGGATCGGACAATTTTAATCAGTTTTAAATGTTTAGTGCTGACCAATTTTAAAATTCAGACATTTTGTCCGATTAGGTCAACCTGGATTCAGATTTGATTTTAATTCGAGCAAAAATTGGTCAACCCAATTTAAATTTGGTCAAAAAATTCTAACCTATATCTGATTTTTTTGGATCGGACAAGGTCGAGTTATCGATTCGGACGAAATTTTGCCAGGTCTAGTTGAATTGATCGAATATTAAACTTTTTTAATTTTAGAAAATTTTTAAAAAGTTTTTTAGGTTAATCCCTTACAATACAAATCATTTAGATAATATAACAAGATATCTTTATTTAACTATTTTTAATCAAAAAGTACATTTTAAATTTTAACATTTTTATCAAAATATAATTTGAATTTTAACATTTTTGAAACTTTCAATTTGAATCCAAACATTTTCGAAACGTTCAAAATAGACTTTAACTAAATAAAAATTTCGACAGGATTAACCATCCATCAAGGAAATATCACATCTTCATCGTTAATGTGTCAATGTTTATTAATTTTTACAATAGGTTTCACCATCACGTAAACAATGTCTATTTCATGAATAGTATTTTTTTGACTTAAATAGTGCATCCCGAGTAATGACACCCATAACCCAAACTGTAATTTATTTTATTTGGCATCTGATAGTATCATTCAAGGACAGCTCGATGATCAAATTAGAAGTTAAAACAGGTTCATTTTGAACGTTTGACCATGAGTTAACCAATGGTCAAAGGCTAACCTAAGAAATGGCTGAAAGTCAAACATAAAAATATTAATGAAAATAATTGATATTAGTTAAAGTTTTTATGTATGGACATTATTTATTAAGAAGAAGAAAAGAATTTCATTTTTTCATATGCATTAATGGGTATTATTTTTAATGGGACTAAATAGCATTAATTGCAACCAAATAATATTAATTGTCACCTATTCACTCTCTTCCTCCCCAAAATTCCCGAGAATCAACCCTCCCTCTTTCTTCCTTACTTTCTCTCACTTTTTCTTCCATTTTCAAGCTAATTTTTTATATTTGTATCCCCCAAATCAACTATTAAACACTAAATCATCAACCTAGGGTCCTTAAACTCACCATATTAACAAGAATCTTGGAAAAAAGATGAAGAAAAAGTAGATGGATTTTCTTGATGAATAGTACCTGAAATTAACGAGGTAAGTTAATAGAGTTTTGGTTTTTTTAGGGCATGATTTTGGTTTAGTTGCGCACATTAATGACTAAAATGCATGAAATTGAAAATATTATGCAATATTATAAAGATAAAGAAGATTAATTGAAAGAGAGAGAGAGAGAGAAAAATAAGGAAAAAGGTATTTTATTCAACATTCGTAACATGAACCTCTTAAACAGTTCAAATCCTAGATGAACTTGAACAAAAGACCCGCCTTATGGGGTGAATTTTTGGAGCAATTTGACTTTGTTATTAAACATCATACAGGAGTTGAGAATAAGGTAGTAAATGTATTAAGTAGGAAAGGTCATTTGCTTAACACTTTAGCAGTCAAAGTTATGAGGTTTGATAAAATAAAAAAGAGAATATGTTTTAAATCAAGATTTTGGAATAATATATTAATAAATTGCAGTTGGAAAAAGAGATCAACACTTTCCTTTTGTAATCCATGATGACTATCTTTTCAAAGGAAATCGACTTTGCTTACCTAATACTTCTATAAGGGAATATGTGATTTTGGAATTACATGGAGAAGGAGCGATATGACACTTTGGGAGAATAAAACCATTGTAATGGTTAAAGATCGCTTTTATTGGCCCTCTTTAAAACAAGATGTGACTAAGGTCATACAACAATGTCAAACATGTCAATTAGCTAAAGAAGGAAACTGAATTCTGGATTATATACACCACTGTTGGTGCCTCATGAATTATGGTTGGACATAAGTATGGATTTTGTCTTGGAAATTCCTAAAACTATAAGAGGTTATGATTTTATTTTTGTGGTGGTGGATAGGTTTTTCAAGATGAGTCATTTTATTCCATGTTCCAAGACTTATGATACTATCCATATTGTTAAAATTTTTGTCAAAGAGGATGTACGTCTCCATGGATTACCTTTAACCATCGTCTTGGATCGTGACGTAAAGTTTATGAATTATTTTTGGGGAACTCTATGGAAAATATTAAACACTAAGCTTCAATTTCAAGTTTTTTCCATCTCCAAACTGATAGACAAACAGAGGTGGTGAATAAAAGCTTGAAGGACCTGTTAAGATTTTTAGTTAGAGACAATGTGAAATATTGAGACCTAATTCTTCTTGTGGAAGAACTTGCACAGAGTAGTTCTGTAAATAGGTCTACTGGTAAAAACCCTTTTAAGATATTTTCAAGAGTTCAACTAAGGAAGCTAATTGATTTGGCTCCTTCAACACAAACAATATGAGTTAGTGTTCAAGTTGAAAGTTTTACACAACACATAAACGATATATTTAATGAGATACGATGAAAGATAATAACCAACAATTTGTCTTATAAAGAGCACACTAATCAACATCATCGATTGGTGGAATTCAATGAAGGGGATACAGCGATGTCCATAATTTATCCAGAGCATTTTCAAAAAGGAAAATATAAGAAACTTCACTCACAGAATGCTAGACCTTATAAGATCATCAAGAAGATAAATGTTAATGCTTAGTGACATGGAAATAAGTCATTTCTTTAATGTTGCGGACTTAACTATTTATCATAAATAAGATGAGCAATCCCTTACTGCAACTGTTAAGACTTCCAGCCGCTCCTTAACTTAAAAAAGAAATAGAGGATGTTCATGATGAACAAATTATAGCCAGAAGACATAGAGGATATCGACAATTTCTTGGTAAGCAAGATTAATTTCTTACAGTAATTAGATTTTATAATCAAATTTTCAGAAGTTGAATTCAGACTTATATGAATAGTATTTATCACATTCTACGTCGAGAATGATTTCAAACAAGCTGGGAAGAATTGATTCAAAAGAACTTAAAGTATACACAAGAAATAAAAGAAAAAAATTAGTCAAGTATAAGCCTTAATTTACTAGGATGAAGATTGAGAATTGAGTTTACCAAAAGAAAAAGAAAAAGATTGAAATTTAGATTATGTTAGAATTCCTTATTAGATAGGAAGTAGTAGTAAGTTTTGTTCTATTTTATATATGTTATCCTAGTTATTTAGGACTTACATAATTTTTATTAGAATAGGATTAAAATTTGTTAGGAACTCTTTCCTACTAAAATAAGAGTTCTAAGAACTCTCTCTCTCTCTCTCTCTATATATATATGTACTCAGCCCTTTAATAATAATAAGCAATCTAAAATTTTTCTACAAACTTGTGTTTTCTTATAGAAAGTGTGACGTTTTCTTTTAAGAGTAATTCTTAGATCATAGGAGTGACTCCTAGTTTCTTACTTTCTATTCTTTATATTCAGTACAAAATTCTAACAACCCAAATCCTAAGTTCCAGCATATTAAATCCTGAAATCCTAAGCCTAAATTTTCAACAATCAAATCTTAAAATTTCAGTTATACAAAATCTAAAACTAACATTTTAAGCCAAAAGTTAACCTTGAAACTTGCCTAATATCAGTCATATTTCTTAATTTTGTTATTTTTAGCTACTAGTTAATAATTCTTCTATTTATCCTACGTCATATTACTTATTAGCATAACCTTCCAAGCGCTTACCTTAATTTGTTTAATTCAGTTAGGCTCTTAATAAAATTTTGGACTTCCACTTTTATTTAGGAGGGATGACAATCAAAGCAATCAACTGAAAGAAAAATCATCAAGCATAAACTTTATTTTCTCATCATAAAAAAAAGAAGAGGAAAAAAACATATATAGTAACAAAGTCAATAAGAGCAATCGATCGAAAGAAAAATCATCAAACATAAAGTTTATTTTCTCATCATTTAAAAAAAAGAAAAGAAAAGAACACACGTAGTCGCAAAGTCAATGTTACATTCATGACATAGAGCTCCAGTCCTGCCTCCTAATTGACCCACGAGTTAAAAGAGTTAGATAAAGTGGTCTCTAATGATTCACATATCAACTTTTCGGCAATATAATTTCTTCCTACAGAGTTTATTGATCTTCTGTCTTCTCTAATTGAACTATAAACTCAAATTTTGCTTTACATTGACAAATTGCAAGTCCGGTGTTATCAAAAGCGGCTCTATGTTCTTTAGAATGTGAGGTCTTGTAACTTAAGATAGGCTCAATAGCAGTAAAAAATTCAGCGGACAAAATTTCAACTAGCTCCTTAGTTGGTAACCTTATTTTATAACCAAGTGCCAGTCCCTGACTATGCAGATATTCCTGTGGCTTCTGTTGGTATAAGAAATAGGAAAGCAACTGGAATGAAAGTGCAGAAAACTTGAATGGATATGCCCAGAAGCAGGTTGTCAAAGGATCCTGAGGATAAGTTCAAAAATGAAGCCAATCCTGCTCCAACAAATGATCCTACTGTGGAACCAAAATTGTTTATTGACATAAATAGAGCAAATAGAGTTCCTTCTACTCCTGGTGGGCATAATTGTCCAGATAAGATCAAGAATGGCATGAACCTGCAAGTGAAGAGCAAGAGGAGTAATAGCATTAGAACTCAGCAATTGATAAAAGAAACTTACATCCATCATATATGGTGAAACAAAGATTGAAGTAAAGGTCCAGGCAGAAGCATACATGTATTTATGCAAATGCATGCACTAAAAACATATAAGAAACAAGCATGTTCATGTACAACATCTATAACATGGAAGACTATAAAGATATAGGAAAACTTCAACATACTTAAATTGATTGATTGCGTCAGAAAGGGCAGATCCCCAGAGGACCATGATCCTGTCTGAAATTCCATATCTGAGACTCGTCCTAGACACTAGAGCCATATCTAAGAGGCTCAGGAAAGCCAGGCCAATATGGGCCCACCTGCATTATACAAATAGGAACACACAAAAAGATAGTAAGCAAATCAAACTTCAAAATAAACATTTATGACAAGTCTATTTATAACCGTGTTACTTACAACAGAATTTTCCGCAATTTCAAAGTCTTAAAATATTGATTGTAAATGAAGGTTCCAATCATGAGGCCTAGCCATCCAACAACACGTGCAGTGCCCAAAAAGGAAGCATCCAAGTTCAAGAACTCTGTCTGGTAATAGAACATTACTGTTGAGATGTTTGGAACAGTGATGTGTGCTAGGAAAAACCAAGCCATTGGTCTGGTTTTCCCAAGACCAGAAAAAGAAGTCAAAAGAAGAAAACACAATAAAGTAATTAGATTTTACAATGATCTTCAGTAGAAAACTAACAAAATATCATTAATTCTCTTTAGAGTATGTACATTTAAAGACATGAAAATATTTACTGTCGTGGTTGACAACAGTCAAACCATTTAACTTGGGAATTTTACTTACGGCTATCAACTGCTAAAGCAAAACTAAAAACTAAGAACCAAAAGATTGCACAGCGTTTACCTCAAAATAATTGGCTGCCTAAACGCATGCAACAAACTGTAGGAAGCCACAATCAGCGAGTGGAACCAGTGCAATGGTAATGAGTCTTTCTTCTCATTGATCTGGGATGTTGTACTTCTAGTTGCCCTCCCTTTGCCATTCTTTTGGCCCTTCTTTCTTCTGGAAGTTCTAAAATTGGACTTTCCTTTGAAGAAATTATCTTCATCCAACTTACTACCATTCTCACTCACAAGAAGGGAACAATTTGAATCAGCAACGTCTGGAAAAGCTTTACTACCTACATTTTTCTCCTGAACTAGACTACACGATAGTAACTGTAGAGTCGGCAACACGGAGAAAAAAAGGAAAATGTTATTGATCTGTAAGTTGTTTAATGCATAACCTCCTAGCAAACTGCCACATATTCCACCAATGGCCATTGACAACCAAGATATTGACTGTAGATCTCCAGCAAACGAGGAACTGTTTAATTCGCCATAAAATCAAAGTTCAGCAAAAGGGGCTATTGCCACATATATCATATATCCAAATAGAACGGTGTAAATGTTTAATTCACCATAAAATAAGTATTCGTACAAATAGGTAGTACAACATCCCAAACAAAACATCCGGACACACAGACACCCTGAAGAATAATCAAAAACACATTATAGAGTCATCTAAGTCTACACTGGAGAGCAGTCTTTCACAAACACACTACATTGATGAGGCGAATACAAAAACCAACATAACACACATGAAAAGTTAAACCAACATAACACACATGAAAAGTTAGTGCTACATTCCAGAGGTCCACATTAAGTCACATAGGGGGTACACAATTTGTTCAACTTAAATGTTATTTCAAACAGAATGGAAAAGAAGACAAAAAGTGCAATACTTACTGCTCAAACCTTACTGCCTCAGCAATCATTGCGTCAACCACAACATCTGCCATAGCAGAGCCCAGGTTTTGCACTGTCAAGAAGATAATGAGGTGCGACCTGGAATTCCTTAATGTCTCATTCAACCCTAGGATAGGCCATGGCACAAGAGAGAGCACGGTTGCAAGGATTAAGTATGGTATCCTTCTTCTTCCCTTAATGGGGAAGCAATCAGATAGAATCCTGTTTAACAAAGACAAATTAATTGTCAGATCTTTTAATGAAGTAGAAAAGGATAATCAAATGACTGTGCTAGCACAGTGGCAGGCTGGCAGCAGTAGTACTTCCTGCCACCATAATTATTCAGTCCTTCAATTACACATAACACCACAAACATTGTAACCCTTGGCCAATGGACAGTCTATATCCGATGAACAATTTCAAATGAGGCGTATGGCAGTGAACCCAGCTCATTTCGTAATATCTATTTCTAAGGATAAACAGCATTAAAAATAAAACTTGGTAGACAGAACAAGAAGCAATGAGATAGTAAAAGTTGTCCCGAAAGCACTTCTTGATATTGCTTTGGTTTCTTACACAATCATAAATATGAAAGCAGTCAGAAATCACAACAATACATAGAAGAAAGAAGATACCCATATAGAGGTTTTATGCTCCAAGGGAAAAACGCCACAGAAGAGACGAATTGGGAGGCTGAGGGTGACAACTTAAGTCTGTCTTTCAAATGATACGAAACCGCAGTCCAAACGAATGATCTGAAACCCTGCACGCACCCAAGTTTGCATTCGTAAAAACAAGTAAGCTAATGCTAATGCCTTTCCAACTAAAATTCAAAAACATTACATTGACTAAAAGCGGTATATCACACACAGGTAACATGGCAATCAACTTGAAAAATCAAAGAAAGAAATCTCAAGAATGTTTACCCATAAATCAATAACAACGAAAACATCTATTTCAATATCCCTCTCTTTCCTCGAGCAAAACAATAACAACAGCACAATAATGAAACAATCTTTCTCTCTTCATTTACATCATCGCCGCAGAAAACAAAGTTCATTCAAGAAATCATCCAATTTGGCAATCAGGACCTTTACAAATTTATACTCACAAAAAAATCTATAAAAAGATAGACGGGTAATCGAAACCTGAGTGAAATAAATCAAGCAAATCAGCCATAAAAAAGAAGCTCCACAAGCCTTCCTTAACCTCTTCACCCACGCAATCATTTTTGCAAACAATCACAACAAAAATCCCACCCTCCTCTTGCTTCTTAATTTCAATAACCAAATCTCACCTCGTTATACGCTTACATAACGTTATCTAAAAACTCCCAGGAACAAGGAAAAGATGTCTAACCAAAGGTGCACTCGCGTCCTTAGTTCTGTTTCAACGGTTTTCTTAAGCTTTCCCTTTTATCATTTTCCTACAATGCCCCCGATCATTTGTGCTCTTGGGAATAAAAAATGACTTACTAGGACGGGGTATTTACGTCATTTCATATAATATAGTTGAAGATCCCACCAGCCAACCAGTATTCAAACGAACACGTCCTTTGGACCTATCAGAACATTCCACATCATCTGCGAGAACTTACATAAAAAATTTCAAATTTCTTAAATCTTTCCAACTTTCCGGCTTGCGTTATAAAACCTTAGTTAGGTGTTTAAGCTTTCCAGCTTGCCTTATAAAACGCTGTGTCTGTGTGCAGAAGTAGAACGTAAATTTACATTGCTTCTGATTGCTGCATACAATTTAGTCTTACCTTGTGATGAGGAGACCTTTTCTAATCTCAGAAACTTTTGAGACTGCTAAATCAGTTGCATTCTAATCCGCACTGAACTTGACCTGCTACGCAGGTACATCAAGAATTCAGTTGACACTCATCAGCTATGCCAAGTTGTAGATGTTTTATATTGTTGGAACCTCCTTTCATGAAAATTAGATTCGTGCAATAAGGAAGAGTCAGTCACTTTCCATTATCCCTGTGATAACCTCTCTATAAGTTACAATTTGACTAAACTATTACAAATTCAGTTTTACTGCCCTAGCTTGTTATCATTACTCTGATTGTAGTAAATGGTGTCTAGTGATCATCATAATTTTAAAGGCCAAGTAGGAACAGCTTTTGGGCCCGTTGACATTGGACCCTAATGGGGACTGAGTTTAAGCCTGTTCTAAGGCCCGACAAGTCTTTAACAAAAAAAGGCGTTATTTTAGGCTAAGTTTTTTCATTTTTTTACAAATTAAAACAATGTCATTTTAGTTTAGGTTAACCTACATCATTTTTCCCTATGTTTTCTCCCTCTCTTGCGTCGTTTTCTTTCCCCGCTTTAAGACTTCAATCTCTCTCTCTCTCTCTCTTTCAGACCAGTTTGCGGCCCACCGCCTACTTCCCTCTCTGCATCCTTTACCTGCACTCTCTCCCACTGTTCCTTCGTTGCGTCGCCGTATTGCCTCACTTCCTTGCTGCTCCGCAATAGTTTTTGCTTCTTCATCACGCTCCCACCAAGGTAAAATTCCTTCATCTTATTCTAGTTTTAATCTTTTGATTAAAAATTGAATATGTGAAATACTAAAATTTTTTGGGATTGTTGCCGTTTGAAGTGTTTTGGCAGACTTACACAGTTATAAACATCAACGTGTATGTAGTCGTGTAAGTTATTGTGAAGTTTCAAGAACTTAAATGATCACATACATATAAGTGACATACCTAGTCATATACACACTCGTATAATTGACCTTGTAAGTATGCAAAAGCACATACATGCTGGTGTGTTGTGTCACATACAAGCTTACACAGTCACATACACCACTGATAAACTTTAAATCTATCATTATGATTTATGATCCCCAATTCTCTCCCATGTCACAAAGTGCACATAGGTGTATGTATTGTCACATACTGAGTGTGTGACTGTGTAAGTTATTGTGAAATTTTTGTGCAAACATACACGATCACTTATACAAATGTGTTTTTGACTGTATATCTCACTTAATCATACTTACACAACCACATACATGAGTGTATATATAACCATATAAGTTCTCAAAACTTTACAGTCACTCACTTGACCACATACACTTCTGTGTAAGTTTGTGAAAACACATATACACGCCTGTGTATTGTGTGACATGATATACACATGTATATATATGACCTTGTAAGTCACTCTTAAACTTTAAATCTATGATTGCAATTTATGATCTCCTATTCTCTTCCATGTTTATGAGTTATCAATTATGATTATGAATAACATATATATTTATACGTTGATTGTTTCAAATGGGAGAGCATGTTCCTTCAGTGGAGAGTTGTAATCTGATACTGGAGACAGAAGTGGAAACTTTTAATCATGTACCAAGTGAAGATAGAAGTTCAAGTTAATTGAAAAGTAAATTTTAGAATTACTTCAATAAGACTAGATCAATGGATGGAATGAAAAAAGTTGAATGTAAGTATTGTCATAAGATGTTAGTCGGGAGTTCAAAAAGTGGAATCTCTCATTTAAATATACATATGGATTTGTGTAATAGAAAGAAGATCCTATCAAGAGGTCAATCATTTTTACCCTTAGCATTATGAGAGGGAATAATGAAATGACTGTAACATCTTATGGTGGCAATAGATCAAGACTTTTTATTGCTTTTATGCTAATTGGTGATGAATATCCACTATCTATAGTTGATACCAAAAGATTTAGGATGTTTTGTAACTCATTGCAACTGACCTTCAAAGTTCCAACTCTGAATACATTGAAGAACATTATGAAGATATATGAAGTGATTTATATTTTTAATATTGTTACCATTTACTCTTTGATTATTTTATGATTGATGTTGATCATATTTGTACATGGTAGGTTCATTTATATATAGATACCATATACAAACAAAAGGTTGGCAACCATGTTAGGAGACTATTTGATCAATTGGTATATCAACGCCAATTTGTCTATAATAATAGTCAACAATTGTAGCACAAATGATGTTATGATTAAAAAGTTGAAGAATAAGATACGGGTTGAAAGATTGTTGCTTGGTGGAAGGTTATTTTATATGTTTTTTTTACGCATATTCTGAATTTGATTATGAATGATAAGTTGAAGATGATGAAGGAAGCAATAGATTTGATTCAAAATGGTGTAATATATTGGAGTACAAACACCTAAAAGAGTTGATAAATTTAAAGAAACTATATGACTACTATGCATTCCGAGTACGAAAAAATTGTTTTTGGATTATCCAACTAGATGGAGCTCAATGTTCATGATGTTAGAGCCGATAATCCAATATGTTAAGGTGTTTACTAGACTATGACAAAGAGATTTACATTACACTTTCTTACGTATAGAAGATCAATGGGAGTTGGTTAGAGAATTTTATGAAAAATTGGAATTATTTTATATTATGACTGAATTATTCTTAGGAACAAAATATCTAACTTCGTACTGTTGCTTTAGCACTATGTGTGAAATAAAGAAAGTTTTATCTAATTGGATGTTTGATTTCAATAAGGTTATTAAGGTTATGGCAGAGCAGATGATGGAGAAGCTAAATTCTTTTTATTATATGGTTGGACATGTTGTTGCAATCATATACCTATGTTAGACCTAAGATACAAGATGGAGGGGATTAATATTATATATAATGTGTTGTATGGTGATCGGAATCAAGAGCATGTAGATGTGATTAAACAATTTTGGTATGATTTGTTTAATTATTATTAACTCCTAATAGGCAAATTTCATGATTGAAATCGCAACAGTTTAGGCTGTTTAGCTTCGGCTGAAGTTTCAAGTTCAGGCTCATCTTCTATAAGCAATTTGTTACTTTCATTTACAAAATTCACGAAAGAAAAAAGAGCTAAGACTTCATACAATATAATAGAGTCAGATAAATATTTAACAGAAGAATGTGAGACCAAAGTTGAAAATGTGCAGTTCAATGTATTATTATGGTGGGGAATTGTGGAAATAGTTTTACAATCTTACAAGTAATTACACGGGACCTATTAGTAATTTTATCATCCACTGTTGTTTCAGGGTCTACTTTTAGCACTCGTGGTGAGGTTATTAGTCCTTATCGTGCTCGACTTTATCCTTGTACTGTAGAAGCACTTATGTGCGTTCGAAATTGGTTAGATGATGAACATATTGAGGAAAAACTCTTTTCTTTTTGAAATATCAATTTCATATATTTTTTGTATTATCTTATCTTATATTGTTTTTTAATTTGTATATTAATCAAGGGTTTGAATCTCATTTCGTACCGACCGACGAACGGCACGAGATTAGGATAGATTGGTACCGAGTATAAATATCGATCGGTACTAATAATACTAATCAAATACCGACCAGTACTAGAAATTTTGGAAATTATAAGGACTAAGTTGTAAAATTTTTTAAAATTTTTACTCATTCCCCCCCCCCCTCCTTTTTCTTTTTTTCAAAGTTTTTTAATTTGTTATTTAATTAATCTTTTATTGTGATTTTTTAATTTTTATTTTTAAAATAAAATAAATATTTTATTACTAATAATAAATAAAAATTAAAAACAAATTAAAAACAAATTATTTTATTTAAATTTATTTTAATCTTTTATATAATATTTATTAATAAAGTATTAATACAAATATTTTATTTTAAAAATAAATAGTTTAAACATTATTATTTATAAACTAATATTTATTTTATATATTTTTAATTATTAAATCAAATTTTAATTGAAATATATTTTTAAAAAATAATTTCAAGTTTAATTATATTTATTAATAATAATTAAATTAATTTTATAATTTAAATTAAATTAAGATATTTATAATTTTATTAATAATTAATTTTAATTAATTAAATATATAATTTATTTAATTGATAGTAAATTAAATAATATATTTTTATTTCATGTTGCAAGTTCACTTGGTTGTTTCCTTATCACGAACTCCTGTTGTAAATTATAATAATTTGAGAATTAGGGATATTTATTATTCTTTTTATTGATATTTTGTGTAATTATTATTTATTATATAATGAAAATTGAAATTGTAATATTTTAAACACTTTATATTGTTCTTAATTTTATATTTGTATGATAATGATTGTTTTTTATATAAATTGTGGTTATTATTTATATGTGAAATATCTAAAAATTATTTTTATTTCATATTAATTGTGATTATTATTTATTATTTATTATTTTGATTTTTGGAGGTAGGGTTAAAAATATATAGTACAATTATACAATATGACAACGAAATATTTTGTAATTTTTAAAAAAATTCAGAGATTATTTCATAAATTTAAAAAATTACCCGAACCGGTATCCGACATTGACCGGTATCAGTACAATACCGTACCAGAACCCAATTCGATAGCAAATCCAGTACAGTATTCGTAACATTGATATTAATACAATCACAAGTATTGATACGAAAGTAACTAGACATACATATACTCATAATCATCAATTAAGTGGACATTATTTTGATAAAATATTCGATGATGAAAATATATTTAATTATTTATTAATTATTACCATGTGCATAATATTCCTTTAATTTTAATATTACAATACTAAATATAATATTTCTACACAAAGAAGACGTTTTATCAATATATATACATTTTATATATTCATATATTATAAATTTCTAATTTTTATTAATCAATTTAAATTCATAAATTCAAGTAATTGAATTTTTATATTGTATTTTTCATTAAATATATTTCTATTAAAAATTTAAAAATTTTCAAAAAATCAAGCTTAATAAATCCAATAGAGCCAGGCTAGGGCCTGGACCTGCCCAACCCAATGCATTCCCTAAGGCCAATATTGATGAACATATGAGGTCATGCTCAACTTAGCCAGAATGTAGATCTAATGATTTGTCAAGTTCCCATAAATTCAAGCTTATGTGCACACTCAAAAACTTGAAACTTGATGGGAATGCAATGAGTATTTATGTCAAAATCGAAATACTAAAGAGCATTATAATGAAAAAAGGAGCGATCAAAAGTGCCTAGAAAATGTTCAAATGGCTGTGTTACGAGAAGTAGTCTACAATGTAACTTGGGTGAGCAAAGAAATGAGCTCACATCACTCAATATCAATTCAAGCCCATCAACACAAAATGAGAGTTTAGAATAGAGAGGTTCATCAAAGCCTATCATACATCCACACACAGGAGAGCATGGTCTAAAGGATTTTAGAAGATAGAAACTGTTATAACAAATTCACTCACAGCAATTTTGTATGAGCTATCATTCTTTGTGTAAAATCTATTAGAGAATCTTATGTATATATTGAGACCTCTAGGTACATGTAAACAATACTATTCTTCCAAAAAAAAAGTAATACAATATGAAACATACAAGTCTACATCTTTTCATGGTATCAGAGTTGTTATAGACAAAGGTATAATGGTTGACACAAGAAATCAATCATCTTCTACCAACCATTCTTCATCACAGCAAACACAAAACCCTGCAACTTCACTTGATTTTCCAGCCCTTGCAAAAACACTTAACTTCAATCTTCCTATCAAGCTTGATAGGAAGAACTTTATCAACTAGCAAGCTCAGGTTTTAGCTAATATTAGAGCCCTTGAGCTTGAGGATTTCAACTCTGCAGAATTTATTCCACCTTTGCAGTTTCTCATAGGATCATCATCAACTGTTGCTCAAATAAACCTAGACTACAGAGCTTGGAGTAAACCAGATCATCTTTTTCTATGCTGGTTACTCTCCACAATAGGAGAGGAGGTTGTTGGACAAGTCACTCAGTCTAAAACCTCCTTTGAAGCTTGGCAAATCCTTGAGAAGCTTTATGCTCAGACATCCATGGTGCGAGTTCTGCAGCTCAAGCAACAACTATCAACCATTCAGAAAGGATCATTATCAATCAGTGAGTATATGAAAAAAATTAAAAAAATAGGGGATGCTCTTCTTTTGGCAGGATACTCTGTGACTGAACATGAGCTAATTCTCAGTGCACTAAACAGCCTTGGAAATGAATATGACCCTGTGGTTTTCCTCTTAACTCACACTATGACTTTATCCACTCTCCAAGAAGCACAATACTCTTTGATGATGCATGAAACCCGACTAGAACAACTAGACACAGTCTCTCAAACCAATATCCCAATACTTATTGCCAATGTGGCTACCTATAACATTCAGATCAGAAACAACATTCAAGGAGGGCGTTCTGGTTTTAGAGGTCAGGGAGGTCGTGGCAGAGGAAGTAAATGGTCTGGCAACTCCCATATTTTCTGCCAATTATGTCAGAAGCTAGGCCATGACGTGTTAAAATGCTATAAGCGCTTCGATTAATCATGGCAAGGCACACAATCTACTTGGAAACCTCAACATTTATAGCTTAATTTTTAGGGTAACTCTCAGTCTACACATAACTCTCCACAGACTTTTCTTGCTCATAATCAGTCCTATATTGCTTCAGAACTGACAAGTGACACCACATGGTTTTGTAGACAGTGGTGCTACAAACTATGTTACAACAGATATTCAGAATCTAACATTGGCTCATAATATGGAGGCAAAGAGCAGCTAACAGTGGGAAATGGTAATGCTTTTCCTATTGCTCATATTGGATCATCATTCATTAAGTTTCAAGATAACACACATACACATCTAGCCTTAAAACAAATACTACATGTACCTTCCATAACGAAAAATCTTTTGAGTATTTCAAAATTGACAAAGGATAATAAAATTGTAGTTGAATTTTTTGATGAGTATTGTCTCTTTAAGGACAAGGTTTCAGGAACAATTCTGCTTCGGGGAGTGCTTCAGGATGGCCTTTACAACCTTAAAGCATCATCTGCCCAGCCTACATCTACCACAAAACAAAGACTTCAGTCCAAATCATCACCCAGAGTATCTTCTATATTTCCTCCTAAAACCTCTACAGCTTTAAGTTCTGTTAATTCTAACACCGGTTTAAATCAAGTTGAAGAAAATGTTGCTCATGTTAATGCAAATGTTTGGCATGCCAAACTTGGACATCCGTCCACCAGTGTACTAAAGCTTGTAGCAAAGTCAATGAATTTACCTATTAATCTAAATGATGTCAATTTTTGTGACTCGTGTAAATATCGTAAACTTCATTAGCTACCTTTTGCAAATCATGATATAACAATCAACAAATCACTTGAAATTATATATTCAGATATATGGGGACCCTCACCCTACCTATCCTCTACTGGATATAGATGTTATATCATTTTCATTGATGCCTACTCAAGGTTTACTTGGTTTTGTCCACTCAAACTTAAATCTGAAGCTCTATCAATATTTATTAAATTCAAAACTCGTATAGAACTTCAGTTTGAGCCAAAGATTAAGGCTATTCACACAAACAATGGGGGGAATATAAAGTCTTTTTGCCTTATTTATCTCAACATGGCATTACACCCCGTTTCACCTGCCCCTATACACATCAACAGAATGGTGTTTCCAAAAGGAAACATCGTCACATCATAGAAATGGGCCTCACCTTGCTCATGCCCATATGCCCTTAACCCTATGGCTTGAAGCCTTTTCTAGTGCTACCTACCTTATCAATAATTTACCCTCCTCCACACTCCACAATAAATCACGCTTTGAAAGGCTATACAACAAAAATCTGAATTACATGCATCTAAAACTTGTAGTTGTTTTCCCTATCTAAGTTACCACTCTGGTCATAACCTTAATTTTCACACATCTAAGTGTGTATTTTTAGGCTATAGTCCCCATCACAAAGGCTATATGTGTCTTAATGCCAAGGGTCAAATGTTTATCTCCTGCCATGTTGAGTTTAATGAAGAGGAATTTCCATATCTGACTCTTTTTCCACAACAACAACAACCTTCTGCTTCAAGATCTCACAGCTCTTTACCCCTCTCTGTTCTAGCTCCTGTAACTCCTTTTAACAAGTCAATTCATGGCACTCCTCTGCAAGCAGATTAGTCACCTCTGCCTTCACAGTCCTTTAATACTCATCAGGTACATTCTTCTCCACTTTTATCTACTCCTTTATCTGTTTCTAGTCATCATCTTTCACACATTGCTCCACCTACTACCACACCTCTGCCTACCCATCCTATGCAAACAAGATTAAAGAGTAGTATATATAAGCCTAAAGTCTACACCACTGCCCTCATTCCCTGTTCTGCATAAGAACCTGATTCCATTTCCTAAGCTCTAAATGACCCTACCTAGAAACTAGCTATGAAGAATGAAATTGATGCTTTGAATCACAACAGGACCTGGCAATTAGTGCCATATGCATCCCATATGAATGTTCTGGGCACAAAATGGGTATTTCAGATCAAATACCATGCTGATGGTCTGTGGCAAAGCATAAGGCTCATCTTGTTGCTAAAGGGTTTAATCAAACACCTGGGGCTGATTTCACCGAAACATTTAGTCTGCTAGTAAAAGCTTCAACTATAAAAATTGTTCTTTCACTGGTTGTATCACACCACTGGGATATACAACAAATCAATGTTAACAACGCCTTTCTATATGGCGAGTTACAAAAAGAGGTTTACATCAGCCAGCCTCAAGGTTTCGAGGATCCTACCCATCCTACACATGTCTGTCGCCTGCTAAAAGCCTTATATGGGTTCAAACAAGTCCCCAGGGTTTGGTTTGACACACTCAAAAGTTCTCTCAACCAGTAGGGATTTCAGAATTTCAAATCGAATACTTCATTATTCTATTTCAAACATCAGGCTACACTTATCATTCTACTTGTTTATGTTGACAACATTTTAGTCACTGGGAATGATCCCCAAGCAATACAGGCAATTATTGATAAGCTACATAATCAGTTTGCTCTCAAAACTCTTGGCAATCTCAACTATTTTCTAGGATTTGAAGTTTATCAAAATTCTACTGGGCTTTATCTATTACAACACAAATATATTCGGGACTTACTTCAAAGAGTGAATATGGAGACTTGCAAGCCTTGCTCCACTCCAGTCTCCACAAACACCAAGCTCTCCCTTTATGATGGTTCTCCTATTAACAATCCCTCTATCTATCGTAGTCTGGTTGGTGCCTTATAATATCTCTGCAAAATAAGACTTGACATTAGTTATATTGTAAATAAACTGAGTCAGTTTCTCTCAAATCCTTTACAACCTCACTGGATTGCTTTAAAACGAGTTCTTCATTACCTTCAGGGGTCGTCTCATCTAGGGTTACACTTCAAACCTTCGTTGACTCCTTTAGATCTTCATGCCTTTAGTGACTCAGACTGGGCTAGCTCTCCGGATGATCAGAAGTCCACATCCGGTGGTTGTGTCTTCCTAAAGGGGAATCTGGTGTAGTGGAACTCCAAAAATGATCCAGTACTGAAGCCGAATTTAGAGCCCTATCTTAAACCTCTACTGAGCTAATCTGGCTTCTTTCAGTGCTATCTGAGCTCGATTTTACTACCATTCACAAACTTGTTTTATGGTGTGATAACAACAGAGCTCGTTCTCTCTCACAGAACCCAAATTTTCACTCTTGCACCAAATACATCGAAATAAATGTGTACTTTATTAGAGATAAAATCTCAGATGAAACCCTAGAGGTAAAATATGTGAGCTCTACTGATCAGATAGCCGACTTATTGACTAAACCAATGATAGTTGTTCGCCTCAACCATCTAATTTCTAAACTCAATCTAGTTAGAAATCTGAGGTTGAGTTTGAGTGGGGATGTTATGAGAAGTAGTCTACAAAGTAACTTGGGTGAGCAAAGAAATGAGCTCACATCACTCAATATCAATTCAAGCCCATCAATACAAAATGAGAGTCCATAATAGAGAGGTTCATCAGAGCCTATCATACATCCACATCCAGGAAAGCATGGTCCAAAGGATTCTAGAAGACAGAAACTGTTATAACAAATTCACTCGCAGCAATTTTGTATGAACTGTCATTCTTTATGTAAAATCTGTTAGAAATTTTTATGTATATATTGAGACCTGTAGGTACATGTAAACAATACAATTCTTCCAAAAAAAAAAAAAAAGCAATACAATACGAAACATGTCTACATCTTTTCAGGCTGGACCATTACTTTCTTTAATTTCAATAATGTTAGGTGGCAATGGCATATGTTAACAACGGCACAGTGCATTCTATTCTCAACTGCGAATGTAACTTGAAGTTAGTATCTTGGATCACGCAGATCTAAAAACAGAATAGTAACATGCTGGATTCTTTGAATTTCAAAGAAAGATTAATAAGATATTAGAAACTAGCCATGGCGGTTCGCCCAAATTTTGCCGCTTTCAGATCAGAAGACAGCTTCTCAAGTCTTCCAATCAGGACTTCAAGTCTCAGCCATGGTTTCTGAATTAAGTAGCTACTGCTTCCTCCAACATTTTCAGTGATGCTAGGCATATGAAAAATCTCTTCAGGACTACGGTTTGCATGTTCACCAGCTTGCTCTAGTGTTGTCCTTTCAGCACTGGCAATTTGCTTTCCTTTGATTGAAAATGGCTCCCTGTAATTAGAAGCCTTGCCATCTCCAGTTTTGGACATTA
This sequence comes from Erythroxylum echinodendron, assembly GCA_027575705.1. NCBI lineage: Eukaryota > Viridiplantae > Streptophyta > Magnoliopsida > Malpighiales > Erythroxylaceae > Erythroxylum > Erythroxylum echinodendron. The sequence goes on from JANZXR010000005.1 coordinate 23,880,103, forward strand.
GAGGATGAGATTGAGCTGAGTGGCTGAATGTATTATCACCATTACGGTCCTGTCTACTTCCCAGTGCCTCGGGCTGTGTTGCCTCTTTCAACAGTAATATTTTTGGATCGGAGCTTCTTACTGACTTGTTATTTACTAATGGGGGAGTATTACTCTCATTAGCTTTCTGCTTCTCCACTGCTTCATTTTCAACACATGTTCCTTCTGAAATCGATGACTCCTTAAATGCCGTAGAAGATGTACTTTGAGATTTCCCTGATAAAATATTGCCACCTCTACATTGCTCACTTTCAGGATCAGCCTTCTTGTAATCAGGCTTCAGCATATAATTATCAACAGCAGTGATATTGCCTTCCTCAACAGAATGACTTGCTTCAGCCATACCTTTGGGAGGAAATCCTGGAGGAACCAGACGACTGTTAATTTCCTTTACCAATGCAAAGTCCTGGACCAAAGTTCTTGTTAGCTTTGAAGGACAGCTTGGACAAGCCACCTCGTGGTTCTCCCCATTCTTTCTTTTCAAACTCTGGGCAGATCTTTTTTGAATGAACTCATTTGAAACGTCAACATGTTTCTTTTCATCCTCCCATATTAACATTGTTTTCTTTGGGATCTGTAATGGAGAAGCATGGGACACTGCCGCACTTTTGACTTGATTCTCCTTTACAAATTCTCCTGCATATTCTTCTGAAATCTTGAGGAACACATCTGGAGTAGCAGATAAATTACTAACTTTATGGTTTCTTTTTGGAACTTTTGATAATATTCCGGCTTGGTTACCTAGATTACCAGGAACAACAACCGAGGAATTGTCATTCTTTTGTTTTGAAATCTGTGGTGAAATTCCTGAAATAAAAGAATTACACTCAGCGTCCTCCTCTTGTTGTGAAGCTCCTGATGTTACTTTTAAACTGGAGCAGAAAGTTTCATGATTCTTCACATCATTTCCTGTATCTGGTTTTAGTTTGGAGCTCGCAGAAGTCTCGCCTTTACTTTTCTCTTTAGATATTTCCATTAATGCTTTGTTCTTCTGCAACATTAAAGAGAACCCCTTGGAAGGTGATACGAACTCACACTTCCTCTTTATAAAAATACTCTTCCCTTTCAAACTCATAGGTTTTGCTCTAGAAGTTGTCTTCTGGCTCTTACCTTGCAAACTGGAAATAGACCGCTTCCAACAATCCAAGTACCGGGTTGTAACCTTTCCTTCTAAACGAAAGGAAGGAAGATACCGCATTGCATCAATCATTGGCCTATTGTAATAACTCCATGAAACCTCAGGACTCATATCAAACCGAGTAACATAACCTGGAATATCTTGATCAAATCCAAACTGCATTGCAACTCTATGAGGAAGGTACTGCTCTATGAAGGAATGTCCAACCAACTCAGAAACCTTCAAACATTGACTAAATGACAATATTTCCTCATCTAAGCCCGAATCTACTACTTCTTCCGCTGCATCAGAGAATGGCGTAGTCCAGTTTGGTATAATTTTATCATAAGGCCGCCATATGAAGTTTTCTTTGGCTGAGTCCAAACAAAGCCTCACATCCTCTATTCTGCATGTTAGTTTGTCCCATCGAGCTAGCCTTGGCTCACCATTTTTTGTCAAATTGGGCTGGGGTCGCAACTCTACAAACCTCTCCCAAATCCAAACCTGAATCAATTGAAATGGAGACGTTACCGCTACAGTCACTACGTCATCATTTCTATTCTTTGACTTTCTACCCTTATTGTTCTCTAAAGAAGTAAGGTTTTCTTTCAAAAAGCTCAAGTCTCTGTAAAGACTGGCAAGAATGGCAGGTGCAAGAGCAATCCTAGTCCCTCGAGCTAAATGAATTGCGATGGACAAACAGAAGTCAGAGATAGTATCACGAGCCGTACTTAGAACAAACCTGGACAACCAATAGGCCAAGAACGCTTCATGCTCTACTTCATTACCACTATCCATAAATTTTCGCATCCACAGACCATGGCTTGCCTTCTTTGCGCTAGTTCTCATCATCTCTTTTCTTGCCAGCATGAGTTGAATATTTATGGGCTTCAGTTCCTCATCTTCAAGAGAGAGAAAAACAGGGGCCCCCAAAACAGAGTAACCGATCATCAACAAATCTTCTAGAGTAACTGTAGCTTCACCCCAAGGAAAGATGAAAGATTTGGTATCAGGACGCCATCTCTCTGCAATCCCAAAGATCAAATCGCAGTCTCTAACAATGGTGTAAGTGGAATTCATTATAGCTTCATGAACACCAGCTCTTTCCCAAGTAGTTTCATGCAAAGAAACCATCTTTTCAACCCATTCCTTCCATTGTTCAGATGGTTTATTCCATGCCCTGAATGTAACACTTAAAGTCCCCTTTCCGGGCTCAACTTTTGCAGGTAGAGAGATAGTAGGTAGGTGAGGCTTAGAAATGGATTCACCAATATTGGTAGAAGTTGGTTTCAGAAAATGGGCTGTTCTCAAAACAGGCTTTCCTTGACCAGTAGCTGAGATCATAAGCTCTTCTCTCGATTCAACAATGGAATCTGGTAATTCTTCCATTGTCCAGAGGTCATAGGCCCCTCTCTTGATTCAATCGGGTTTGCTTGAGAAAGGAACCAAGAGACGCAAGGGAGGGAATTTTAAAATAAGATGACAGGGTCTACAAGAAAAGTTGTGATGTGCTGTCTTCTTTATTGAAAAGAAAGAAAACAGTTGGTTGTTGTGTAGATTGACGAGTAGTCGTGTCCATTCATTGGGAAGTGAGAGGGACTCTAAAGTCTAAACTAATTAAAGTTCTAAAATTTTAATTTATGAAACAAGATTTTTTTTCTTTATTTTAAAGAGCAGGGTCATTTTAGACCTTAAGTTTTATTCTATTAGACAAGTATTACACAAGCATTTCGATGTTAATAATTACAATCTTAACATTTTAAAAACATTAAATTATAACTCAACCCTAACGAAAAATTCAAACTATACTGTTAAGTGTGAGGTTAGTACAATTCAAACCGTTCTATTAAATATCAGGATAATTGTTATTTTATTCAAATAAATGGGTTACCTTTATTATGTCATCGTTAACATGGGAATTAGAATCCACTTACTAATTAAATTAATAAATTATATTAAAAGAGTGAGATTTACCATTATATTAAATCTTAATCATATCTTTAGATGGTTGGATGAACCCTGCCTCCAACAACTCACCAAGTTGTTTCTGAAGTTTCGCCAATTCCATCGGGGACATCCTATATGAGGCACGTGCACGTAGGATCGCTCCAGGAACTAGCTCGATCTTGTGATCTACCTCACGACGAGGGGGACGAGTCATCGGCAACTCTTTCGGCATTACCTCCCGAAATTCCCTCAACAAACTTGCAACCGCATTAGGGACTTCCACTACGTGGACTCGGCCCAGGCTAAGGACTTGACGGACTAAAGACTTAGGCTATGCTCGGATAGATGGACCACAACTTATGGACTTGTTGTGAGAAGCATTGGATCCGGCTAATGTGCTATGTAAGCTTCGGCGAGATCACACTGCATCATCAGCGGATAGAGATCGTGGGGAGATCTTGGATGATGTGGTAATGACGAGGAGTTAGAGTTACAGTGGAACACAACATCTGAAGATAGCAGAGATCTTCGGGGATAAGGATGCTAGTTTCTCATCCATCCGAGCATAGCCTAAGTCCTTAGTCCGTCAAGTCCTTAGCCTGGGCTGAATCAATCTTCACAGACTCTACCAAAATTCGCACAAAGTCTGATCACTCTCGCCTACGATTGCCTTAGTGTTTTCGCATGCCTCTCTCATGCATGAATCCAGCTAATCTCCCCCCTAAGGCCCCTCATAGGAGGTTGCTGAGAAGTGCTCCGAAAGTTAAAGGTCTAACAAACCACCCCCACCAGATGGATTCGAAGTCCTCGTCGAATTAGTCTGAAGGTAGGTGTTTACCTGGTCTTCGAATTGCCACAAGGTCGTATCTTTCTCCCACGTAGCTTCTGCGACAGGTTTACCTTTCCACTGAATTAGGAACTCGGTCCGTCGGTTCTTCTTGTGTTGACCCATTGTCCGATGATCTAGGATCTTCTCCACTTGATCAACCTTTTTTGTTAAGCAAATGACTGATATCATTTTGTTTACCCATCGTTTTGTTTACAGTCTCCATCCGACCCTCCTCATTTCATCGACTCTCCTCATTTTTTCGACCCTCCTTATTTCTCCAACCCTCCCTTATCGAATTCTGTTTGAGAGTTTGGATTCGTTCACCGCGTGGAATTTGTCACTGTATGTTTGGGAGAGAATCTGCCGAAAGCATCGTCGTTCATAGGTAAGTGTTTGTGTTATTTAGTTTAGCATTAGATGGGAATGACATGTTTTGTCTATTGGGTGGGTTCTGTTGTGTTCACTATCCTGATCCTCTTTTTGCCGAGTTGTGCTAGAAGTTTTGTAAAAATAATTGGTTGTAGTTAAAGATATTTTGTTTTCTATGAGGAAATTTAGGTGAGTTGGGGTTTTGGATTGTAATAAACTGAAGATTATCCGATGCTTGAGCATTTTGTTGCTAAGAAAATGAACTAAAAAGGAGAGGCCTGCTAATTGAAAATGTTGACTATTGTATGTTTTTATGGAGTCTATCATTTGCCCTTCTTATTGGCATCATTAACAACTTAGTTCACAGATGTTAGTAGCTATTATATATAGAGATGGCAATAATAGCCCGGCCCACCTGGTCCTGCTCGATCAAGCTTATTTTTGGCCCGAGTTGGCTGGGTCACAGGCTGACCATGGTCTGCTCACCCGGGCCATGAGTCAGCCTGGCCCAGTCCGTGGCAGACCTATTTTTTCCTAAACGACGTCGTTTTGAATTTTTCCTTTAAAAAATAAATGACATCCCTTTCCCATCCCGGCCTGTCGGCCACGGGCAACCGTGGCTCAGCCCATTGACATACCTAATTATATAAGATACAACAGAGGATATAGGTCGTGCCAGATGTTATAACAAGCAATTATATAGGATACATAAATGGGTAGCCTAAGCAGATTTTCATCGGTGGGAAGCCTGAGATCATCTTTGGTGTTTCCATTTTCAGTTAAAAGACTTACGTGCAGCATTAAGATTAAATAAAATCAATTATGTGACCAACTGATTTGTATAAATCTAGTGCCACATGACAACAACCAACTGTTTCATTTGACAACAAATTCTTAGACCAATGTTTTAATTTCATAGTGGGAGAAAGTTTCTTAAACTTATACAGGCTGTGAAGTTTGAATTTCATTCACAAAACAAGATCAAGAATGAAGGATTGTGTCCATCCTCTATAACCCTAATGTTTACTCATGTTGTACAAGAAGTTGGATGAAATGAAAATGTAAGTATAAAGTTAAATATGAAATTCTCTAGATCCCACATGGTGAATTACAAAAAACAAATCATCATAATAAATGAAATTAACAGTTGGGGCCTCCTGATTAGTTAAAAAGCTATGTTTCCTATATAATTGCTTGTTATGTCTAATAAAACCTTTATTTCAGTTAAAGCCACTTCTTTACCAAAACAAGTAGGAAGAACATCGATCTTCAATGGAGCTTTGTGTTGAAAAGGAATAGGAGGGTGGAGTCTTAGTGATTCACATACTGCACCATGCAAATAAAGTAGGTCTTTTAGTTCTTATGGTTTAAAAAGCTGCAAATTTTTTGCTTCTTTGTCTGTTGCAATCATCTTAAGCTCCTTCATTATCTTGTCTTTGTCCTCATGATTCGTTGAAACATTCTAGAGAAACCAAGTTAGAGCAGAACTCATTGTGTCTGCCCCTATAAGGAAAAGATTCAAAATGGTGTCACTAAGAAACTTGTCATCCAGTTTCGATCCAATAAATTCAACGTCCTGAGATATGATTTTAACTGATCAACCCCATCTTCATCTTCCTAAGTTTTTCTGTTTTCATGAAGCTATATTCAGAAACTAAGTGATCTAAATCTGCAGAAGCTTTGATCATCTTTCCCTCTTTTCCAATAGCTAGCAATCTCTGCAACTTCCAAAATAATTCAAGCCTAATATGTCGATAAAATATCATCTCCATTGCATTGTCCATGGCTTTCGAGAATTTAACTTCTGTGAAATCTACCGATAGATAATCAGGGTCGTAGATTGCATTTTAACTAAATCATATATTATCTTATTATCATCTTTTAAGTATGCAGATGGAATCATTATTATCGACGAACACAACAGTGAGTTCAAAGTTCGACAATGTCGTTTGCTATTATGGGTTAAACACCCCATTGAAGACTACTTGAAGTGATTGTAATTCTGGCCAAAGATTTTATGGATGCCCTAATTATTCGATGAGAAATTATTGTTATTAGATGTAACGTCCCAATATTCCATATTAAGGATTAGGACCCCAGAATAGTGTATATATTGATAAATTAGAGGTGCATTTCATTCATCATATGGCATATTTAAATTGTGTTAATATTCATGAAATAATTGTACAAGCATGCATTGACATTTTTCGGGTAAAATTGAGCTATAAATGTGAATTGCGGATTTAATTTGTCTTGAAATTTAAAATTGGTGTGTATGAAAATTAATTTAGCCATTTTGGCGATATTTCAGATATTTTGGAAATTAGGGGTATTTTTGGACTAGAAAAAACAATGGATGTGTGACACATGGCAGCATATATATATATATATATATATATATGATAAGTGGTCTACTTGCATGGATGACACGTGGCATTGTATCAAGTACACATGAAAATTTTCTGCAGCTTGTGTTTGTTCTTTATTTGGTTTGTTCTTCACTGAAAATACCAACATTTTCTTCTTTGTTTATCCTTCACTCCATCACCAAAACAGTAAGTTGTTCCTGTTTGTGTAATTGGTTATTGATTCTTACATCAAAGTAAGAATTTCAGTCCATGGCAAGTTTTGGTTCTGTTTAATCTTATTTGTTTCTATCCACTAAAACTTCTTTGCCCACTCTCAATTGCTGGAAGTATAGCTGAATCAAGTAAGTTGAGCTTTAAGCTTTATGGTATCCTGAATAGCTTTTTTATGATATTTGAATTAGACTCAAATGGTTTTGATAATTGGAGTAAAAATGAAAAGTGTAGAAAATTGGAGTTAACTGGAAAAATGCAGAAAAATGAAGACATGTGTGAATGGTGATCTATTTTGATGTTTGAGTTTTAACATGAGATTTTGGATATATTTATGAATGATTGGAGCTGAAATGGAAGTAGAAAAGATGATTTATGCAAAAGATTTGTTAGCTGAAAAAAGTAGGAGTTTTGACATCCCCAAAAAAAATGAAAGAAAAAGAAAAACTTGCGTAAGGCTTATTGAAGGGAGACTATTTTGAACATACTTCACTCTTTTTGTTATAACTTCTTCTCCTGACCTCCAAATGACATGAGATTTGAACCAAAAAATTCATAATACATTGTTCTTGTTCTCCACCAAAATTTATAGCCATCTGAATTAAATTGTATGTGATTGATTGACGAGTTTAGGATGAAAATGTTGAGGTGCGATAGAATTTGAAAACTGGAATGTTTTTACTGAACATGCTTCGATATTTTGACTATCTTTTGATCTGTATATTTGCAAATAAGATGATTCTTTATTTAAATTGAACTAGAGACATTTGGATACAATTTTTAAGAAGAAATTGAATTTGAATTCTGTCCTTAAGGGTCTTGAAATTTAGCTTGAATTTGAGTTTTAGCTTACGCTATAACACTACCAGTGACAGAAATCATATCTTGTTGTTATCAAATAAACTGTATTGATGTAGGCCATATCAGACAAAAGTGTCTTCACCAAAGTTGTATTTTATTCTTTTAGTTTTCAAATGGGATAAAGTTTGTAATTTTTGAATATTGTAATTGAGAGATATGAGTTGTACAACTTCGAATGCATGATCATGCACTAGCCAAAAGTTTAAATGTACTCAGTCTGTAGTATTGTGAGCATAACTCATAGAATAATGAATCAAATTGTATGATCTTAGTGTCATTAGAAACTTAAGACAATGGGAAACATTTTTCTAGAAGGAAGTGTTGCCAAATTGCTCCATTTACCTGGTCTGAATAATCATGAATAAAAATTTTAAATGATCAATGGGTTATGCTATTAGAATCCAATTGTTTTATTGTGGTGCAAACCCTAAGTATAGATTAAGTTATGTTAGTTTTGAAATATGAATGATCATGTGATGTGAAAGATGGAAAATACCCCATATTGTTATTGAACATGCATTGTATATATTTCATAAACATAGATGTGTATAAATGAATACTTATACAATTGTGCAAAATTGTGTTATGTATAAATGTATTTTGCATGATATAGAGGAGCATTTAGAGCGCCATCATCTAGACATTGACGAGACTTTAAGGCAATAGTTTTCTGGAGCAATTTGTGAGTAACCTAATATGTTCTTACCTTGATTTGTTTTGTTTATTACTGAATTGAATTTGATATTGACGAATGTGTTCTAAATTCTGTACTGAATTCCATACATGAAATGTTCGAAGAGTTTTGATGCATGATTAAACATTGGAAGTGCTACTTGTACATGAATGAGATTGACTACATGGTTCTCAACTTGAATGTTCATGCCAGACCTAGTCCGACGATTATTGTGAACATGAACATAAATGCAAATGTAATTGATCAAATGTGATGTTTGAAATTAAGGAATGCATTTCATTCCAATGCATGAAATATAAAGGTAGCTGTGGCTGATGTCGTCAGTGAAAAAGAGCTTAAAGCTCAGACATTCGTGATTAAAGCCTGAGACTCAATGTGTACAAGAGCCTTGTATTTCCAATGAATAAGGAACAGTATGAAAGAGCTCGATATCTATAACAGATACATGACAGTGAAAAAGGCACACAGAAATAACAATGAAATAAATGAAATCGAGTCTCATAACATTGCATATACATATGATCTAAATAAATTGAATTGTTTCAATGTTTTAAGAACTTTGTGTATGAATTATGTGATAAACTGTCAATGTGTATGTTCTGCAAAATTGTACCGAAATGATGACATGTTTGAATTTTATTTTTGGAGTATGATAAATGAGATTAAGTGTTATGTGTTATTACTTGACAAAAATCAAGTTAATTGGAATTACATGATAATATGATTTATTGTGCTGTATAACAAGAGTGAACGATTGAGGATGGTTACTCAACTGAGTTCACAAAACTCACCAAAATTACAACGTTGACAATTTTAGGTTTGAGAGAGCGATGACATAGCTTCTAAGACTGCATAGAAGCGATTTTGTATAATTTGTGGAGATCAAATATGGCTCAAAGGTCGGTCAGCTTAGACTGAAAAAATAGTTTGTTTTAATTTTTGTTTAAGTTTCCTCATATTTGTAGCATATTATGTAGACTGAGTTGTAAACACTCTAGGTTGATATTGTAAAATATGGATGATGGTTAATGCTACAGTGTAAAGTATAGTTTGCGAAATGAAATGAGGAAAATTTTGGTTTTTAAACAATGTGTTATTTTTGGTTTTACATACCATGCCATGTGATATAGTGAAGGTGAAATAGTTATCACACCATTTCTATCGAGCATGTGCACGTGTTTTCTAAGGGCACACGTGCATGTGTCAGATGGGAGTGGGGTGTTACATTAGATTAATGAAGTCGAATGTTAAACTTTGTTTAAGGTATTTTTCTTCCTAAAATTGAATTGAATGTTTTAGATTAGGAGATGCAAGTTTTTCAAATGGTACGATGAAGAATTTAGTGAGAGAGCCATTGAAGTGATTCAAAATTTAAGAAGAGAATTATCAATGTCAATGGAAGAGGTTAAAAAAAGCATAACAAAGGACTTGAAGAACAAATGAATCTTTTGAAGGAGGAAATACATTTATTGAGAAAAGAGTAAAAACAAATTAAGTTTATGTTAATGAACATTGTAATTGTAATAGGATTATTTATGGTTATGCTACTTTTTATTTGTAAATATGTTATGAGGATATTGTATTGAATTTGAACAATGTAATGGTTGATATTAATTTCATGTATCTTATGAAAATTTTGATTTTAAATATATAACTAATATACAACGGTTATGTTGTATAACAAATCATAATGAATATGTTGTATATGAATAATAAAATTTGTATAAGAATTATGTAACTCAATTGAAAAAACAATTCTATTATATATAACCAATATAAAATGGATAAGTTGTAGTATAACAACTCATAATTCATATAATGAATATGTTGTATATGAATAAAAAAATTGGCACATGAATTAATATACAATGAATAATTTACTAGTTGCATATATAAACAATATACAATGGATAATTTACTCATTGTACATGTTGTCAAACATGGAAAAAGGCAATGTAAGAAAGAGATTGACATAGAGAGAAAGAGAGAGCGAGAAGTGCAACAAATCATATTAACTAATAAAATATTTACATTGTATTTAAACAACACAAACATTCATATGTATACAACCCAAATATGTATACATTGTAAGTATACAACTAACCAATGTTTGCTTCATTTGTATCTAACTGTGTAGGATTAGGTTGTGATGATGAAGTCAATGAAGTTCTCCTTCTACTTAGTTCAGTTTGTAAATTGTGAAGCAATACTAGGACATCCTTTGAATCGTAAACCCCTTGGCTAAAATGATAATTGAAATGTGTGTGGGTCAACATCTCCAAATTGGTTTATATAGGCATTTGCAGGTATACCAACCTATAAAATGGAAGAAAAAATATTACAAACACACTTTGTAATTATTACAAGTTAGATAAATTGATGAAAAACTTAAAGTTAGACAAATTAATAAAAAAGCTTACAATATTGCTTTGTTGAGTCAGTCCAACATTATCATTAACCAAATTCCCATCGTCTAACTGTAGTTATATTGAAAAACATGTTTATCAGTAATTAGTACAAATAATAAGTAATATAAAACTAAAACTATATAATATAAAACCGTACATTAGTAATTAGGTTTGCTAGCCTAATACAACTTTCATTTGAGTCCTTAAAGTTTACACTAGGCTCTCTATAATATGCTTTATCAATTTTATCATACCCTAACTCCATTCCCATTTCATTTATTTGTTTTTTACTAACAAAGTCAACATCAACTTTGTCAAATGTAGCAATATCCCTACCAACAGATGTCAATTATGGCTCCAACATAAAATTTCTACCATGAAAAAGCTTTATACTTCCATATTGAACTATTAAAACATATAAACATAAGTATACATGCAAGTTTAAATGAAAAAAGCAATGCAATGATTAAAAAAACAATATGTTGATTATCATAAAACGTACAAACAATGCAATCAAAACTATAACAACATATGGTGATCTTAATTTCCAACAGAAATTCTATGGATCCTTTACTCTACTTCTACTTTTAGATATGTCTTTGGTTTAAAACTATCAAATTCAATTCTAAAATTCAGGTTTTTATCTCAACTTACATCAAAATCAAAATGAAGCTTCTTTGAAAGAAATCTATAAGAAGACCAATACATGCTTGAAGACATTAAGTATGTGATACAAATAATTAATATATGTACATATCTAAAAGCATAAGTAGAGTAAAATGATCCATACACGCTTGATGACATTAAGGTTGGCTATAATAACACATTAAGGTTTGCTATAAGAAGAACAAAACCTATAAACATAAGCATTCATGCAAGTTTAAATGAAAACCTATAAATATAAGCATACATGCAAGTTTGAAGTGTTTTATATGAGTTTAATGGTGATTTCAAGTGATATTAACTCATGTGGATTAGCAGATACTATTAGGACTGTGAGTTTAATGGATTCATTATGGAAACCATAAATGCTTACTTACAACGCATCAAGATATGTGTTTATGTGAGATAATGAAAGTCAAAATGAATGTTTCTTGAAAAAGACAATAGTTGATACGAAAGATTACTACAAAAGACTTATTTTTTGATTAACAAATTTGCCTTTGTTGCCATCTAAATGTGACTATTCTATTACCTAATATGAGCTATAAAGAAACCCTAATGATAACCTATTAACAGTACAAGTATTATAACAACCTAATTCTTTTAGACGTTACAACACTAAAATAAAACTACTTGATTCATTTAATACAACAAAAACTCAAATGATTTGAGGATTTTATTTAGCATTATTCAGAACATATTTTTCCTAAAAGATTGATGAGCTAGTATTTGAATACTTGTAAGAGGATGATGACATTTGTTTCCATCTCCTCACTTTTAGTAACTACTTATTGCCATGTTTATGAAATGAGAAAATAAAATGGAAATGCCATATAAGTTTAATTTTTTCTTCCTTCTTAAAGAGTCTCTACTGTCGAATGAGAAAAGCTATTATCGCTTATAGACATCTCTCTATCATTTAGCAAGAGTCTGTAAATTTCATGTTTACTGGTATTTTAGAAAGGCTTCATGCATCTCATTTACTATCACCAACAGTAGCTAAAAGTTTTTGCTTGAATGTCAGAAATGAGTCCCTGACAAGATGAATGATAGATATTAATTAATTAGGAGATCATCCAATATTATTTATGTTTATTTAAATTAGGTTTATGTGCTAAATGAAAATTTTGACTTGATACTTAAATTTAAAGTTTTAGATGAAACTTTAAGCACCTCATAAAGGCTATATCAAATTACTTGTAAACCTTGTCATCTGTTATATGGAAGTATAATGACTAGAAAACTTGACCCTATCATAGCAACCCCCAACATAAGGATTAATGTTTCATAGGTGTTCACTAGAATTATCCGTAATCCTTTTCTAGTAAGTCTTGCTCTGATCCCGTGTTTGTCTAAGTCAATTTAAGTATGCCCTAATCTTAAAATTTTGATTAATAATATGTTTCAAGTGCTGAGAACTTTTTGTCTGAATCTTCCTAGGATTACTAGGCAGTCATACAAGTAAGGAGAGGTTAGGTGGATGTCATATTATAAGAGTAAGATTGAAATCTCCTTTATATCTTTTATTGGCTATCTTAAAACTTAAGTAAATTCACAAAAACCCAAAATCCCTTAGTTAACTAGAAGGGGTTAGGTTAGCAAGAATTAGGACTAACACAATTAGCTTATGATCATAAAATGTATAAAAGCAAATATGACTACTTAAGGAGTACCAACTATAATTTCAACACATAAAAAACTAAGTTTCTTATAACAAAATTCATTTTTCACCCTATACAACGTTGTAGTACGTTTGGAAGGAAATATGTTCTAAATGATAAAAATTAAAATTTCATATTTATCAACCAGAGAATACGTCATGATTATTGATCCAATTTGACAAGAAAAGAAAAAACATTACAAAATGTGTGATGCAGAGTGATTTTTAAAACTCTAACTAAAGCTAACCACAAAATATAAAAAAACACAACAACAAAAAGACCACAATGGGGACCAAAAAGCACCTAAACAATTATTCGGGACCATACTCAACACTAAACTAATGACAACATCCATTATCTAGCACACATCGACAAGAAGGAAGCATCCCAATGCACAAACATATCTAAAAACACACTGTCGTTTCCATATCTATTATGTTTAATTAATTGTTAAAATTATCTTAACTAAATCTTTGTTAAGTTAATTGTTGTCTTATTCAATTAATCACATGATTAGGGTTAAGAAAATTATCAGTCATATAGGGTGGAAAAGGAGAAAGTGATAAATAAAATAACAATCAATGTCACTCAAAACTTCCAACACATTAATGATGTATGTCAATAGGAATTATTGGTAAATGAAAATGAAAATGTTATAAATTTAGCTTCTGAGGAGGCTCTGAACTCTCCTATTAATAAGGATGTGTCGAATGACCTTATAAATAATCTAAAGAAGCAAAATAGTGAAGGAGAAGAACTTGGAAAAGTAAGAAAAGAAAATGGGTACACCTATGCTAAACAGTTGGAGAAAGAGACTAATACTGTGCATGATAAACAACTAAGTGATATAGTAAATGTAGCAACAGTGGATTCAAAAGAGAATCTCTCTATAGAAAATAAAGGAGATAGATTTTAAAGCTCCATGAATAAGAAATCAAGGAGAAGAAAAAGGAGCAAGAGCTCTAAAGATAAAGCTGTTCTTATATGACTTCTGAAATATATAATTTTTGTGTTTTGAATCGCCCTAAAAAGCTTCAAGCTTTAAGGGATTTTATTACTTTAAAACATCCATGGCTTCTAAGTCTATTAGAGATAAAGATTAGATTTGAAAACCTCAATAGGTTAAAGATTTTGGGTGCTACATAGAAGGTAAATCATCAACATCACTATAATGGAAGAATAATTTTATCCCATAACTCCAATTATATCCAGGTGGAGCAATTATGATATTCTAACCAACTTTTGCGCGAATTGATTAAATTTGTGAATGAGCTAAGTAAATTTTATGTCTTTATTATTTATGGTTCTAAATTCAAATTTTAGAGAGGAGTCTTATGGAAGGGTTTAACACTTAATCAAATTGACAGTTCCCCATAGTTAGTGTATGGTGATTTTAATACAAATATTTATATACTAGAGGCTAAAGGAAACTTTAGCTTAAAGAATTATACTTCTAATTTCATGGAGTGTGTCGAAGACTTGGGTCTTGCTGATATGAGATATGATGGATATACTTTCACTTGGAGCAATAAACAGGAAGGAAGATTTATGCTTAGGAAAAAATTGGATAAGGCATTGATTAATCATGCATAGATTTCTACCTTCCAAGAAAGCAAAGCAAAATTCATAGACCCACTTTTCTCAAATCACTCCCCTATTTGGATTGGGAATCTATTCCAAAAGGTTTGTAAAAGGTCTCCTTTTTAATTTTTAACAATTGCCTTGCTTTTGATATTGGATTTTAGGAGGCAGTTGACAGAGGGTTAGCAATTGATGCTCATGGCTCTAAGCATGTTATATATTTCTAAAAGCTTAAGGCTATAAAGAAAGAGGTGAAGTTCGTAAATGAAAAAGGTGGCCTCAATTATGTGTTTGTTGTAAATGAAGCTAAAGAAAGGATATCAAGGATTTAGTAAAGCTTATTAAATAATCTAAGCAGTGGTGAGGTGCTAAATGAAGAAAGGATAACTATAAGAAACTATTTAACTTAGGCTAAGGAACATGCTTCCCTAATCACGAAAAGGTCTAGGATTAACTGGTTAAAGAAAGGTGACAAGTTTACTAAATTCTTCTTGGTTATGTTATGGCAAGGAAGAATATTAACAAAATTGGCTCTAATGTCTCTCATAATGTTGCTCTAATATCTAATCAAGTTGATCTCATGAATGAAGCTGTGGCCTTTTAAAAATTATATTAGTTCAAGCTCTTCTAATTCCTCTTTAGTTGAGCTTCTAGGGGACTTCATTAATGGTAGATGTAACACCCCATTACCTTAGGGTACGCACCGGGACGCCCGTAGGTCATTCCGATACATATCCTAAGATAAGGGAGCGCTACGTGCA
>JANZXR010000005.1:23897615-23915561 GCA_027575705.1 Erythroxylum echinodendron
ACATTAACACTCAATCAAACCCTATTCCAACATCAAGATAAACATAAAATGAAATAGAATTTTACAATAAAACTTAAGCTAATTCATGGGTTGCCTCCTAAGTAGTGCTTGTTTAACATTTTTAGGTCGACGTACCTTCTATGCTCAAGGTGGCTTGTACAAATTAGGTTTTTATAGCCTTATCGTAAGTTCCATGACATGTAAAAAAGCTACCTTTTATTACTTAGTTTCACAATTTTGCTTCGATTTATTACCTTGAACTTGTGCAAGCTTTGGTTCTCCTTTAAATGTAGAGCCTTACGAAATAACATAACATGACTCCTTAGCTTTAATAACATCCATTTGTTTAAGGCCATGATTAATGACATTAGATAGTTTTAAAATGACTTTTTCGTTCCCCACCCTTAATGTTTACTTGCCTTTTTCATCATCTATTATTGGCTTAGTGGTGGCCAAAATTGGTTGACTTAGGACTAGAGGCACTTCTACATCCTCCTCTACGTCAAGAATCACAAAATCTACTGGAAAGGTAAACTTATTAACCTTAATAGACACATCTTCTACAACTCGCCTAGGATATTTTACAGATCTATCAACTAGTTGCATGGTTATCCTGGTCGATCCAAGTTCTCCTATTCCTAGTTTCTCAAATAATAAATAAGGCATCATATTAATATGGACCTTTAGGTCGGTTAAAGCCTTATCTATTTTCAAACTAGCAATTTCATAAGGGATAGTAAAACTCCCTAGATCAATAAGCTTCTTTGGTAGTTTTTGTTTCCAAACTTCTAAGCTCCTTCTACGTAGTCTCTAACTTTTATTTGTTCAACAAAAGCTCTTTTAAAAGTCCCATATGCTTTGGCATCTGCAGAAGAGCTTCAACAAGAGGTAAGTTAGAGTGGATTTGATTGAAAAGTTCAAGGAACTTACCAAAGTGTGCATCCATTTGATCTTTCTTCACTTTAGCAAGGTAAGGGATGACAGGATGATATCCGTTGACTTTTTCCAATTAACATTCACCTTCAGCTTTTACTAAAACATCAGTAGTCTCCTTTTTCTCTTCTTCTTCTTTCGAAAGCTCTTTTTCACTATTTAGGGTGATTGTCACTACTCGTTCTTTTAGATTTGTCTCTATTGTACTAGGCAAACTCCCCTGTAGTCTTTTAGATACTAACTTGATGATTTGTCTTATTTGAACCTCTTAAGTTACATATCAAAGCATCTATCTATTGATGTCTTACATTATAATCTTGAGTAATCTTTAACATCACCTCTTCCAAACTAAGCTTTTAGGTGCAGGTGCTTGCTAAAATCCTGATGGAGAATTATTCCTTATTTAGCCTTGATTTTTTCATGAGAAGTTGTAGTGACTCCTTCATCCCAGATTATGTGTTATTATATGGATTGTTAGGAGCATTCCCCAAATAATCTTGTCTATAGAATTTCCTAGTTGAGAAACATAACATTTTGATATTATTTGTGGCAAGAATTTTTGTTTAAAGATAATATAGGAAAATAATCTAAAAGAAGGAGAGCAACAGAAAGAGAACACTTTTGAACAAAATTGTTAATCCAAAATTTTTAAAATCTTTTTATATATAACATATACTTTGAGTTATTAATCTGTTTTTTTACATATAGATAACTCAATATATATATATATATATATATAGATCACTAAAAAGTAACTAAGAGTAAAGCTTAAGAATGATTTACATTAAAAAAAGTATATATTAGTGTATATATATATATATACACTAATAGTCACTATTACAAGATCCAACAAGGGTTGGAATGGTACTCGGTCCAACTGCTCAATAGTGTTTTCAGCATTTTATGTATTCTTGATCGGCGATTTTTAATCGCTGATTATGAAAAAGGTTACAGGGACAAGTTTCGACTTGGAGTGGATGTACTTTATGATTTCACATTTTTCATCAACCCTATTAATCAGTTAGACTTGGCATCAACAATTCAAGAAAATTTACAGCCGCCCATCATAGCCAAGCCTTGTACGCGTCCCTCCTTTGATTTAAACATAGTATAGATGTTCAACAGAAACGACCAAAAAGCGAATTCGAAGTACTACAAGGAATGCTTGTGATTTGTTCTCTTAACGCAATGGTTTCTTAACTCCAAAGTAAGAAAAAGAAGCTTGGAAAAATTAAAAACATAAACTTCTAATATACAACAATAACCTAAAAGACATGGCAGTGAAAATGGCTCTATTCGCAGGGCATATACAAAACTTGACAGTATAACGGCTGTACTATCTTGGACAAACCATTTTAAGAATGTTAAAATACACCACTACCTTGGACAATCTCTAGGACCGTATTAACAGATTGGACTAAAAAATAACTCCATGCGCAAGGTTCGAGGAAACTTGTAACAAACTCTCCATCAAACATCCATTTGTTGCATTGTAGTTACCTATTTGCCTTCGTACCAATTTTGCGCACACTTTGCATCAACAGATAGGTCGACTTTAAGAATATTCTCCCCATTAAAGGGCTTGGACATGCACTCAACAACCATAGCCTTCGCAATCTCAGCTGACTCGGTTGGCCCTTCTAAGATCACTTCATCGTGAATCTGCCTTATAAAATAAAGTTAATTTCAAGAACATCGCACATAAAGTTCCAGTAAGGCAGCTTTTAAGTGACTTATTTAATTCATTCGCTATAGAGCTAATAGCCTTGGTGAAACTTTGCTTCAAGCGGAAACGTGAGTTCCATGCAGTCTATGTCAAATGCTAATCAAACAAGAATATTTTTCTTACTTGATAAAGCAAGCATCTCACCTGTAAAATTAGCCTCCATCCAAGCTGCTTCAGACATGTGTTTCTTGATATTTCTAACATTGCACATGTGGCAACATCAGCAGCACTTCCCTGCAGTATCCACCCGGATTAAGAATGAAAGAGAAAGAGAGAGAACTCAAGTTCATAGGAATTAATGGAGAAACCTGCACTGGAGTATTGATGGCAGCTCGTTCAATGTGATTCCTTACAGAACGACTAGCATTTTGTACTGATGGGAAGTGACGAGCACGTCCTAGTAATGTAAAAACCCTTCCAAATTCAATGGCCTGTTTCTTTTGAGTTTCTTGCCATGTACGCACTTCTTGTCTTTCTTTGTACCAGAGGGCAACAGTTTGCTCTGCTTCCTTTGCAGAGACCTGAAAACAAGGATTGCAAAAATGTATGCCCATTGATCCACTTCATTTAGTTCAAATCACATAAAGAAACTCGATATTCTAGCTAATAACTCAAAAGATTACCTTCCAATCTCGGGCAAGCCCCTTTGGAGTTTTCCCGTAAGCAATAGAGAAGTTAAGCATTTTAGCTTTTCTCCTTTCAGATGCAAAGGCATCCTGTAATACAAAATTCATTATTACAGTGAAATTAGCTCTGGTACTATGTGAAATTAAATAAAAAAAGTAAGAATTTACATGTTTGATTTACATGGTTTACTGTAAAGCCTATGTCTACATACACAAAGACCACGAGGCTTTTAAGCCATATTATTCACTAGATTTAACCCACCTATTTACAATAATAGGATAGTGCAATATTCCATAATAAAAAATACAAGATTCTTAAATAATACCTAGAACTACTTAGATAACTTATTCCTATATTAGATACATAATAATATTTTCATACTAAATACTAAATCTCCATAATATTCAACAAGTACTAACAGCAATTTAACTGCTGCAATTTCCGCATAATGTTCAAGAAAATACAAACTATTAGATTTTTTTTGTCCTTTTGCACATTAGATTTTGGATCAAAGTAAGCTGCTCCAACAAGAAGCATTCCAGAGAATATCAAACTAAGGAGCCCCATAGGTGGTCAGTTGCCAAACTCTAGTCAGATCCATAACAAAGAACAATGGACTCGGCAAAAGGCAGAGATACACAAATGTTGATTTTGTCTATGGCACAAGTCGTGCAGACACCAATTCAGCAAACATTCATTTATACACCAAACTTTATTTGTCAACAATATTAGCATGAATTAATAGATGGAGCAGATGCCATCCAATCTTGCTGCTAGAGCACCATCCCAGTTTGAATCAGACACTAACGTTCAATTTATCTTTATCTATAAACTTTAACCACTAAATTTTGAAACTAGTTTACAAAACTATATTCTATGTTCCATCTACCTTAAATTAAAAGCCAATTGCATCCCTGTGTTTAAATCTCAAAAAGAGAGAATTTTTGTTACCAAATCCCTTCAAAACTAGAAAGTGGACTTAAAGTTGGAAAGTGAGTAAATGAAATTTACAAAAATGAGTTCCTTGCTTCTCATTTCAACATAGTTTTACGAAGAGAATGGAAAAACAATTACCGATTTACCTTCAACAGTGGAACTGGGGGTTTATCTTCATCTGATTGTGGGTACCATTCGAGAAGTACTTCCTTTTTTGTAATGGCATCATGAATATGTGGATACATGTTCATAGCTGTTCTTGAATGAAAATCTCCACCAGCTTTGAACGCATCCAACATGCTCGTACAGTTAGAAAGATGTGCAAGAATTCGAAGTTCAAGCTGTAACATGAAATCTCTTTCAGACCAAAGCCTGAGATACAACATAAATTGGTGGATAACAAATACTCACCTGCCCATAATCGGCAACGATAAGGGAATTTCCCGGAGCAGCTATAAATGCCTTACGGATCTTATACCGGTCCTTCTCCAAAGCAGGCTGATTCTGAATGAAGGTAATATGTGAAAATTTAATTTCTATCACATTCAGATAGCAATATTAAAGCCTCCATCTTGTCTTCAATTTTTGGAAAAATTGGGCACCAACAGGGTGATAATTATGTCTTGCTCTGATCTATGCATAACCAAGGAATGAGATAAATAAAATAAAATGCTAAAGCTTTTCAGTTGAATTCACATTGATTTCCTAGAAAATTTTAATCCTACTTGCTAGGCAAGTAATATCATTAAAATAGCAAATAGAACAGACATATGTTTGATGGCCAAGTCATGCCTTTTTCAGTGACATTATCAAAAGAAAACAATTCATCAATTATAAATTCACTCTAGAAAAGCAATTAATGGAAAATAGATCAATACCTGCAAATTTGGCCTCCTTGCTGACAAACGCCCAGTTTCTGTGTTAATATTTAAAGAACAATGTATGCGCCCATTCTTGCCAGCTATATTACTTTCCTGCAATAGAGAGACAGCACTACGAGCATCAATAGTTTCAAAATTTTGGAGCTATAGGGCTATTTAACAAGAATGCAGAATACTAAGATAGAAAGCTAGCATCAATCCACATATAAAGAGGAAGGAGGAGGTTTCCTCATGTTGACACTTGACACATCAAGATTTTTTTAGATATCAAATATGTTGGCCTAAGCAATGCCAAATAATTTAACTTATAGCAAACATAGAAGTTTAAATAGTATATACCAACTAATTAACTGGCATGGCTGGCATTGTCAAAAGCACTTTAAAGATCTCAAATTAACAATATTGAACTTTTATATGACCAAAACCTTTTATAGAAACATTTTGGCTTTTCTTACTGAGTCGTGTAGATTATATTCTAGTACAGATTACAATATTGACACCAAGAATGTAAAATTATAAAAATATCAATCTCAAATGAGCTGTACGGAAATTTGAACAGAAAATGTGAATACTTGACTAGAGAGAAGAAGCAAAATAATATAAATTCTAAACATATACCCACAAAAACCTGACTTCAAGTTTTCAAACTAAAGCTGAGGGAGTCATTTTTAAGCGTTTTAGAATTGTATATGCTAATCACCAACAAAAATAGGCATGTGGAAAACAAGGAATTGTAAGATGACTATCAACGTGGACTATATGCCACCTTCAAATATGCAGTCATAATGAGATATTATACCAGAAGACATCTGTGGATTCTACTTTCTGCGTGGTTCTTCTTTGTGGGATGATTAAGATAAAGAATTAAAAAGTATCAACCTTTTTAGACTTTTTCATCTAAGTGTCCATCCTTTTAAAAGTTTTAATAAAGTGTAAGCTTTTAAAAATTAGACAACTCAGTTCAAAAATGTGTCTCATTAACATCTTGTTGATGTGGCTGATGGATCACATAAATATTAGAGGAGTTATGCAACTCTTCGTTTTCATCAACACGCTTTTCGTGCCCCCTATGATCACTTGTTTGATGCTAAAAATCATGCAGGAAAGAAGATGTCACATAACCCCTCCAAATTTTAGTATCTACGTGCTCTGTCAATCATATCAGCAAAATGTAAACAGAAGACAACCGTTTGAATTGAGTTGTCCAATTTTTAAAAGTTTAAAATTTTAATTGAAAACTTAAAAGTTTAGACATGAAAATGAAATTTTTCAAAAAGGTTTAACACTTTTTAATTCTTTATCCCGGGATGATTTTATAATGACCAAAAACCCACTAAGGCCTATTACGATCTCAATTAACATAAAATGAGGAATTTAAATTTTACCTGCAAGGGGAGGATGAAATTGGATATCAAAGAGTCTATGGAGCATACTTCACATAAAGAAGTAATAGCTTGGCAAGCCTCAATCCTTTCTTCCTCTGTTTTAAACGTTCTTAATGATTCTCCTCCATCTGACAATGACTTCGAATATCTCCCGTTGGCAACATAGGTTGACTTGCCGCTTGCAGAAATTGCAGCAACAAGGGCCTTCAAAGCATCTCCACTGACGGAGGGCCAACCACTTGGTGTATACACCTCTGCAGGTAGATCAATACCAATGTTGCACAATCTAATTTTTCGATACTTTGTGGGCTTCTTCTTTCCTTCTTCAATCACTTTATCAACATTAGGAACTTGGAAATCCTTTGCTTCTTCAAGTTTTTCAAGGGTTGCACTGCAACCATTGAAAAAAGAATATAGGATTTCATTTCTTTTCATGCTTTTTCAAAATTCTAGTTTTATGTCAACATCCTCACTTTGCCTTCATGTTTTGAACTTTTTTCTCCCAGAGAAATGAAAGAAAGTTACCCCATAAATTCCATATCCATGCTACAAATACAACTTCAAATGCAGGGGAAATTAACTCTCTAAACATATAGGAGCCAACCCAGCAAAGATCACCTTTTATACTTGCAATGAAATTATGCAAAAAGATATTTGTGTCTAAAAGACTTGAACTTGATATCAGTTGAAAGATGATAACAATTAAATCAATGCCCCAAACAAGTGATTACCTGTTTGTAATGCCACCATATAGTAATTGGCGTAGCTGTGTATCACTTCCTACATTCATATACATAGCATCAGGACAATACTGAGATGCCCAAGTACGGAAATTATGAGCAGCAATTGTTTGTTCTGCTATGGCCACCTTCTGTATCTCTTTCAGATGCGCACGATCAACCAGCATTCCCTCCGCTTCCATTCTAACTAGAAGCTCACCAAACGGTTGCCAGTATTCTTGATAGAAGTCAAACATTGATTTTCCAAGAACCCGATCTCCATTCAAGATCCAATTCTCACCACATAGACTGGTTTTCAAGCTTTCATAAAGCTGCAAGGTACTTATTGCATCCAAGGCTGAATAACAAATCCATGGTTTTCGATCTTCTCTTTGTAGCTCTTCAACAGGTGCCACAATAGTAATTTTTCCTTCAGAACCATCCTTTTTTAGTTTTTTCTTTCCAAAGATGGTTTTCATTGACACCTTACCAATTAACTTCTGGTAGCGTGATGAAGCACTAGCCATGAGTTTTCTATCACTTGTCAAAGCTTCAAGAGAATAACCACCCTCCAGCCGTCGTGAAGAATTCCACAACCTTGCCATGTGCATCGTGTCAGCATGAAAACCAAGAAGAGGTATACCGTAATTTTCAATGACATGGTTATCGAAGCTGTAATTGTGCCAAACCTACATTAAAAAAACAAGTAACTTTAACACCGTCAAGTAGCTTATAGACATAGCAAGCAACCAAATAATTGACACCCTGAGGAGAATTATATAGAAACAGATAGATTGTCCTCAAAGGTAATAGAAGTAGCTAAATTATTTTGCCCACAAGAATATTAGAAAGATTGCCATCCTCATTATCAAGTAAAATTAACAATGCATGTTATATTACAGGGTCTAAATTGTCTCTATTCCCATTGTCAAGTAAAATTAACAATACATGTTATATTACTGGATTTAAATTGTCTCTATTTCCCACTCTCTCACTCTCTATATCTCTCTTTCTCTCCCTTTCTTACTCTATATCATGTTGGAGTTTAGAGGGACTATAAAATGTTACAATAAAGAAGTCCCCATATTTCTTAAACCAAATAAATCACATGAAAAATAATACAAACAGCGCCATCAAGTTCTGCAAGAGAATGAAAATCTAAAATATCTGAAATTATGCAGAGGAAATATTTAATCTAATCATTTGGTGCATTGTCCAAAAGATCATTAAAATTTGGTAAATCTATTATCATACTTCAATAGAATAATGAAAAAAATGTAAGTCGCGGCAAAAGAAGATAATGAGAGAGAAAGAAACCAGTCACTGCATAACATGGGAAAGAAAGAGAGACAATCCAATGAATAGAGTTTAACAGAAATCATTTATGAAGAATGCTATAGAGAGCATATCAACACAGTTATCAGGCTACTATTAAAAATTTTGCCAATGAAGAAGTTGAGATCAATGCAAATAAATTACAAGAAACCAAAAATGAAAACCCACCTTTCTAATGAATGGGTTGGCAAAAAATGGCTCAAATTCAGCTAAGATATCCAGGCCACCACCATCAAGAACATCTACCCATATACATGACTTTCCATATCCAAAATCTGCCTCAGGTCCAGAATAAATACTGAAGCATATTATCTCTCCATGGTTAACAGGTGTTTCTTTCTTCACATCAATCCCTGCTACCTGTGAATTTTATAGCTGTAATAAATAGGTAGCAACTCACACATGAAATGATTCTACGCTGTGCAAATATTACTGACCTGTATGTGGTTTGAGTAATAACAGATGAGAGCATATTCCAGCTTATTTCTCATTTTGATGAGAACAAACATGGGAACTTCAAAGATTATCCTTTAGGTTGTATAAATGTGTTTGTAGCTCAAATACATAAGGAATAGTTTTTTTTTCACTTTGTGCATGGAGAATGAGCAGTTTACAACTGTATATGTATGAGCATTTTATTACATCCTAAAATATCCATATAGTTTTTGAATTTCATAATAAGATGTGCAATATAAGATATGTCTAAAACCTTCCTATATAGGGTGTATAATCAAATAAGGGACTCTTAATTTTCCTATACAAGAATAATTACACAAGAAAACACAATATTCTTGATCTTCAACACTTCTCCCCTAAGCTGTGAGGAGATATTCTCAATTCCTAGCTTAAAAGTGAGTTTTCCAAACACTAGAAGTAGTTCTTTCGTGAATACATCTGCTAATTGGTCAAGGCACAATAAATAGGTGTGGTCATCAACTCACTATCCAACGTGTCTTTTCTAAAATTTCTATCAATCTCTAAGAACGCTTATGATCTCAGTACAACAATGGTTGACAATGACGACAGAATAGTAAAATGATGGCCAGCAATGAATTGTTAATGATGTTAATAAAAGATAAGTGTGATGGTGGACCAGCAGCCGTAGTGAGAAGATGGGGAGCAATATTGACTTACGACAAAAGTTATGGCTGACACAAAGGAGCAACACATATCCAACGTTTGATCCTATCAAGAAGGTCTCTTTCTCCCAGAGATGATAATGTTAGATTCTGACAAGGCCAATCTTACATAACTATAAAGGCTGACCAAAGGGAAAAAAAAAGGAATTTTGACAATTAAGTTCAACTTTCAGCCATAAGATTGATAAAAAAGGTGGCTCAATAGCAATTTCTAAGCTGCCACATAGAAAGACAAAGTAATATTTATTGTACTTTTTTCTTCTAGCCTTACTAATTATGACAGAAGAGTAATACATGTTACACAAATATTGCATAATAAATATAAGATATGTACAAGATATTTCACAATAAGACATATACAGAAAAGGAATACAATCTAATAATTTTAGATTTTTTATACAGGAATAATGACACAAGAACAAAAATATCCGTGATATTCATCATCATATAATAGTAAAGAAATCTCTTTTTACCAAAATTTTAATGTTGCCTCAACCCCCAGTGTGGTACTCAAGAACCCTATTAAATGAAACCCAAAGAAGCTAAGCCTTGGAACTTATAAATTTTTCTCTTTGATATCAACATAAATTTTTAGACTTGAACAATGCTTGCAAGAGAAACTCTGAAAAGAATCCAATGTCTAGAAAACATACCTCTGTATCACAAGCATGTATAAGATGCCTGTATTGATTGATAAGCTTAGCAACAACCTCCTTTGCCAAAAGAACATTATCAACAATCAGAATATCTTCATATATACCAGTTAGCCTCTGGCGAGTCTCTTCTCGGGATGATATTCCTTCGGTCTTGGACTGTTTCTTATCATAGCCAACAGAAAATGTAACATTACTTATCATGTTGTCATAAAGCTGGCAAGCAGTCTCTCCTACTCTGGACAGTTCAGAGTCATACTTAACAACCGTAGTTGCATTAGAATTATGCATCTGATAACTATCTTGCTGAGCAGATGTTTCATTTACTCTGGATTTTTCATAATTGTGTCCAAAAACAGCACTGTTTCCATTAACCCGATCAATGCCAACTGGACTAGTAACTGCATCAGTTTGACCAAAATCTACTTTTCTCTGGTTCTCCAACATTATTCCTTCCAGTGATCCATTAGCATGTGCAGCATCTCTTAGGATGCTGTTAGAAGCATTATTGCTTGGCTTTTTCTGATATGTTGAACGACCATCTCGATCACATAATGATATAATGTTGTTACCCTCATTCTTTACTTCAGAACCAAGGGGCAAAGGTAAAGCATGGTCCTCACTATTAGTGAGTCCAACATTTCTGACATTTGCATTGTTATTATTATTTGGTTTATCCGTGTTCAGTGTGGAAGCTCTACCATCTCTATCACATAATGATATAATGTTGTTACCCTCATTCTTTACTTCAGAACCAAGTGGCAAAGGTACAGCATGGTCCTTACTATTAGTGAGTCCAACATTTCTGACATTTGCATTGTTATTATTATTTGGTTTATCCTGCACCTGTATGCTTCTATGGCTGACTTTTGAAATAGAGCTTCCACACTGAACACGGCCTTGCTTGTTCAAGAAGGAGCTCCTTTGGTCCCGCAACTCTTCACCCATTGCTTTCCATGAGTTCCTATTGGTTTCAACTGGAGGATAAGGTACCTTCCAAACAGGCCTTTTCTCATCTTGTCTTTGCAGGTCCAATAAGCTATAAACGCATGAAACTCAATATTAAGCATCAATTAATATGGAGAAGTTAAGTGAAGCAACAAAGCATAAAAGATACAGTTAAATCATTTGATTGAAGGCCACAGAGGGCTAACATTTAACAACGAAAGCAATTTGGTAAGCAGCAAAGACCAAGAGTTGTGTAGGGAATGTTTAGAAAACATAGACGCAGAGTTTAGAACAAAAGTTTTGACAAATAATAGGAAGTGCTGGAAAACATGTTGATAACATACGGAAATGATTGGAAGAAAATGATAAAGTTAGATTCATTCTTAGTAAATAAAACAATTTTCTGATTACTTGAGAGACCATTCTATCTCAGGCAAATCTTTTGAGATGCGTGAATCGCTAGTTGTAAGAGATCAGCTGGCACATATCTCATGTTCTATTACAATCGTGGTTTTCCACATTTATCACAAAGAAACATGCATACTGGAACGTCAAAATACATGAAATAAAAGGTAGAAAAACAGGGACAGAGAAATCAGTTAGAAGATGCAAAACACCTTAAACAGGTAACACAATACATATTATAAAACAGGTCACAATACATATTATAAAACCAATCAAGAATAAAGCATAAATAGTAGGCCAGCCAAAATTATTACACATCTCATTACATAATACTCCTATAAAACAAATGAAATTTGAAGAGCAAAATCTATATATCAAGGAAGCATATGATTCGGAGTCAGCATGCAAAAAGAATATCCAGCAAAAGCAATCACAAGAAATCCTTTAATCGGAACCCCACGTGCCAAACCCCCAAAAAACAAGGGAAATGTTGAACTTTACTGATAATATTAAATGGAAATATATTAAGAAAAGCATTACATAAACACTTCAGGGCCTTTGCTACACTTGCAACACATAACCCAACAAAGAACACGTAAAATAAAAACGAACAAAAGGGCATCGAAACAACCCAAAACCCCACATACCAAAGAGCTAAAAGAAATGAAACAGCCAACAAGAAAAAAGAATTTTACAAAGACAGAAAGCGAACCTCTGAACTGCATTGGAGAAGGGACGAGCAGGACCACTAACAGAAGATGCAAAACAGGGACAAGACCGAGTTAATTTAAAATAAGAAGGGCAAAACGGTCTAAAAGAACCAACATAGGTGGTCGGAGCGGTGGTTCCAGAGAGGCCCATAGACACAAAACTTCTAACACTCCCCAGCTTATAGCAGCTGCAAGTAGCAGTAGCTAATGTGGCTCTCCAAAAATGAGCCGTCTTTATGGTGGCAAGACTGTAATAACAAGGTGGGGCTTTGAGTTTGGACTAATTGGAAGGTGAGGCAATTTGGTCGGTTGGAGTTGCAGAAGTGGAGCAAAGGAGTTCTATGGCCATGAGACGGAGAGGGAGAGCAGGTAGAAGGCCTAAAACCCTGCGGTTCTTTATTTCTTACGCTTTAGGGGGCAATTTTATGGCTGGCGAATATTTGTCTCTGTCTTTGTATCTGGCTTATAATTTTATGTCTCCATTGTCGTCAAATTACGGATGGGCCACCTTGCCTTGGGGTGAACCGTTGTTTCGATGTAAAAGGTATGGTAAAAAGCAACAACTTTGACATTAATATTTCTATCAAAATATAAATTAAATATTGATATTATAAAATATTTAAAATAAATATTGATATATTTTATGTTACTAATTACGTGATAAGAATATATTTTTAATAAATTAAGTAAGTTAACTTAATTTATTAATTATTAATCTAATTAACTCTAATCTAATAAATCAAAATTCTAAATCATAAATTTATCTCCTACTTTATTTTAACCTATTTATTCACATTTTTCTCTTTATTCTTCTTAAAATTATCTCTCCTCATTTTTATTTGAAATGGCAACTTTTGAAGGGACCCTCCTCGTACTCCAAATCAAATCTTCATCAATCTAGAATCCTCGTCATTTTCACTTGTTTTCTTTTTGAAAAATTAAATAATTTTATTACTTGTAAGAATTATAGGGATTTACTTTAGTTACTAATACAAGGTAGCAATCAATCCTCAAACATTTTCATGTGAGCCATCAGAGCAATTAAACCATAAATACGACATAACTTTTTTATTGACCACATTTCACACATTCGAGATACATATCTTCTTCATGTTAAAGCCTAAAACAACAACACAACATAACTTCACTTCTTCAATAGGGACCATTTAGGGTATTTCTTAGTTTCTCTCTAATTGAACACTATGTTCACTCTATATGTCTAACAATTTACTCATTCACAGCTCGTGGATCATCTTCTTCCATCTTGCTAGTTGCATCACCTTACTTCCCAAACAACTCACCTTAAGTAAAGCCTTATTAGTGATGATAAGTGTATCATTTCTTCTTGCATAGGTGGGTTGAATAAAGGGGTTTACTCCAAGTCATTGCCTTTAAGTTCTATAAGGATCTTACACACCTAATTTGAATCAATCTTAATTCTCCTTATCCTTATAAAGGTTCGCTCCTTTAGTTATATTGCTATATTATTGAGGGGCTAATCTTGCATAAATTTTCATTTGCGTATTGGAATTTCCTTTTTCGCATTACTACTTGCTCTTTATGATTATGGATTGGTCTCAGGCTAATAATCAATCTTCTCTGCTTCTTAGTACAGTAAATGCTCTTCTACTCTTACATATTTCATAGATTATTATTCACCTCATCAGAATAGGTAGGGGTATAACCTTTTGCACTCAATGGTTGTAATTAACTGATTTAGTAAGTGGAGATCAAAGGCTACATCGCCCCAAAGAACTATGAATGGATCCAGGGGGATATCAAATATCATGCAATGCTGGAGAAGGCTTCTCTATTTTTACCCTCCTATCAGCCAGGTAATCTTGAGTATATTTCAGAACTTTTTTAGGACATATGCATGTTTGGAACATTCAACCTAATGCAATCATACTTTTTGTATATATATATTCCATATTCTTCTCATAGATAAAAACTAGGATGGGTTAGAATCTGAACATAAGAACTACTTATTCTAGCCTCGATGCCCTTTTAATATTCCAGCTTGATGATTAGAATCCTTACATAGTATCAGTTGTTCCCTTATGCTAGCAATAGTGAGGTCGAATGAGATATTAATATGAGCTCTTATTTGCTTAAATCTTCTAGCATTTTGCTCCTTCCAAATAAAGCAAAAATAGTTAGCAACTCCAATAAGAGAGGCAGCAGTACATCTTTAAGGAGCTTGCCATAATTAGTTATTAGCAAATATAAAATATTCGAAAAAGAAACTACATTATACTCCCAATTAAGGAGGCTTCCCACATAACTCCATGTTGTCATTGAGTAATTGCAGTGAAAAAATAAATATGTTAAGGTTTTAGCTACTTCTTTATACAAAACACAAGTATCTTAAAACTATAAGAAATGTAATTTGTCTATAGTTTTAAGTTTATTCAAAGTTGTCAGCCATTAAAGAAACAAGTCCCTAGGCAGTAGATTGTTATTCCAAATGAGTACACCCCAAAACACCATTTTTCCTCTAGGTTTTATCAAGTCCCTATAGATTATGTTGGTAAATTTACCCTCCGAATTACTAATCCAAGTGTAGAAAACTTTAAACTCAACATTTGTTCAGTAAGTAGTGATCAAATATTCTAATTATTTTGGAAAATTGCTTCATTGACCATCTTCAATCCACAAACACGTCTTGTTTTGAGGTTGTATTTGAACTACAAAATGAGCAACTTATGCTATGTTTTGTAAAGTCCCCTTTGTCATCTAATTATCATATAACAACAAAGAAACAGTATCATCCCTCATTCTACACCCTATATTTGGCTCAATTGAACTCTTTAGTTTGGGTAGTTGATTAATGAACTATGAAAAAGAATCTTTGCTAACAAAGGACTAAATACTATCTCCTTTCAAAATGCAGCTATTCATCTATCTCATCCATAGTAATTTCTTATTAACCAAGATTCTCCAAAGCCTTTTAGCCAATACCACCTTATTGTCAATGATTATAAGAGTGATCCCTAACCCAGTGTATGGTTGTTGTCTCCGTTAGTGGGGACAGAAGACAAAACAAAAAAATCCTATCCCTCTCTCATGTTTGGTTGTTGTCTCCAAACTTTTGTCCTCCGTCTCCGAATGACAGGGACAAAAATGTTTGTTCCTCTGAAAATCGAAGGACAAAAACTTTTGTCCCCGTCCCCAGACTTTTGTCCAACAACCAACTAATGCCAGCGACAGAACTAAGAGGAAAAAATAGTTAATGGAATCTCTATAGTTTTGATATTTTTTTGATATCGTGTTTTTGAAAATTAGCATTTATTATTATTCTTTATTATTATTTAGTTGGAATAACAAATTAAATAGTATCTAATATTTTAAAAAATTGAAAATAAATAACAAATTAAATAGTATCTAATTTGTGATTAATTATTATTATTATACGGAAATTTTTATTATTATGATTATTATGATTATTTTTGTATTTATTATTATTATTATTATTATTATTATCAATATTATTTATTTATTTATTATTATTATTATCAATATTTTTATTTATTTATTATTATTATTATTATTATTATTATTATTATTATTATTATTAATTTTGTATTTATTATTTTTATTATTAATATTATTATAAATTTTGTATTTATTATTATTATTATTATTAAATTTGTATTTATTTTTATTAAAATTTATTATTATTATACATTTTGTACTTATTATTATTATTTATTTCATTATTATTTTCTTTTTATTATTATTTTGATTATACGAAATTAATTATCTTATTATTATCATTATTATTATTAATTTTGTTGTTGTTGTTGTTGTTATTATTATTATTATTATTATTATTATTATTATTATTATTATTATTATTATTATTATTATTATTATTATTATTATTTGTTAACTTTTTTACTAATACAAATCATTCGTTATAAAATTATCAATGAATTACATATTTCTAATCATATTAAGGAGCAGGGGTATTTTCGTCATTGACACAATATTTATGTTCTGTCCACTGCAACCAAACACATTTCTGTCCTCGAGACGGAGACAATTTTTTCTGTTTTGTCCATCACAACCAAACACCTCACTGTCTCCAATTTTTGTTCTGTTCCGTCTCTAAATTTTTGTTCCGTTCCGTCTCCGCATACAGGAGACAATAACCATACGCAGGGTGCCTCCTTCATCCATAGGTTTGCATATCTCTGATTACTTGACTTTTAGCATTTACCTTGTTTACATTAATTTTGCCCTATAAGAACTTCCTCATCAAGCCTTCAATAGTCTTCATATGTCTTTTTGAAAGGAATATATGTGCACTCCAATAAATCTATATAGAATTCAAAATGGATTTGATAAGTTAACATTTAGCTCTAAAGGCTAGCTCCTTATTGGTCTAACTCCCTAATTTTTTTTGTATTTTTTACTAAAGGCAAGTATTCCTTGAATTGCAATCACCTTGTCACCAGTGGTAATCATAAATACAATAGATGTTGCTATTTGATATCTATTCCAGTCAATGTTCTAATCCTCTCTGAGTGTAGCATTGAATTATAAGCCATAAGAACATGAATTTTGTTATAGTTTATGTCAAGGCCAAATCTCTTGGAACCTTCAAAGGGACTTCATCAATATTTGAATGGATTTTATATCGGTCCTAAAGAAGAGAAGCAAATCATTTGCAAAATATAAACTAGTTAGTTTAATCCTATTACATTTTCTATGGTACTTAAAGATGTCACATCTCCTGTTGTTGCAATTTAACAGCAAGATTAAAGCTTTTATAGCAAGTATAAATAGATAAAGAGAAAAGAGGTCTTTTTGTCTAATACTCTTGGCACCTTCAAAGAGCTCCCTATTAACAAATACACTGTAAGTTGTAGAGGAGATATACGTAGCTATCCATTTCCTAAAAATAGGAGGAAAGTTTGATACCTTAAGCAAGTTGAGGATTAATTCCTAACTAATACTATTAAAAGTTTTGTTAAAGTCCACTTTGATGGCATAGTTCTGGGAGGAATTCTTTCTAAAGCAACCTTTCAAGAGCACTTGAGCAATAAGGATATTGTCACTAATTTACCTACCTTTAAGGTAAGTGCTATGATTTTCAATGAAAATTGACTGAAGTGCTCCTCTCAATCTATTTGTCAAGATCTTTGTTATGATTTTATATAGGAAATTGCTGAAAGAAATA
Organism: Erythroxylum echinodendron; assembly: GCA_027575705.1. Lineage (NCBI taxonomy): Eukaryota > Viridiplantae > Streptophyta > Magnoliopsida > Malpighiales > Erythroxylaceae > Erythroxylum > Erythroxylum echinodendron. Next base: position 23,915,198 of record JANZXR010000005.1, read on the forward strand.
GGCCTATAATCACCAAAAGAAAAAGGATTAGAGATCTTAGGGGCAAGGGATATAAAGACCTTATTGAACCCTTTTAAAAGGCTCCCACTAATGAATAACTCTTTTACTGGTTGTTTTACTAAAGACATAACTTGTTGCCAAGCCTTGTAAAAGAACAATCCATTTAGCCTATCTAGACCAGGGGCCTTTTCCCATTTATTTGGAATACCACCTGTTCCATTTCCTTATCATCAACTTACTTAATAAGCAAATTTTTGCCCTCCTGGCCAATTCTACTGTAACATCCTCTCACCAATAGGAAGGGTATATTGGTAAATTGCCATGTTTAGGAGTGTATAAATGTATAGTGACATATGCATGCATT
>JANZXR010000005.1:23957418-23982050 GCA_027575705.1 Erythroxylum echinodendron
TTTTAAATAGCTGGACATATCCAATGACGATTGATGAAAAGAGAGAAGCAGTGCTTAAAAACACATTTGAGTGGACAAAGGTTAAAGAAGAGAGAGCGCTTTGAAATTCTTAAGCTTTGCACGTCATCTTCAATGCAGTTAATGAAGGTCGCTTTGCTATGATATCAGCCTGTAAATCGACGAAAGAAGTATGGGACACTTTGTAAACTATACATAAGGGATCGAAATCAGTGATAGCTTCAAAACTTCAAATGTTGGCTATTAGATTTGAAGAGTTTAAGATGGATGAAAGCGATACTATTGGAGGCTTCTATGAGAGGTTAAGTGAAGTAGCCAACCAAGCACATCAATTTGGGATGAAGTATTCGAATCTAAAACTTGTCAAGAAAACTTTGAGATCACTTCCTCTGAGATTTATACTGAAAATTGCAGCCATCGAAGAAGCCCATAATATCACTAAATTGTCTCTGGATAAGGTAATTGAGATTCTTACCAACTTTGAGATAAATTTGTTAAGAGATGAGCGAGAGAAGAACAAAAGATTGACATTGTATGCTGAGATCGAAGATGAATCTGATGAGAATGAGGATATGGAGTTATTGACAAGAAATTACAGCAAGTGGTTAAAGAAAGTGAAGAAGAATAGATCCGATTTTAGGCAAAATGGTGGTAGCTCATCAAATAGTAATTTCAAACAACAAGCTCAAACTAAAAAAGGTGAAAAAAAAGTGAAGAACATTCAATGTGATGAATGTCAAGGCTTTGGACATATGCAAGTGGAATATGCTAACACTTTGAAGAAGAAAAAATGGAAGTCATATACTAGCACTTAGAGTGAGAATGAATCTAAAAGTGAGTACGGTAGTGAAGAAGAATTTGTACGTAATGTTGTGCTGATTGCTTTATACAACAAAAGTCTAGTTGCTTGCTTAATAACAACCAAGAAGAAAGAAAATGATGAGGAAAACATGGATAAAAAAAATCTCAGAAAAAACACAGACGAATCAACTCGTAGTCTAACCTTAAATTGTAACAATGATGACAGTGGCTCAGGTGACAAAAAGGAGGGTGTCTATGAAGCCTATAAATTAATATACGCAACATGGGTGCAAACATGTGAGAAGAATAAAAAGTTAAAGAAGGAAAATTCTACCGTGAAGAACACCATTCAATACCTTGAGAAGAAGTTGTTATCTACAATAGATAAGCCTAATAAAACAAAGTTGAAAATGATCAGTATGAAAAAGGGAATAAGAATGTTAAATGGAGGTACCAAAAAGTTAGGAAAGTTGTTGAAAATTGGTAAGATTAAAGGAGACCTTTAAGACATTGGCTATAAAGGTGAATGTTTTAAGTCGAATGATGAGAAAAATAATGCGACCAAATTTGTCCAAGGAGAAACTTCAAGGAGGAAACGAAAATTCATACCTACGTGTTACTTTTATCGGGTAAATAGGCAGATAAGGCCAAATTGTTACAAGCTGTTACAAATGATATTTCAACAGGGTCAAAACCAAAAATTTAGATATTCTCCATTAAATATCCATGTGTAGTCCATATTACCAAAACATAATTAGGTTAGAAAGGGTCAATTATAAGCATAAAGATGTGGTGAAGGAAAAATAAGAAATTGTCCAAATTCACAGTTAGTTATTGCTGGTAAAGAATCTGCTCAAACAAAAGACCAATTGGTTGTTTATGAGGGAGGAATCAACCAGATATCTGATGACATAGTTAATGTGGCAAGGAATAAGGCTAGGTTTGAATTTCTTCGAGAGGCACAAAGGCAATGTTCTGAATGTTGATTTACAGAGTTATGTCGAGAAAATGTTGATGCTTGGTTGGAGAACCGTAGGAAGATTTGAGTTTTCTATTATTTGAGTTTTTCAAGTTTTATCTTGGTTTCTCTCTACATCGTGGGTTGTATGAGTTTGAGCAATTATGCTTTGACATGATTTATATGAGGAGGAGATTGATTACGTTTGATTATGATGAATGCAATTTTTGGGTTTCATGAATTTAATAAATATATGTGTGGATGACTTTTATGTAAGTAATGATATGTGGCTAGTGTTTTTGACTGGTGGTAAATTATCATCTTGGCATGCTTATGATTTTTCTGTTGCACTTATTGTTGATTCTTATGCCTCTTTATTCGGTGAGATTGTACACATTGAAGGCATTCTTCATTTTGGCATTGTTTTGTCCCAAAAGAGAGGTATCATATTGTTTTTGGTGACTGTTCCATTCAAGGGGAGATTTCAAAGTATATGCATGACTATTCATCTTGCTTTTTAGCATCTTTTTTTCCTAAGGGGGAATGGATCTTATTGACTGATTAAGGGGGAGTTCTTTTGTGAATTATGATGTGGTTTGTGACTTCGACATGATAAGTCCAATTTTCTCCTTTAGGAGGAGATTCTCATATGTGATAAATAATGCCAATAAGGGAGAGATTATTAAGATATAGATTACAATATCTTAATTATTTAATTTTGGCCATTATTTGATAACTAGACTTAATTAAGTTTAAATGAGACTCTTCCAAGACAAGTTTGATAAGTTTCAAATCCTACTTAAGATGGGATTTGATAATGGTTATCTTCTGAAAATTTAACTTGATATTTGGCAGCAATTTACCTTGATATTTTGCTAAGATATGATTCTATCTTTGTTGATTTTCACCTGACTTGTGTGGCTGGGATTTTTGGTGATTATGTGAAATCCTTGCAGCTGTGTTTTTCTCAAGTTATCGTTGTTGATTAGGAGGCTATGCAGCTGGCCAAGTTTACATTGATCATTAATCCATACATTGCAACTGTGTTTTCCGGTGGTTTAGTGGGTGTTTTTCAACAGTTGTGTTTTACTTGAGTTATCATTGTTTATTGGAAATTGAAGCAACTGTTTTTCCATTGGTGTTTGTGTGTTTTTCTGGATTTAAGTGGTGGGATTTTCGGTAGTGAAAAACATGCAGATTTTTGTTGTATTTCATCTGCCTATTGTGTGATTTATTGGGACTGTTTTTGTTGCTATCTTGCGTAGCAAAAACTGACAAGGATATGGTGACTCAGCAGCTGAATTTTTGGGATTTTTGGGTGATTTTTGGAAGCTGATTTTTGAAGATTTTTTTCAAATTGGGAGTTGCATTTTTCTGTCCATCGTGGGTGATTTTCTGGGTTGTTTTTGCAGTGTGTTTTTATGGAAAAACTTCAGAAGTTTTTCGTATGGTTGAAGCTCCATCGTCTGCAACGTTTCGATGATAGAAATGTTGCTATGCGTGAGATTTTCCAATCACAATATTGAAGTCTTCACAACAAATTTTTTAGTGGACAACTTCCTATTCTTTCGTTAATGAAACTACATTGTTAAGGAAGTTATTTTCTTTCTCAAGTGTCTTTGTTTATGTTCATTGTTTATTTTAATCACTTGAGTTGTTTGTTTATTATCTTTCGTTAAAAAGTTGTTGAAAAAATCCTCCGTTGAGGTTAACACGAGTCGGTCGTATTATCGGATGTGAAATGCTTTCACGAGTTGTGAGGACGAGGGATAGTGCCAAAGGTTGAGTGATGTCAGTTCATTAAATTCTAGTATAAAAATATTGTCATTAGTGAAATTATTAAGCTAGATGAGGGTCTCGCAGACGTAGGGAAGATGTGCTAAATTACGTCAACAAACTTTAGTGTTGATTTATATTTGTGAGTTTTATTTTTCTATTTTTGATTGTATTAGAAACGACTGCAATCAAATCAGAAATTTTGCGAAACTATTAAATCCTTTAGATTTACAAGTACAAATCTAAAACTAATGACCACAAATTAACGAAATGGATTATATTCCTTCCTAATCTAGCCATTTGGCTCAAGTCTATCATCATTGTGCTCATCATGGTACTGTCATATATTTTGTATTTGCTCTTATAATGGAAGTTTGAACTCCAGTAAAAACCATTCGTCTAAGACTTTAGAACTCATCATTCGTTCATCGTAAAACATATTCAGCATATGCTTATTTTTTATTAATGGAAATGAAGATATAACCTTAATAAATGTGAACCTTCTACATTTTTTTTCAATATATTAAATGTAGTAAAGTATAAAGTAAACAAACTCAAAATGGGGAAATATAAACGCATATCATGGTAAGAAAGATCCAACATATTTTTTGGGCTGAAGAACATTGCGGCAACCTATTTACGTAGTACTTTTCTTGATTTTGGCTCAAATTTAATTGAACAAAGGATTCTATGCTAATTAGTTCATAAAATTGCAAATTTTGAATATATTTAAGATTTAAGTTTGAGTGATAAAGAGAGGTAGAGAGACCTTTTCTTAGACAAAAATTTAAATTTTTATACATTTTATATTGAAATGCATTAGTTCATATGTATAAGAAGGTGACATGACAGTTTTTGGTATAACCATTTATTAATGTTGTCTAGCAATTAATGAGGTAAATAAATTAAAGAGAGAAGTTATAGGGGTTCACAACAATTTAATACCATTTCTATGGCTTCAGAGTTAATTAATCCAGCCATTGCTTGAGAGAGAGGCAATTAGAAGAGACAATCAGTGTCTTGGCTACAAAATCTAATCTTTTAATGCAAATCAAAGAGCATTTGGTGTATATTAATGTCATGTAGGTTGTCAAGAGATTATGTTTGGCCATTCCTTTCCCTAATCGCATACCTTGATGTGGCATGAGTACTGGTTAATATGTCATGCCATTTTGATTTTGGACAGTTTATAAGTAATCACTAATTAAGTATTTCACTTTTAAGGTGATAACCAACTTCAATCGCTTTCAGATATATTAATTGTTGGCCTAAAGAAATAAATAAATAAGCAAGTGATTTGCCTTCTCATCAAATCGAAATCAACCGTGAGACATTAATCAACAATAGAGGTAAGAATTGAATAGAGTATTTTAGCATTCACCCGTATATTTCAACGTAAGCTCCAAAAGTTATTCTATTCAAATGCTCTGTACTTCTATCTTTCAACAACAAATTATGAGCCATGAACATGGAAGACGAGTTACGTACGTACTATTCAATTTTTCCTTACAAGAAACAAATAATACCGAAAGCCTTAGAAGATACATGGAGGCATGAGTGAACTTGTGATAACCCTTTTCCCATTTTTCTGATACTGGGCTATCGTATCTTAGACATACATGATTCATTTGTCCTTTAAGCATATAAATAGGAGCACATAATTACGTAGACGTGTATATACATATTCTTTTTAGGCTTATGATTTGGCACGCAAATGAATGTGTTATAAAAGACTTAGTTAAGGCGATGATAGAGATTTAGTTACTGGCTGCATTGTCATTGTCCAGCTTTAACCAATCTTGACATTTAATTGAAGAAATCGAACTTTACTTTCTCTTCCTCTTTCACTATTTTCTTTTTTCTTTTTTTTTTTTGAAATGGAAATATCTGTCACTAATACTTTCCACCATATCTTTTGAAACCGTACTAAGTTTAATTTACTTTAGATTAACAATTCAATAAAAGAAAAAGACAAAAGCATAATCATCCAACATAACTACACAAATGAGTATTTACTTAATCTAAAAATGAGTCTTGGGGATGGGAAAGTGAGGTAGGGCTTATTTTATTCAAACAAGAACATAGGTTTCCATGTTTCCCACCTCAACTATACCTTACTTACCCACACGAAAAAGGTAAGAATAGGCTTATTCTATTCAACAATTTGACAAAGACAGATAGAAGCTTTGTTGTTAGCTTTTCCTTGAAGCACATGCCTTTCAAGCATTCAATCAATCGATAAGTCGTACGCCTTTTATTCTCTTTTCATGTGTTTGAACGTGTGTGATTCATCCAACAAAGATTGGGCAACCCAACAGAAATTAGTAATCCAAGTAAGTAGATTAAGAGATTTAACTTTTTAATGAATATCATCGTCCAACAAAGGATGACTTGCCTTTTAAAAGAGAGCCCCCTCTTACACATGCTTAACATAATATTTTGTATACAAGATCTAGATGATATCACTAAACTTAGTAGCTTTAAAATATGAAGATTAAGTTCCACAATAACTCTAGTTAGGACTTAGGAATAACCCCCCCATAGCAGCCAAAGGAGTAAAATGGAAGGTAGTTAGGTGGCTATAGTCAAGGTGTCCATCCTTGGACGTCTCTCGGGGGCTCACAAGTCACACCCCAACAAAGGCAGTATCAAATGCATAAAATTACCATTTCAAGTAGTGGAAGTTGACCCTTCACAATACAATGCATTATCCCATGTACTAAGATACAAATTTATGAAACAAATAAAATTTTAGGGTCGGTGTGTACCTAGGAAGAGATTCTTGGTACATAGCATTCGTGCTTAAGTTTGGTTTTGTAGTTTAGAGAAACATGAAAATTGCCAGAGGTTTAGGAGATACCTCCTACACCTAACTGCCCTTTTTCAACATCTCTTTTTGAGCCTTCAATGTTGTCGGATGCCCATTTGTTCTTATCAATATCTAGGGTGAAAGATTGGGACAAGGTAAAAACTTCCTCCACCCATCGACTAGAATAGAAGACGTATAATTTCATTGAATGGTTCCTTCTAATTATGAGTTGTATCCATCAAGTCGTAATTAGGGGCTGATGTTTCCGTTCCAAACATAACCCATCATTCGGAATAACCTATAGAATCAGCACTCCTGTGGTTATTATTACATTAAAGTGGTTGGAAGAAAAGGATTTGGATCATTTTAATATTGACTAACCATGATCCATTAACCATGATTTAGCTCAGCTAATTCAATTCTAAAGACTCTAAAGTAGAGAATCCAAGATGATTTTATTTGCATATTAGAACAAAACTAGAAAAAGATGGCATCTTTCACCTAATTATTAATATAGGGGAGTTCTATGTATTTATTAGCAAGTAAATTTTATTTGCGTAATAATTATCAAGATTAAGAATTACATATTTAACATTATTGATATAGTTAAAGCCGCTTCTTTCTTTTCATGTGAGTTATTTAACAATAATCTCTTTACTAATTAAAAGTAAGACTGCATATTATTGAACCCCCTCAAATCTCACGCATAAGCAGTATTCATAATGGGTAGTGTTGTTTTTGATGTTAAAGTCGGCTTCTTTGAAGAACCAAGAAATTTAGTATTCTTTTTGGAGCTCTTTGCTTTGATGTGAAGTGGAATCATTAAAATCCGAATACAAATATCCAGATGTAGTCCATCATACAAACTGGAGCTTTACTTTGCCCTGAATGAAACTTAATATGAATGTGATAATTAGTTTTACCTAACATTTTCAATTGAACTTTCCAGTCCATTGTTTTGTTGTTAAGTAATGAAAACTCCAACGGGGTTGCTTACTAGAGATAAGAAGAATTTTCCTTTCCATCAATAAAAATTCACCACCAGTCTGTAAGCATCACATTCTTGAACCTACGAGGAATTGACCCAAATGTCCATGACCCTCGTGAACCCAAGGAGCCAGCAATATGGACTGTTTTGGAATATAAGGGCAAAAGATGTACGGGTCAACACTCTCTTGTGTTCCATGAGCCACCTTCTTACAAAATTTGGTTAGCTATCTAAAACCAGACATACCTAAAAAGAGCATAACATATATAGAAATATATTCGCAACTTACTATGACACAACTTGAAGCGAACTACTTCGACTACTATTCACATGTTCATGGCCAGAGTCACTCGTGAAAACATGACAAAGCTTTGGCGGAAGATTGCTCATGTCAATATCAAGTGGAGTTTGCTTGAAAGTGTATCAGTTTTTCACGAGTTCCTTGGGAACATTTGGGATAGGATACTTGCTTGCTCGGGTAGGCCTGCAAGGTATAGCCGACTAAGTACCCGGCCTTCTTCTCCTACTCCGGAAGCCGTCGACGACTGTGGTTTGGTTTCGCGACAGGATCCAAAAGAGACGTTTGGTACTGGGTATGACACGGATTCGGATTTAGTCACTCTGAAGATTAGTCTTTTGGGCGATTGCCAAATTGGAAAAACAAGCTTTGTGGTAAACCCTGAGTTTCTATTCTATTCTTCTTTCTTAACCTACTTATTTTGTTTGGTTTTTGGTTTCAGAAGAACGTTATAGCTTTGATTTGGACAGGGATCAGCTTCACTAGAAGCCTGAACAAATTGTTATCTGGGAATACTCACTCTTGCTTTTCTATTATATGTGAAGATCAAGTATGTTGCTGATGAAGAGGAAAAAGGGTGGTTGAAGATGACAGGGTTGAACTTGATGGACAAAACATTGTTTGTTCGAGGTGTCAGGATAGCTTTCAGTATATGGGACGTGGGAGGTATAGCTTTGGTTTGTCTTGTTTTTCCGGCTTACTGGTTTTCTGAGAAACCACCGTTGTTTCTTTTGGTTTTCTGGTATATCAGTTTAAAGACTTGGATGCAGGTGACAACAAGTCAATTGATCATGTCCCCATGGCATGTAAAGATGCAGTAGCGATTTTGTTTATGTTTGATCTTACTAGTCGGTGTACTCTTTATAGGTTAGCTCATCAAACTTGTTTCTTCTTCCCTCTATTTCGAAAATTTTGATAATTTTACCGAAATACATGATTTTGCAGTGTAATTGGATGGTACAGTGAAGCAAGAAAATGGAATCAGGTAATAATGACAACTAGTCTTGGTTAACTTTGTTCTTTTCTGTATCAAGTGGGAGACTGTCTAAAACCAGGGATTATAGTTTTGTTGCTAAAATTTTATCACATTTAGAGTAAAATTACTTAGAAACTTCCAGTCTCTATCAATACAATTAGTTGGTAATTGTATTAATGTGCAATTTGGACATTTAATCCGGAAAAGTCAAGTCTTGGGCCATCAAATTAATCGGTATCTCTAAGCTGTTTTAGCTTGTGTTTGGTCTCTGCAGACTGCTATTCCCATACTAATAGGGACTAAATTTGATGATTTCGTTCAACTCCCTCCAAATTTGCAATGGCCAATAGTAACTCAGGTAAATCACTTCTTTTCTCCAGATTTACGCCTACAAATATGAAATATCTGTAGTAAGAATGTAAAGATTTAGGCACTCAGGAAAAGTTGAACACAAGAACCTTCTTTTCTTAATACGCGCGTTAACATACTGATGCCTTCTTTTTCTTTTGGTCTTACAAATTTTTTGTGTTCTATATCTAATTGCGTGTTAATACAGGCTCGAGCATATGCAAAGGCAATGAAGGCGACCCTTTTCTTTTCAAGTGCTAAACATAACATAAATGTGAACAAGATCTTCAAATTCATCATGGCCAAGCTCTTTAACTTGCCATGGACGATACAGAGGAATTTGACAATTGGAGAACCCATTATTGACTTTTAAACAGTGCTAATCCTCATGTACATAGCCATAGAGGAAAAGAGAAAAGACACAAAACCAGAAAGGAATGAAATCTCGGCACGTTGATCCCATTGAACTCTTTTTCTTTTCCATTTTCATTGTGATTGCTTTGCCTCTGTCAAATCTTTTCAGTTTTTGGGTAAATTGATACACCTAACTTTACCCTGGATTTAAGGGCAGCTGAAGTAGATTTAATCTAGACGAAGAAAGAAAATTGTGAACAATTTTATTGTTTTCCAAACATCCCAATTGCTCAAAATAAAAAATGTAACCAGTTGAAGTTGGAGTTGGTCTCTATAATCACCTAAAAACAACTCTGTGAGATGCTGTATTGTAATTTTAAATCAACTCTTTAATCTCATTACAAAATTAACAAATGAATATTTGAACTCAAATCTTCTATGCCGTCAATCCTGGTCTAACTCTGTGCTACTCCATCCTAACCGTCTATTATGTGGGGATTGGAACAGGGTTGGTGGCACAGAGGATCTCGTCTCTCCAATCTTAATATAATTTATGCTTGAAAAGTATTGTAACTACTGTAACATGACATTCCTAAAAGAACTTTTAAATGATTCAACTCGTGCTCGTGCTCAACCTCTGGCTCTGCCGGCTAAAATACTGATTTCAACCTACATATCTTATACACAACTAACACCGTCTCTTTCAAAGGAAAGTAATAACAAAAGAAGTAAGAGCAATTAGAAGTGATTGCTATTTAAAGCATTTCCAAGCTCATAAAATGTAGCAAAATATTTCTGCAATTTATCAATTTGTTGCTATGGTTCGGATAGGACAATAGCTCTTTTTTCTGTATATTAATCCCTTCTTTAGTCTAAAGTCAAACTGATGTGGTCCATAAACTCCCCAAATACAGCACCACATCACCTGTTTCATTTACTTTGTTTTTATTTCATCCACACATTTTTCTGGTGAAAACTGGTAATTTCATTCAGAAAGAGATGTTTAACAGTTGATTGGAAGTCGAACAAACTATGATTTCAACTAGGAATATCATAAAATGTGTGCCCTTCTCGAAATTTGGCCCACAAAACTTGTTCCTGTAATCTGTAGCATCCGAGAATGAAAAGGCACAATAAATTAAAACGAGCGTTGCTCTAGTTAGACCTTTCAGACATATTATCGGAGAAAATATTACCAAGTAGATGGAAAGATGGTTTTCAAGCTTTTCATTTCTTTTACAACGAGAGGACTCTTACCATAAGTATTGAAACCCTCCCCTCCATTTTCATCTTCCCAAACCAAATCAAGTGAATTTAGGTATAGCTAAAGAAATTTGAAGAGAGAATACCGAAGGATTTCTTTGAATAAAAATCTTCTGTTGTCCAAATTAACCAATCCATGCTGAAATTTGAACATATCTTTTTCAGGAAATGACTACATTGCAACAAATGTTTTCGAGTTTGCTTCTACATCAATAAAACCAATTCACATATAATAGAAAGAGACTCATTATAGGCTGTTGTCATTCTACCAACAGACTGACAAGCTATAGCTCTGGGGCTTATCTTTCGTAATAAATAGCACGCGTTTTTTCTAACCTGCTTTAACTTTTACTTGCTAGGCCATAAAAAGAACCTTATTACTGCCGCAACTGTTTCATTAAACAAGGATGACCTGGTTAACAACTCATTACTTGATGAATGTTATAACTTTGTGTCATGATAACTTTATCATTACCAACAAATTATTTGTGCTGTAATCTTAATCCAATCTATTACCAAGAGAAATGATTGTTCCGATTTATTTAAAACGTCTCCACCTTTTCTATATGTTGCAAAGACTATCTATTACCTCGAATACTCCCAGGTGTATAAAAGAAAATTAGAGGAAATGAATCACTTCAAGAATAAAGGATAATTTGGAACAAGCAAAAATGCTTGCGTTTTACCCCCTCCAACCCAAATAAGAGGAAGTAGACTGTTCCACAATGTCTCACTTTCATGATAGAAATTATAGCTGAAAATAAAAAATGTCATAGGTCCTTCACATGCTGGGGGCAAAAAGATGTCATGTCCAAGCATAGTGTCAGCAATCATGCCACAGAATTCTCGTGCAATAGGACGTATTCTCGGCTGCAAAAACACAGAAGATACTTTTAAGTGCTCAAAAACTTGCAATGTTCAAAAGGTATATACGGAAAGATATGGTAGGATGTCACTCAGGGATCATCCACCTTCAATAATTGAATAGTAACAAACAAATGCAAGTCCTCCATTATCGATCCATAACAATATTAGGACTCCCATTGAGGAAAAAACCAAAGCCAGCAATTATTAGGACTCCCATTGAGGAAAAAACAAAGCCAGCAACAGAGTATGGAATCTGAATGAACATACATAATATAGCAGTTATGCAGAAATCAACAATACGAACAAGCACAAATAAGTATGGTAAATTCATGTACAACCATTCGTAGCAATCCCACTACAACTTCTCGATCGAAAATGTAAGCATGATGCACACGTATCCTTCTGCATATTTATAAGGTAGTTCACAATATCAACTTGATGTAAGCAGGATATCAACATGTTTCTGACCATTAATGCATGTGTTTAGTGTGCACATGCACATTGTTTGTGTACGCACTAATGATCATGTCAGCAATGTGTTTTCAACTGACTTAAGCAAGCTGTAAAGCCAACATCTCCTACATGCAACAGAACAAGACCAAGGTATGAACCTTGTTAACACATTTATATAAAAAATGAGATGAAAGTAAAATTTTTGGAATATGTGTGAAGGAAACTAAGAAAAAAGATTAGCAGGCAGGAGATCTACATATTGTTGATGGCTAAACTATCTTCATTATAGGAATGTGAGTGTCAAGGCAGGCAGGAAATTTAGATTTTTGTCAATGGTCAACATATCTTAACTCTAGGATGATTTCATGTCAACATTAAATTATAGCACAAATACTAAAGTAGGCAACAAATAAAACTGGCAAGATCACTACTTAACATGTTTGGAACACAATGTGATGCTGACTTTATGTACTCTGTGATTCTTAGAAAATACTCGAGTGCAATTTCATAAATAAGAAAATAGTACCAGAACCACCATCTACTGTTTCAATTCTCAGATGATATGACCTAGAATATCAAGATCGAAATGCAGCAGAGAAAATCAGCTTATTGCTTTGTATCTTGATAATAACAAAAGAAATGACAGAGCACCAATAGAGCATACTCTGTTTAAAGAGGAGAACAAAATCAAACCAACAAGCTTATTATGCTACTACAAAATGTTGAAACAAATATTAATTCCACCTAGAGCTTTTATAATTCATCCAAGAAAGACCGGTTTTTCCCACATAATCAATATCCTTACACTGGCCTAAATGTTCATACCTCTTCCACACATGCCTTGGCAAGCACACCTCCTTTTGTATGGTTAATAGGAGTATCAATGATATAAGAAAAGAAAGAAAGAAAGAAAGGATCATCTTTCTCTTCTGATAACAAAAAAGAGTTTATTTAACCAAAAGAAAGAGGTAACAAATTTTTTCATGACTAGAATTGCTCATATACTGCTCAAGAAAAACTTTAAATCAATGTAAGAACAGAGAGATGATGGCGTACAGAATAGAAGACCAAATTTCAGAATCAATAAAATGCCAGCCATGCATTAAAGTAGTTTCAGAGCAGGGTAACAGCCAGGCACACAAGTAAAATGCATTCAGGAGAACAATATTGTACGAACTATATCGAAAAGGCAACAAAGTATGACCATGGTAACCGAACTAAAGGAAAAAATATTCAATTGATCCATGAAATCATAGAGGATGTTGAATCTTTGCTAGTGACCTACCTACTATTACCAAATTTAATAGTGTCTTTTTCAAAAAGTTCATAATAACGTTGAGGTTCAATGGGATTATCCTGCAAATGCAGAAGAAAATTTTAGATATTATTGTGATAACAATCAAAGGAAAGATAAAGAAGTCGACAAAAGGTAGCCATACATCGATCATAATACTTACATTAAGGAATGTTTTATTTGTGCTTCCAAGGTCCATTAAGTAAGGCCTAAAATAATACAAACAAAATAAAAGATATTGACATCAATAGATCAAGATAATATCCGTTAATTACCGAAAGTGATAGGCGATGAGGCAATACTTACCTTACTTGCTTAGACAAAGTACCATCAGATTGCTCTTTCTCAGCTTGCCTGAAAAATCAGAAACATAATGAGAAAGAAGTCCCCAAACACTAATGCGCAACAACTTAATTATTAATCTACCGGAACTGAATGACAGCATGCTGCTTGCTACATGATGGGTGATCTGTAGGAATATCTGCTACCCTCCTCTCTCTTCCAAAAAGATAACAGCTTTGACGATGTATATAAAGAGGCTCTGACAAAAACATACATTTAAACTAATGGATAACGGCAAGGACAAAAGCTATATTGTTAACAGCTTTGACAATGTATATATAGGGGCTCTGACAAAAACATACATTTAAACTACTGGATAATGGCACAGGACATGAGCTATATTGTTTAATCATCACAGTATAAATTAGAAAACCAGAGAATAAAAGAGCACGAGGAAAATGAACAAGGGGCAAATTTTCACCCTTTACACCATTAAAAATTGAAAGTATGCTCTTCTAAAAGAAGAAAATATGTTTATCTAGAGTCAAAAAGTTCTTGGCCAAAAATTCCTCGAAAAATAAAAAAATAGCTCAAAAGATGACCCAAATCTTACCATTTAGGAAAAGAGTCAGAAAAAGTTCTCAAGAAAGCAATTACATTTTGTTTCTTATAATTTCCATCAAATTCACAACACTCAAAGATGACCCAAATCTTACCATTCAGCACATCACCACCTTTAAAAACATACAGTCTCCATCTTACATCAGGTTTTCGACCATCCGGAGGCTCAGTGAACAGCAATGTTACACCTAGAACAGAAACTTCGTTAGCAGAGTATGCAGTGGATAACAAACAATAAATCATAAAATCTGGAAATGAAGAAGAAATTAGAACCGGAATTTAATTGCAGTGAGCTAATTTATCAATCATACCACTTCTGGCCAAGAGAGATGGAAAGGGAGAGAGGGCGAGAGAGAATCAAGAAGCCAATAAAGAAATCAAAGGCATGGAAATGCTCTAACTCTACTAAAAGGCAATGCTGCAAATCACTAACCTCGGACCCTATTAGTCTCCGCTGCAAGTTTTCCCGATAGCTCAAATGATGGTTTTTGCTGCAGTTGCAATGAAAGATCGATGATCAAAACCAAACAGAAGTTAAGGGAACAGATAAATAATTCACCTGGAGGACAAAACAACGTTCAACATTAACAATTTGGCAACGTTAAGCAATAATATGAGTTTTGAATACCTTTTGTTTTGCCTCTATGTCCTCCTCAGCAGCCTTCATTTTAGCCAAAGAATCGTCATCTCCATTTCTGCTCAAGCAGTCATGCAACCTCTTGTTACTAAGTAAATCCATTTTCACCTAACTAGAAGATGTGTGGCCTCCAGCTTTTTCAGCTAAGTTCAAAGTGAAATAAGAAGTGAATCCTGAGCATGTTGTCTCCTATATCCCCATTGGCTACAATTATCAAGTACTAATATTTCAAAAAACAGACAAAGGAACCCATCATTGCGTCACATCAGTCCACATAACTTAAAGACCACAGAATTTTCTATATATCTACTCCACTCATTAAAGACCACAGAATTTTCTATATATCTACTCCACTCATATGGTCCTGAATGTATCATCTCAAAGTTACAGAATATGCAATGTTCAACCTAGCAGTAAGGATTATACTAATGGAACATCTAAGGCTCTTAAATAGAATTGAAAATATAAATAAGATGATAGATACAACATAATGACCACTCCCAGGACATACATGTTACCTAAATTCAAATCCAGTTATTTAAAAGGAAATCAAGTTAAAGATGAAGCTTACCGTCGTTCAGCTCTTTTTTCCACCTGCAATGACTATATTTAGTCAGGAAACAATATTTTAGGTATCAATTTAACAAGACAAAGAAATGCTTAATAGTTTTCACGATTGTCCCTTCCACAATAATTCATTTTCCTCCAATGTGGTGTTCAAGTAAGAATGGTATATTAATTTCTAGCCAACTTCTGAATGCAGTAATTGTTGGTCTACATTTCTCATAAAAATTGTATGGAAGCATATCGATTTAATAGCAACATTAGCAGATACCAACTAGACCGGACAATTAAATAGGGAATATTTTAGTGAAAAAGTAGAACAAGTAATAGAAAGGTTAGTATCACCAGGCACCTCGTCATGTTCTCTTCTATCAGCTGCTACTTCAGGAGAAAGAGATCTATGCCTGCTTCTGTTGTGGTGATGTAAAGGAGAAGTAGACCTTTCATGTCTTGTTCTAGAAGACTTACTCTCATTTTCATCTCTTCCTGACCTTCTCCCCTTTTTCTCACCTCCAGCTTCCCTATCTGCACCAGTTTCTCTATGTCTGGACTTCTCTCTACCCCTACCATGATTACTTTCATGATCTACCTCAACATATTTCTTAGTCTCTCTTTCTCTTCGTAAACCCCTATCATCATCTTTACGATGATTCCTTTCATGTTCCCTCTCACTTGTTCTTTCAGACTCTCTTTCCCTGAATGCACCTTTATTATCTACTTTCACATGATTCCTGCCCCGTTCTCCATCTGCAACATTATCAGTGTCTCTATTAGCTTGGGCTCTCCTTAACCGTTTTGTACGCGGAGAAGAAGAGCGAGATTTTTCACGCTTTGGAGATCTAGCACGACTATTATTTTTCTCTTTTCCAAATGGAGAAGTTTCCCTGTAAGAGGTCTTATGCCTTACTGGTGGGGAAGGAGACTGATACATCTCGCTTTTTGGTGACATGGCACGGGTGAAACGTTTCTCTCTTGCTGGAGAGGTACCTCTACGAGTGCTCCTGTGCTGCACCGGTGACCTTTCTCTTCGAGATGGGCTCCTCCTATAAGGACCCTGATGTCTATCGGGAGATGGTGAGTGATGGGAAGAATGACCTACCATTGATAATCTCCAATGCAACTATCGCTTGCCAATTTCTGTAAAGGAACTTTGCATTACTAAGCACACAAAAGGGCACAATGAGATTTTGGGAAATATGAACTAAAAGCAACGCTCTTAAATCAGTGCAAATGGTAGCTTTTTGGTCACTTAATACCTCATTTCTATTCCATACGGCGACCAAGTAATAATTAACCGGTCTATCTTATAGCCTAAAAATGGCATAACCCACATCTTTTTATTTTATTATCATTAACACCACTGCCGTAATGTATGAACACCTCAGTATCAATCACTTCAGGAGACAGAAACCGCAGCCCATATTTTCTAAAAAGTTCAACAAAAAGTAATTGCAAACAAAATTCCTTCAGAAAAGGCAAACAAGGGAAAGGAGCTACCCTTTGCACTATTCTACATTTTCCAGATTTCAGAGTAACCGAATGAACAGAGAGAATCATGGAATATCTTCAACAAAACCTAAAAGCCCCAAATTGCTGGATATAGCTAAAACGGTGAATCAAAAACCAGATTTAAACCCTAGAATTTTAACAAACTCAAAAAAAATATGAATAACTAAGAAAGAGAAGCATTAACCTGGTTAAGTGTTTACTGCTTAAGGTACTTTGGTTGAAGCTACACACCTTTCTAGGGTTTGAGTTGGTAACAATAACTTCAATTCATCTATTGTTTCGTTTTGTCTTGTTTTTCATCTATCATCAGTTTTTCCCAATGTTACTTTAACAGGGAAGTCGATCCGATGCCACATCCATGGGACCCACAAACATTGAGTGGTTCAGATCTTCCCTAATCTCTTTTACATTTTCATTAATGATTACTTTTTACCAAAATGTAAAATACAGTTTGTAATCTACGTTTTTTTAGTGTTTTTTCTAATATCATTAATCTTTTATAGTATTTTCATTGAAATTTCTTATTAAAATAATATGATACAAATTTCGTAAAATTTTATTTTAAAATAGTTTTTAATGCAAAAAAATTTAAACCTTCTCTCTCTTTCCATGATTCACCAAACTAATGGTCAAGAGCATAAGACATTATACATAAATTAGTAAAAATAAGATTTTAAAACTTTAATACTTCTACTAAAATATAAGGTGAAGCTCTAATAGTTCAGTATTTAAAATAAATTAAAATACTTGTAGAATATTTAATTTAATTTTTAAATAAACAAAAATATTGATATATTATGTTTTCACATGTCACATTCATAGTAATGTAATACAAATATACTACTTTTATTAGTCATGTGAGTTCGATAGTATCACAATAATACCACATTTTTAATTAATTTTAAACTTATTTCTTTACTTCTAATTATATTTAATAAATGCTAATTAAAACCAATAAACTTAATTTAATCAAAATAATATAACTTACCTAATTAATTTAATTTTAATCAACAAAACCCTAATTACAATATATTCTCAAATTAACTTCGTTATTTAACGTCATTTGAAAATTAAAGAAACCCTAATTCATAATAAATTCACGCACTTCCACCCACTTGTCGATTTATGCACTATAGTCAATCGCTTTGATAATAGTTTTGTGACAAAATTATTAATAAAGCCATTATTTATCTTTATGTATTAATTATATTTGATGTTTAATACTAAAGATAAAATCCTTAGAATAATTAATGTGTAATTGAAATTATGATGAGATCATAATTGTGATATTCAATTTACATTTACTTATTATTCCTAAATGTTCCTAGTTTTAGTTTTATCAAGACGAGATGTTGTTGAAACGATAAAACTATCACACATTATGTTTCTTTTTATGAAGAAAGTAATTGATCTCATAAATTAAAGTATGAAGATACTTAAACTAATGTGTGGGTGATAATTAGAGAATAAGTCATTGAACTAACCCGATTTTGAGAATCCCAAATGGAATATTACTTATGTATCTGTAGATTTTCTCATAATAATGGTTGTATAATTGATCCTTAGATTTGAAATTACCAAGGTATCTCATGTGACAATTACTGTGCTTTGATATTACTTATGAATTGTCCTAGGATAATTCAATCGGTAGTACTTGGATGCAATATGAACCATATGGAGATAGTTGAGTAAGTCAATAAAAGATTCGTTACTCTAAAGTAATTAGAGAGAATGTTCCACTGTTCTTAATTGATAGTAATTTATGGAATTATCTGGGTAGAATGAATTGAAATTTGAAAAGGCGTTTTCAAATATCAATTATAAATCAATTACTAATTAGTAAGAACGAACATGATTGGACCAAAAGAGTAGACATTATATCTATACCCTGTCCAATTGGAATATTAAATGACAAAGGATTAAATTATACATCATAACTATGCATGGAAAAGTTAAGTCAAACCACTTTGATATTCCTAATATTTGGGTGGTCATGACATATTGCTAGCTATTAATCTTGATTTATGATTATAAATTGTTTAATTGGAAAATCAAAGATAAATTAAAAGGAGCTTTAATTTATCTAATTCTAAATATAAATTAGAATTAGAATTTATAATTATTGCCAATATATTAGGAATCTAATGGGTCACATATCAAAAAGTAACGTGTGAAAGAAAAAGCAATTCAATTAAGTTGGACTTAATTATAAAGTTTAAGAAACTTTAAGAATCAAATATAAGATATTTGATTTTATTAAAATTAAGTTAATTATAATTATGAGTATGACTTTAATTATAATTAAGGAATTTAATTTTAATAAAATTACAAAACCACCCTAATGATTTTTCTATTACTAGGAAGAAAAGAAAAATGAGCTAGCACTCTTACATTCTTCCTCTAAAGGCGTTGAGAAGTTGTTCTGTAAATATTATCAGAGACTGGATAAGTGAACAGCTTGTGGTTGACAAATCGAGAAAAGTTTCAAAGAATTTTCAACAGGAACACGAACAAGGTATGATTTCTTATGATTCATAATTTATTTTATTCAAGTTAATCCATTATTAGGATCTGATCGGAATTCGTAAAAAGTTTGTTTTTTGTTACGCCCATAATTTGATCACATTCTGAAAATGGCATATGCGTCTCCAAATGACTGTTGTTTGTTCTGGAAATTGTGCACATGGTTATTGTGTTCTAGAATCTTAATTAATTGAAAAGAATAATTTGCATGCATTCCGGAATAGCATTTGCCTAGTTCTGGAATACTTATTGCATCTTGTTCTCGTGTTCAGGCTTTACATTTTTTGCCTTTCATGTGTGTATGATTTTGTTTCTGGAAATCACTTTTTTCTCTTTGCCTCTATTTGTACACCTATGTTTTATTTCTGAATATGGAAATTTATTTCTATGATGTGATGAAATCCCTTGCGATTATAGGAATTAGATGGGCAATTATTGTCGATTTGTTGAAACTGGCGACACCACTAGGTTGTTGATGACACTAGTGAGTCCCTTGCGATGCTAGTGAATCATTGGCGACGCCACTGGATGGCGTCACTGAGGTGATTAACGCCCAAGGAAGGGGCGACCCAACTGCAGGAACAGACTACACAACAAGGGAGAGGTGGCTTACGAAACATAGGAGTAGCACATACCATAGAGGGTGGGCGACGTGTGGGAGGAGATTACAGAAACGTGGTGAAGCTTCTGGAGAAGATAATAGGTGTGTGTGAGTCACGCACCCACCGTCTTCAAAGCATGTTTATAGTAGACGTGATTGGCTCGTGCAGTGCACGCTCCAAGCAACACAACAATCTCCTTCCATGTTTTTATTTGATTTTAATTTTTTAAAACCTTAATTTAAATTAAATTAATTTAATGGAGATTAAATTAGTCTATATTCCTAATAAAATTGAAAAACTGTTTTCCAATTTTTCGAAAATTATCAAATCAATAATTAGAATTAAGTCAATGTTTTAAATGATTCCTTTCATAATTGGATTATGTGAGAAATTATAAAATAATGAGATTATATTAATTAAGATGAGATCTTAATTTCAAGTTTAAAGTAATTATTTTAAATATGAATAAAATTAATAATTACATTGATTCCTAATTAATTTTGGAAAAGTAATTTTTAAATTATAATTAATTATTTTCAATTAGATTGAAATTAATTAATTTGACTCTTTAAAATTAGGAAAAATATTTTCTTAAGTAATTAAGAAAGTTATTTCCTAATTAAATATATTTATTTCAATTTGATTGAGATAAATTAAATTTATTATTATATTTGTTTAGAGAATTATTATTCAATTTAATTTAGAAATTGTTTCTTTATTTATGAATAATAAGTTTCTTGATTTATTAGAAAAAGTACTTTTCTTCATTAAATTTTTGAAAAGTGTCTTATTTATTAATTAATAAAAATTATATTTCCTTAATAATTTTGAAAAATAATTTTCTAATCTATCAAAGAAAGATTTCCTAATTAATTAAGAAATCAATCTCTAAATAAATATATAATGACTTTCTTAATTAAATTTAAAGTGTTTTATTTAATTTTGAAAGTTGTTTCCTTTAATATTAGAAAATACTTTTCTAATTAAGGAAAAGCAATGCAATAGGAATTTAGTTTATTTAGGAATCAATGAGTTTAATCTAATGTAATTGTTCAATGAGTTGGAAATATTACTTTATATTATGAAATTCAAAGTTTCACGTTTTATGCATATAATTTGATTATGAATGCATAAGATACATACTTTATTTATATGGTAGATGTTAAAGTAGTGCTCTAATGGCAATCACATTTAGTACTTTTGTATAAACTTTATTTTAATTAACAAAGTGAAAGGCATTCTTCATTGATTTGATATTCATTTACATATTAATTGATATTGATCTTAAATCGAATTAATGAAGTCCATGATACAAAACATAGCATGAAGGAAATCATGATGAGATCATGATAATGAGATTCCTATCATGTGTAATTATGTTAGTATCTAAATAATCCTAGTCATAGGATTAATAAGGCAGGACATTATTAATCTAGACAGCCTAGCACATGTTATACTCCTTGATTTGATCAAGCAGTAGATCTCACAAACTGTAAGCATGAGTTGTTTAGAGTTAACATGTTGATGCTTACTAAGAGTAGTAAGTACATCATATGAACCACTATGAGATTATCATATAGATGATCTATCGAAGGTCAATGATTAATCTCATCATAGCAATGGTGCAAATATCCTTAAACTTAAGGTACTCAAGGATATCTTGGATATTAATCTTGTTCTTTGACATCATTCCTTGTTACCTCAAGACGAGGTCGCTCTTAGGGTGGTGATTGAGCACAACTATTGGTATTCGAAGGTAATTAGGTAGCCAATAAAGGATTCACCACTTCTGATAGAAGGACTTGATACCCACGACCTCTTGCAGGGGTCATTACTAGGGAGTCTCTGGTCAGAGCAGTTATGTGTCATGAATAGAGTCTTCAATGACACATAAGAGTAATGAGATCCTTGGACTAAATGTGACATAGTCAGTCTAATAGGAGTTGACACACAGCTCATACTCCGAACCAAGAGGGGTATAGTATAGTGAAAGGAAGAATTGCATGGAAATTGTCTATGGAAAGGTTCGTAAGTTGGATAATTAACTATCGAAGAGTTCGTGTGTAAATCCATTTATATTCCGACAAATTGGAATCATGAAACTCTTTATGATTTGATTGAATTGAGAGTTAATTTAAGTGTCTAAAATAGTTGGGAACCTAAGGTTCACATGCATAAAAGATCGAATGAAAAACATAGTGTGTATGACCATATTTAAGCAAGCCACTATCGTGACTCATAGGTCGTGGCCAAAGGCGAGCCAGGCCACGATCATGCCAGAGGGCACGAATAGGTACATAAGTGAGTTCTTCACTTATGTACACAAGGTTTTACCACTTCTTATATACTCAAGTGAGAGGATAGGGGCTCTAGAAGGGTTCTAGAGTGAGAGAGAGGAATCAAGAGTCTTATTCTTGCAATTTATACAAGAGTTGCATGAATCAAAGTGCATGTAACAAGATTCTTGATCTATCTTTTCATATTGAGCATCTACTAGAACTCGTCTAGTTTGGTGCTCAAATCAACATTGTTTCTTCATCTTCTTCGTGAATTCTTGGGTGATCAAGGAAGGGTTTGGTATTTGCATCAACCCAAACAAGGAGAAGAAACAAGAAAGGAGGAGAAACATAAGGTAAAAAAAAATTATATTTCATGTTCTTTACATATTCATGCATGCATGTTAGCTTCTGTAGTTTTCAAGTTGTCATAGTGTCAGAATCTTGATTCCAACACTTCCACTACATACGTATGCATGTGATGCATGAATCTATGGCAAACCAAACAGTGGTATTAGAGTATGTTTATGCATGTAATAGATGATGTATTGAATATGTGCAAAATATTTGTTGGGTTATGACTGACATGCATGTTGATTTGTAATAATTTTCGTAAAATGTAGAAATTTTGTTTTTTATTTTTCTTTCACAAAAATGTTTATAAGGTTTTATATTATTCTTCAGTCAAAGGAAATTGTAATTGAATGTCATTTGCTATTTTATTTCAAATTAATATTCAGACTGTTCATATGTTGATTTAAGGGAGTTTCTGAAAAACAAAATGCATATGCTGACTTTGAAATTTTCTTAATAATTCTAGAAAAAAATTTTCTACTTTTCTTTCACAAAAATGTTTATAAGGTGTTATTTTATATTTTTGTAAAAGTAAAATGCAATTGAATGTCATTTGCTATTTTATTATGAATTTAGTTTCATCCTGATGCATGTATGAAGTTCAGGAAATTCTGGAAATGTGATGAACATACATGCATGTAAATTCTATATTAATTTTTATAAAAATTGTTTTTTAAAATTTTATACATGCACATGCAAGATGAGATGTTTCCACGTGTATGAGATACATGGTACTTGTTTTTAAATTGATTATCTTATGCATGCATGATGTAATGTTTGACTAGTATTAGAAGTAATATGACAGGTTTCATACACATATGATATGTTGACTTATTATAATTTTTTAATAAATAAATCCTAGAAATTATTTTCTGGAATTTTTTATTGGAAACATTTAGAATGTTTATAAGAATTTAGAATTTTTCTGGAATTAATTGAATTTGATTCAATTAACAAATAAAGTCAAAATCAACATTGGTCAACTTTTTGAAAGTTGATGGAGTTGATTTATTTAATGACTTATAATGTATGTATTTCGGTTATGAGACCTAAATACGGTTTTTATGTGATAAGAAATGTATTATTTTGATGGCAATAACATGCTTGATGTATTAGGGTTTTGGAAATTTTTCGAACATCGAATCGGTCCCTTTACTGTCTAGTAGGCTAACTTATTTATCTTGATGATTTTGGCCGTCAAGATAATTTTGGCATGTGCCGAAATTGTTTAAATAAAGTTGAGATGACCTAGGGATATTATAGATGACTAATTGATGTACAGGAATTTTGAAAACCTTAGGGATTAATTTAAAATTAATCCAAGTAGAGCATAGCATTTCTAGTGTGACTAGATAAGGGCATATAAACTAGAATTAAAGTGTTTAATTTGGACATCAAAATAATTAATTTTAGGGTTCCTAACTGAATCAAATTCATAATTCAGATTAGCCAAGACTAACACTAGTACCCGATTAGGTTCAAGAGTTGAATCGAATCACGAACTTTAGATGCATAGTCAGGTCACAACTTAAATTAAACCTCTTTTGTATGATATATGCATTAGATGCATTTTAAAGGTAGTTATGGATATAGGCTCAATTTAATTGAGTTGTCCATAATCTGAATATATATATGTGATATACATAATCAGGATCATCAAAGTATTGATAAGACCAAAGGACAAATCCCTCAACCAAATATTAGGACTTAAACCTTCCATTGATATGGAAAGAACTAAAGTTCTTTTAGAGTTAGGTTGATGGGCAAACCCAAGCCCGCTCTACATGAATATGTTCAAACCATGAAAATTAGATTTTTAGGTTAATAGGTTGGTCCTAGCTGGAATTGTTGATTTGTTGGATAAACCCAAGGTCAACATGGATAAAGGTGAAGTTGGGTAATAAACATGAGATGTATACAAATCAAGAGTTGGAAACCCAATGAGTGTGCTAAATCAACAATTGATGGCACAAGTCGATAGTTGCATAATTAAATGCAATTGGTATGAATGATACCTACCAATTGACCTAAGGTGGCTTGTTGGGCAAACCCAAGGTCATT
>JANZXR010000005.1:23998113-24010082 GCA_027575705.1 Erythroxylum echinodendron
TAGTTAACCTTAATCAAAAATAATTTATCTAACAATACCAAAATTCATTCAAATCATGTTTACTAAAAATAAAAAAAAATTAAGGCCCAACAACCAAGGTCTCATCAGAGGTCCAAGCACGTACTCAAGAGATATCACCTAATCAGGGAGATAATTGATAGAGGTGATGCGAAGATAGAGAGAGTACCCACATACTAGAACATCGCTGATCCTTTGACCAAGCCACTTCCTCAAGCAAAATTTGATTTTTGTCTTCTCACGTATGGTATTAGATACAAAGGTGATTAGCTTTAGTGCAAGTGGGAAATTGTTAGAGTAGTGCCCTAAAGGCAATCACCTTTAGAACTTTTGTACAAACTTTATTTTGATTAATAAAGCGAAAGGCATTTTTTGTTGATTTGATATTCTATTATATATGAATTGATGTTGTTCGTAAATAAAATTAATGAAGTCCATGATACAAAACATAGCATAAAGGAAATCATGATGAGATCATGATAATGAGATTTCTATCATGTGCAATTATATTAGTATCTAAATAATCCTTAGTCATAGGATTAATAAACATGACATTATTAACCTAGATAGGCTAGTACATGTTATATTCCTTGATTTGATCAAGCAGTATATCTCACAAACTGTAAGCTTGAGTTGTTTAGAGTTAACATGTGGATGCTTATTAAAAGTAGTAAGTACATTAGATGACCCGCTATGAGATTATCATATAGATGATCTATCGAATGTCAATGATTAATCTCATCATAGTAATGATGCAAATATCCTTAGACTTAAGGTACTTAAGGATATCTTAGATATTAATCCTGTGCTTTGACGTCATTCCTTGTTACCTCATGACGAGGTCGCTCTTAGGGTAGTAATTGGGCATAGCTATTGGTATTTGAAGGTAATTGGGTAGCCAATAAAGGATTCACCACTCCTGATAGAAGGACATGATACCCACGGCCTCTTGTCGGGGTCATTACTGGGGAGTCTCTGGCCAGAGCAGTTATATATTATGAATAGAGTCTTCAATGACATATAAGAGTAATGAGATCCTAGGAAAAGAACTAACATCACTTAGACTAGATGTGACGTAGTTAGTCTAGTAGGAGTTGACACATAACCCATACTCTAAACCAAGTGGCATACAGTATGGTGAAAGGACAAATTGCACGGTAATTGTCTATGGAAAGGTTCATAAGTTGGATAATTAACTATTGAAGAGTTCGTATGTTAATCTACTTATATTCCAATGAATTGGCATCATGAAACCCTTCATTATTTGATTGAATTAATATTTAATTCAAGTGCCTAAAATAACCAAAAACTTAAGGGTCACACGCATAAAAGATCAGATGAAAAACATAGTGTGTATGGCCATATTTAAGCAGGCCATGATCATGACTCATAGGCCACGATCGTGGCTAAAAGCGAGCCAAACCATGATTGTGACAGAGGGCACGAATAGGTACTTAAGTGAGTTCTTCAATTATGTACACCAGGTTTTACCACTTTGTACACACTCAAGTGAGAGGATAGGGGCTCTAGAAGAGTTCTAGAGTGAGAGAAAGGAATCAAGAGTCTTGTTCTTGTAAGTTATGCAAGAGTTGCATGAATTAAAGTGCATGTAATAAGATTCTTGATCTATCTTTTCATATTAAGCATCTACTAGAACTCATCTAGTTTGATGCTCAAATCACCCTTATACATTATTTCTTCATCTTCTTTGTGTGTTCTTGGGTTATCAATGAAGGGTTTGGTGTTTACAATAACCCAAACAAGGAGAAGAAATAAGAAAGGAGGAGAAATATAAGGTAAAAAAGTTTTATATTTCATGTTCTTTACATATACATGCATGCATATTAGATTCTGTAACTTTCAGGTTATCATGGTGTCGGAATCTTGATTCTGACACTTCCGCTACATACGCATGCATGTGATGCATGCATCCATAGCAAATCCAACAGTAGATATATATGTTGGATGCATGATAAATTATATGTTTTATATGTTCGTTATTTTACATGCAATCTATGATTGATGAGACAAATAAAATTGAAATCCCTCAATAAAATATTAAGTACACGTTAAGAACATGATTGTTATCTTCCATTGTTATAAGAATAAACTAGAGTTCTATTTATAGTAGGCTTGTTGAGGAAACTCAAGGCTACTTTATCCCGAACATGTTTAGTCTTATAACAATCGAATCTACTTAACTAAAATTTTTGTGATTTAGATGAGCTAAATCATGATCACATGAACTTAGAGGTAGGGTTAGGATTAACATATATGATATGTTTTGGAAAGAGTTGTCAACTTACGGATCTAAGAGTCACATGAGATGTGATTGATAAAGTTATTATCTATCTATTTTATGTTTAGTTAGTTTGTTGACCAAACTCAAGTTCAATTAAATTTGAATGGGATCCTAACTCTCTAGAAAGATTAAAATAACCTTTCTGAATAGTAATGAGGGTAACCAAATACATCATTAAAGTTCTAATCTCAATTGGTAGTCACGACATATAATTAGTTACTTATTTTTCTTACTTTTACATTTTGTTCTGAGTGGCATTTAGTTTTTAATTTTTTAGTGTAGTTGATACTAAGTAAATTATGTTTGAGAAGAGTTCTCAAAAGTTAAAAAAGAAAATTGTATGTCCATTATGTAAATTTGTTACAATCCTTGTTAAGGATATGGAGTTAAAGTTTTAGAGGTATGTCAAAATAATATGGATGACAAAATGCATTGACTTTTAGAGTTGACAATGTCTCATAAACTTTGATGACAACATGTAAGATATATGTCAACACCATGATAATAAGATGCAGGAGGTTGCATTAAATAGAGTCGAAAGGTGTAGTATCTTATTAGAATTGTTTCACTTAATTTAGGCTACTAAAAGCATAATTGCAGACTACAATTAAAGGCTTCGCTATAATATGATAATAGTTTTCATAAGAAGAAAATGATTGCATGATTTTTATTGCCTATACGTGATATGATAGAGATCATATGTATTTCTATTTTATGCTTTTGAGTATTTGATACTAAATTTATATTCAACATTATTGTAATGTTCAAAGTATGATAAGAAATAGATTGTCAAGTAAACATAAATGATCCAATTTTATAGTTTCTATGTGTTGGGTCAAAGGAGACTTATGCTTAACATAAGTGGCAAGAATATAAAGTCAGATAATCGAGACTATCATTTTATGCCATGTTAGTTAAATCATCATAACGAGAATCATAAAGTTACATCCAAGGATATGTGTATCCTTTTGATTATGAATCATATGGAGCTTGTGAAACTTGTAAAGTTGAAGAATAACCAAATCAACCTTTGGTGAAAGGATGATAACGGTATTGAAATGTTAACTTTATACATGTGATGTATTGGATGGAATAATAATTCATATAAGGATGATAATTATATTTTATTAGATTACTAATTACTTTATGTGATATAGTCATATGAATTAAATGAAATAATGATTTAAAATTTAAAAATTCAAATTCTTTAAATCTAAGTAAAAAATTAGGCATTAAAAATGCTGAAGCACTTAGATGAATTCATTGTGGTGAGTTTTCAATTTCAGTTATCTATAGAGAATTAGACTCTCTAGTGAATACCTTCATTACTGAATTCATAAGAGTGTGGATTTATATAAGGAGGAAACTACAATATGAGATATTGTAAGATGCAATATTATTTCTTCTATCACAATGCCTAGTACAATGACTTACCTTCAATAGTTTTCATTGAATCAACTAGTAAGATTTCATATTAGATATGAAATGATAAGTATTTGAAAGAGTCAAAGTTAATGATTTAAGGATGTAATGCTTAGTTGAAGTTATTATCCATTAAGTTTAAAACTAAATTGGATAATAAAAGATTATGAGATATCCAAAGGGTTAGATATAATCTTACAGACCTATTGAGCAAATTGTTTGTTTCAATGAATACTTATAGGAGAATGGTTCTCGAGATAAGTAGTGGAAGTAAGATGAAATTTGAAAAGTTAAAACCCCATGATAGTACATCCAATTGGACTATACCTTTATTGATATATTTGGTATATAGTTAAAAGGCTACAGGATGTTAAAAGATTCACTTTTATGATGAATTCAAAGAGTTTGTTTTCGGAGATGATTGTGAATTTATCATATCTACAAGAAGGTTAGTGGAAGTATGGTTGTCCAATTCAGTGGGAGTATATGGAGACATATTGCTTATAGAGAACAACAATTCTAATTTTCAATTGTTGAAAACATAATTGTCCAAGAACAACTCTTATTGGATATGAAAAGGCATCAACTTAATTATAAGAATTAGATCTATAGAGATAGATTGGAAGTTGCTTACCTATTCTAACTTCAATTATACAGATAATGTACTAAAGGTGTTTAGTATTTGAGATATCAGATACTTGTGAAGTATTGACGATATCCATTATTTTATGTATAAATTGATATTTGAGTTAAGAAGAAAAGGATATAACTTTAGAAACAAATCCTAATTAAGTTTTATTTACTTAGAATAATATCATTTATGATTGGAAAGGTTCCAATTAGCAATGGTTGCTAATTAATTCATAATACACTTTTCATTTAGTGGAAATGATTAATTGGATCAATAAGTCTTTAGTGAACTTGATATAATTCCTTGCATTGTTCAAGACAGTAGTGTACTGTATAACATTAGAGCCATTGGACATATAAAAGGAACTAAGGTATCATCAAAGATTCAATGACGTATTTTGGAAAATTTTCTTAATTATGATGATAATTGAGATGGAAGTTGTAATATTTAAGCATGTGCTCATTATAGAGAATCTAGGAGAATTCTCTCATTGTCACTGCCTCATCAGTAGAATAATCATCATACAGTGATATATTGTTGGTTTATGCCCTATAGCCAATCGTTTGGTTGTAGTTTAGTGACAAAATTATTAATAAAAGCATTCTTTATCTTTATGTATTAATTACATTAGATGTTTTAATACTAAAGATAAAATCCTTGGAATAATTAATATGTAATTGAAATTATGATGAGATCATAATTTTGATATTCAATTTACATTTATGTATTATTCCTAAATATTCCTAGTTATAGTTTCATCAAGGCAGGATGTTGTTGAAAAGGTAAAACTATCACACATTATATTTCTTTCTTATGAAGAAAGTAATTGATCTCATAAGTTAAAGTATGAAGATACTTAAACTAATATGTAGGTGATTATTAGAGAATAAGTCACTGAGCTAACCTGATCATGAGAATCTCAAATAGAGTATTACTTATATTTATGTGGATTTTCTCATAATGATGGTTGTATAATTGATCTTTAGATTTGAGATTACCAAGGTATCTCATGTGGAAATTACTATGTTTTGATACTTCTTTTATATTGTCTTAAGATAATTCAATCGGTAGTACTTGGATGCAATATGAACCATATGGAGATAGTTGAGTAAATTAATAAAGGATTCGTCACTCTAAAGTAATTAGAGAGAATGTTCCACTGTTCTTGATTAGTAATGATTTATGGAATTCTCTAGCCAAAGTAAATTGACATTTGAAAAGGCGTTTTCAATTATCAATTATACATCAATTACTAATTAGTAATAATGAACATGATTAGACCAAAAGAGTAAACACGATATCCATACTTTATCCAATTGGAATACTGAATAATGAAAGAATTAAATTTACATCACAGCCATGCATGAAAAAGTTAAGTCAAACCACTTTGACATTCCTGATATTTGGGTAGTCATGACATATTGCTAGACATCAATCTTGATTTATGATTATAAATTGTATAATTAGATAATTAAAGATAAATTACAAGGAGTTTTAATTTGTCTGAATTAGATTAGAAATAGAATTAGAATTTATAATCATTACCAATATATTAGGAACTTAATGGGTCACACATTAAAGAGCAATTGTGAAAAAAATAATCTTATTTTAAAAGATATTAGTGGTAGGGACCATATTTCTAGTCTTATTTCACATGCATCTAGGATCACAATTTTTGTGTATAATCATGTCATATTTTTGTTATGGTTAAGAAAGCAAGAAGATTAGGTTCAGATCATACGTCCTGCTGTTACCAAGTTTGCAACTACATTTATTGATTTGAAAAAATGTTTATGAACATAAGGAAATACATCAAAATTTAGTGATAAGTAAAGACTTTTCAATTAATAATTTATCAAAAAGTGAAAAAGGAATAGAAGTTTGTGCTATTATTTTAGATAATAACTTTTAGGATGCTTACTTAATCATTATGAAGATTATGTCTTTATTTATAAGGTTGTTGAGGACTGTTGACTCAGATGAGAAGCCATCTTTTGGGTATATATATGATGATATGTATAGAGCTCATAAAACATTTATAAATCTTTTTAAAGAGAAGGAGAAACTTTATAAGCCTTATATATATATTATTGGTTGACAATAGGATAAGCATCTTACTCAAAGGATCCACTTAGTAGCTTATTTTCTCAATCCTTATTGCTTATATAGTGGAGACGCATTTACAAATAATATTATGGATGGTCTGTTTGATGTTATTGAATGCAAAGATATTTTCTCTATTGAAGAGCAATCATAAGCGATAAATGAAAGTAAATTGTATGGTGCAAGTTTAGAGAGTTTTGCTAGATTATCAGAAAAGAAAGAACTTGTGATAAAAAATGCAGCCTAATAAGTTTTTATACTTTTAATTCATTCTTTACTTATTAATAATATTTTTCATAACTATTAATTTAAAATACATAAGAGTTGGTAGAGATTATTCGGTGAAAAAGCTCCAACATTGAGAAAACTCACTATTATTAGATTACTTAGCTAAATAGCTTCTACATCAGGTTGTAAACATAATTAGAGTGTATTCATACAAAGAAACAAAATTATTTAGAATATCAAAGACTTAATGACCTTATTTACCTTACTTATAATCTGATAATGAAAAACATGTATTTTATATATTTTTTTTATTTCGTTAATTTTATTTTTATTTTTGACTTTATAATTTCTCCATTATGTATTCAAAACGTTTAGTAAGAAGAGAACGTATGATCAAGTTGATATTAATTGTATTGAATATACTAATTTTTGGATCAAAAAAGAAGAATCGTTGCCTGATCTTGATTATAATGAACTTCAAAAGGTGATTCATAAAGAAAATGCATTTGTCACGATGAATGAATTAAGAACATATCAGTTCTTATCTTATTTTGATCATATTAAAGTTAAAAGTATAATGTATTACAAATTTACAATTGAGAATAATTTCATACATTACTAATTTGTAATTTATTTGAATACAGTAGAAGAAGTTGATGCAAATACTTTCGATGAAAACGTAGTTTACAAGTCTATATAAAAATTTTGGAACTTTTGACAATAATGAGTCACAACCTCCTTCAGAAGTACAATTTTGATTTTTATTGTTATTTTAAGTTTTATATTAGACTCAGATTTATTTATTATTAGTTAATTATATAATAATAGACATTGATGTATTTTTTATTTCAATAAAATATGTTATTTTTACTTGCTCTTATAATTTTTACTTCTTATTTATTATATATCGATTTTATAGTAGTTTAACACCAGTTGAACCTTTAAACTTCAAACCTTTCCTTTGACTGGTTCGATGTCTGGTCCCATTTTTAAAACATTGGTTTTGTATTTCTTAATAACGAGATACCTAAGAACTTAAATCCTTTTGTTTTAACTATGAGCTTTACGACAGTGGGGAAAGCGTTGAATTTTTCTTTTTTGTTCACAATCATTTTTTGTTCTCTCTATAATGAATAATGTGTTGCCATAGTTACCTTTCCTTTCAATCCCCATTTGATCCAAAAGGACCTGTTGAACAATAAAGCTTTGATCTTTATATGGTATGTGATTGTTTAAGAGGTATGCGTGGCAAAAGTAGTATATCCTATGTATGAATATGTTAAATTTGGTAAAGAAGTAGTTAAAGAGACTAAGAGAGGAAAAAAGACAATGAATTCAGGAAATTAACAAAGGTTCATGAACTAGTAGGCGTTTCTTGTGGGAGTTATTAGATTTTAAATTTCAAGGGTAGTGTTTGTTTCTTAAGAATATGGAGATAAGTATGGACCTTTCTTGGAAAAGGGTTAGAGAAAGATAGGGTATAGAACAAATTATGTGATTTTGACTTAAGCAATTATTCAAAATCCTTTTTAAATTAAAAAAGAGTATTAGCCATAAAAGCAACATATTTCACCATCCCATGTTATCTTCAAAATGATGTCATATTTTCCCATTAGGATTCTATTAAGGTCTTGTCCAATTTTCTGAATTATAGTTATAATTCAAGATCGTTAATATAATTTAATGTAATTATAATTGTAATTGTAATTGTAATTGTATCATTTATAACTGCATCCCCATTTCTATAGTCACCATAATAATTCCTAACTTATGATCATCAATTTAATCTTTATTTTTACTTTTGGAAGAGCTCATAAAAGCAAATGGAACAAATAAAGGATGTTTATGATAAACTTTTGTTTTTTAAATTTGGTCTTAAAAGTTCTTAATTTCGCTAAATAAGCAAAACTTAGTTATCTAATTAATGGTGCATCAAACACCTTATATTAGTGCGGTAAATTTTACTGTTGTTTGTGACTGACTTGTGATTATTTATGAACCTTCTTTAGATTTATTTCTTTGGGAAAATTGACGTGATTGATGTTCTGTTTAAAGAGCAAAGAAATATGCCTAGGTTAAGAATTCGAATTCATTAACATGAAATTTGTTATCTTGTATAATATTTTCTATTCACTTTTTCACGTTATCAATGTAATTACATTTAATGATGGAAGCTTTAAACAATATAAATGATTCTAATAATTGCATAGAAATAAATGAAAAGGATGAGATATGGAATGATACCATAAAGATGCATTTAATTTCATTAATGATTAAAAAAGTGAAAAAGGAAAATCTACTATTTCCAAATCTTGTTGGGACAATATTATGACAGATCTTTAAACAAAATTCAATAAAGAGTATAGTGTTGTTCAATTAAATAATAAGTATAATGTATTAAGGGATATATTGAAGAATTTCAAGAACTTACTCAAAGAAATAGGAATTCATTACAAATCCTTCACTATTGAAGTTAATGCTATAAATGAATGTTAGGAAAATCTATTTAAGGTAAAATATGACTTTGTTTATTAATATATCATATTATCTAATTTTTGTTCTCATGTTTCCTTTTTATCACTTTCAATGCATAAAATGACTCACAAATTTAAGAAAAAGGGATGCAAGGAGTTCTCAAACTCTTGTCATATTTTTTTAAGATACTACTTTGACTGGTTTGCTTGCACTTCCATGAACTAAATCTTTATCAAATAATACAGAAGATGAACATATAAATGATGTTTATGAAGATTGCTCATATGATAAAAAAGAAGATTAAGTTACAACTTCTCCTTCTAAGAAAAAGAAATCTCCAAAGAATAAGAAGACAAAGAAGGCACAATATTTTAAAAGAGGTATTAATTGTAATTGGTAAGAAACTGAAAAGAAAGAATGATTTACCAGAGAAAAGCTAACTACAACATCATTTGCTATAAATAATGGATCTAGAGCTTCATCAATTAATCAAGAGACTAATATAATAATGAAACGTTTGAATTTCGTAAATGAATTGGGTGTTAAGGGTGTGCAATATAGAAAATTTGTGAAGGCTTTATATGATTCTCAACTTTATAGGGAGATTTTTGTAAAGATGGTAGATGCAAGAAAGTTGGACTGGATTATGTCGCTTTAGTTATTTTTAATGTTATTACATATCAAATTCTTATTGATTTGACACTTTTATATTAAAAAGTATTCTATAGTTGAACATTTTAAGTTTATCTTTTGTAGAATATTCGATATAAACCTTTTGGCTGAATGTTTTTATTAATTATTTAATACTTATATTGTAGATACATAAATTCCTTATCAAATTTCGAATTAGATTCTGATGATGAACTAATGAAGGTAGTTACTGTTTCTCTAGCTGGGGAAGAAAACAAAGATTTTTATTTACAAAAGCAAGAATATAGAACCTTTGGTTTATTAGGTCATGATTGGATATTAGATCTTTTGAATGGGAATCTTAAACAGATTTATGAGAACTTAAGAATGAGCAAGACAATATGTAATGAGTTGTAAAGTTTAGAAGGCTTTAAATTATCAAGTCATTTAATTGTGGATAAACAAGTAACAATTTTATTGATGACTATAGGGCATAATAAGACAACTAGAGTCAATGTAGAATACTTCTAACATTTGACTTGGATAATTTTGAAGTACTTTCGCAAAGCATTATATGCAATCCACCATCCTTTACCAATGTACCTCCTGAGATTCAACATAATTCAAAATTCTTTCCATATTTTCAAGAACATTCATATATTTAATTACTAGTTTCATTATGATCTTATGATTAATAATTATTTTAATTGTGTACTTTCATTTTTTAGGATTGTATAGGAGCAATAGATGATACATATATTAATGCACATGTTCCAATCGTTGAATACAATATAGGTGTAAAAAAATTGATCCAACTCAAAATATTCTATGTTGTTGCTCATTTGACATGTGTTTCACATATGTAATAGCTGGATAGAAAAGTACTGCAAATTATTGTTGAGTTTTTTTTAGAAACAGTGACAAAACAAGTGAACCAATTTCCTATGCCTCCACAAGGTATTATATTACATTATTTTAAATGAACTAGAAATTACGATTAATTTTTAATAACTTTTTGTTAATATTATTTCTTTATATGTTAGTTATGTTCTATTTGATTGATTCGAGCTACACCAATATACTTAGATTTCTTTCATTATATTGAAGTGAAAAATATCATTTGAGAGATTGTAAAAGAAAAGAAAGATCTTTGTGTTTATAAGAATTGTTTAACAACATGAATTCTTTATTAAGAAATATTATTGAAAGATGTTTTGACATTCTAAAAGCAAGATTCTCTATATTTTCAAACATGTCAAGTTATAATATGACAAAACAAAAATACATCGTTATTGCTTATTGTGTTATAAGCAATTATATTAGGATGCATAAACAAAGCATTAAATTATTTGACAGTTGTATTGAAATGAAGAGCAAATTAGGGAAGGTGAAAATGAAGATGCAAGTTCTAAAGTAGAAGATAATATCGCTTCAGCACAATTTTGAAATATATCTTAATGCAAGATAAATTTGTTAGACAAATATAAAATGATTATATTAATTCTAATTTATATATGTTTCCTTTTATAAATGATAGCACTATTATGTTTAAAAGATTATAATATAATGAATATCTTTTATTAATTAGAATGAATTAATGTAATTTTATAGTTTATAAAATTTTGTTATATACAATTGATTTGCAACTTTCTTTAAATATATAAATGCTCATAGATTTTATTTTAACCATGATAAGAAATAATTAGTTAAGAATAAAATTTGATATATTAAAATAATTAAATTAAATTAAATTAAATTATTTTTAACATCTAACAATATAATTAAAAAATAAAAACAAGATGATAAAACCACTGTTATAAGTACCGTTCCGTACCGGCCAGAAAAGGAACGATACCGACGTTTTGGGTATCGGGTATAAATACCGGTTGGTACCGGCCAATACCGGTCGGTACCTATAATACGGGTCAATATCGGCCGGTACTAAAAATTTTCAAAAATTTAGGGACTTTTTTGCAAAATTTTCAAAATTTTTTTAAAAAATCTCCCCCCTCTTTTTTTCAAAGATTTTATAATTAATTATTAGTTAAACTTTTATTGTGATTTTTTAATTTTTAATTTTAAAAAAATAAATATTTTTATTACTAATAATAATTATACATTAAATTAAACTTAAAAATCAATTATTTTATCTAAATTTAT
>JANZXR010000005.1:24017664-24042926 GCA_027575705.1 Erythroxylum echinodendron
AACCTTATAACTTATTCATTTCTCATCCAATTAAGGTGATTCAAAACTTAATTTTCAATAGACTCACATGGCTATCATATATCCAAAGATGGCTCCAAAAAAGATGAAATTTGGATTTATTGTGATTTTTATAATCCTGACATGTTTCTGATCTCTTCCGTGTTACTGAGGTTAGCAACACCCTTCACTTATTCAGCCATATCTCACAGAATAATCATCCAATTAAACTTTTCTTTATACAGAACTTAGATGACACATTTTCGAGCATTTTTTAATCAGAACTCATCATCCAATTCTAACTCTAAAGTCTTCAAACAATCAACTTTCATTTCAAGTTTCAATCCCGCTAGTATTCTGAACCAGTTTCATTTTGAGGCCTTTTTCATTTGTTTGGCTCACCCTAAATTCGTGAAAAAATTCAAGGATATAGTAGACATCTGTATCTACAACTTATATTTTTTGAGTTTCTCTAAATTCACACGTTAAGCAGCTCACAAAAAATATACAAAGAGGACCTAGGAATCTATCTCCACTGATAGCTTGAACTCCAAAACCCTAGGTTTTGATTTTTAGCCCCAGATCACCATAAAAATGAAATTTCTTCATGTTAGTGTGTCATTGACATCAAAGAATGAAAACCCATCATTAAAATCATCAAACCCATACATTCCATGAAATGGGTTTCATAGCTATGAGAAAGAAGAGAGAAAAACTAAGCCTCAATTGATAGCACTAAGTGTTGGGATGGAGGCTTACCTTTTTATATTGATGGAATGGCTTGATTCTCCTTCCCAATCTTGTTACAAGGGTTGAAAAACTTGAAAGGGAGCTTCCATGGTGGTTTCGTGGGTGAGGGAGAAGGAAGAAGACAAAGTTTTGTCTTCTTTCTAACTAGATTCTTATATAAGCCTCATTGTCCATTAATTACAAAATGCCACTCTTGTATTGGTTCTTAAACATCCGCTCGTACAATTTCCTGTGACCACCAAAAAAATGTCATGCATCATTAATTTGATGTCACCAAAAAAAAATTATTATTCACTGTTCTGTGGTCTTAATGACATTAGTCTCAAATACCGATTTATTCGGTATACCGAGTAAACTAGATACCGGGTGTTACAGTTGACAACCTCAAAGTGCCTCACACTTAGGTAAATTCTAGCAACCATATTATGTCATGTTTTGTGATTTTAATCATCCTAAGCTAGATTGTAGTTGGTTTGCATGTTGTAGTTGATTGAGACCATAATTGAAGTTGCATGAAGAGGAAAAAATGGAGAAATTGAGGCTGAAAAATGATAAACTAAAAGGAGATGGAAGAAGTGGAAAGGATGAAGATGATGACATTGTTTTAAAATTTTAAGTTGCACATAGGGGCAGATTAGGGAAGGCAGAAAAGTGAAGGCTAAATCTGGAATTTAGTTGCAAGAGGGCATTTTTGGTATTAATTGAAATGACGAGGGTAAAATGGAACTTTTAATAAGTTAAGGGTATTTTAGTAATTATATGGGTTAGGTTAGTAAGGAAATTATTTTTATAATGGAGAATAAATTAGAAAAGAGAATAATGTTGGATTATTAGGTAATTGGGCTAGAAATTTTTCATAAATTAGTCTAATAGAATTTGTAAATTTTATGTTCGAAAGTCCAATTAAGGAGTAATTGGGATTATCAATTAGTTGAATCCAAAATCAAGATAAGGATAACCTTGGACTTTACTCTTAAAATTAAGCACCGTTTTGTTACTAATAAATTATATTTTGAATTAGTTAATAATTAAATTAATGATTAATAATTACATACATGAATTATATTTACTTTAATTATCAAATAATTAAAGTAGTATAAAGTGTTTTGTTGTTATATTTTGTTACATTTTCTGAGATGTATTGCTTGCTAAGTTGATGGGAAATGTGTTAATTAAATAGACAATGGTGGATAATAGGTTATGAATAATTGGTAAAAATTGAGAATCAGTGGCTTGCCTAGGATGGTCTACATTCGATGGTCTTATATGGATAAGTTGAGTCGATATAAGTGAGTGGTGGCTAGGTATCTGTCTGTGGAGCAGATATCGGGACATCCTAAGTCTTGGAGATTTCCTGTGCTGGTGACTAGGTACCAGAGTGGTACCGAGATGTCTTGAGTCCCGGGGATATCCTATGTCGATAGCTAGGTACTGGAGTAGTACCGGGGTACCAAAAGAGATTGAGAAATTAAGGTACCCTGTGTTGATATTTATACAGTTAATTACGTTTCCACTAATGAGAGATTATGATGAGGTGAGCTAGTAGACCACTAGATGTATGCCAACTAGGTTAAGTTGAGCCCAGGCAATTCAGTTAAATATTGGAATAAAACATAAATGATAGTTGAAATTAGTATTTGTGTAATTACCATTTTGTGAAATTTTTGAGATGATTGTTAACTGTTTGGATTAAACTGAGGACTGTTGTGTATATACATATTATATGTATAGTTTAATCGATTAACTAAGTGTTATAATTATTTATTGAGATACTTGGTTTTTGCGGTAAGGTCGGTTATCTTCACTGAGTTGGGAACTTACCCCTTACTATTATTTTTTTAGGAGATCCAGTGATTGCCGATAACCGTAGTGTACTTGATTGATAAAGTGGAGATTAGATGGGGCCAACATATTACTTTTGTATAGTTATTATAATGTATATGTATATTTTCGAACGTGACAATTGGAGTAGATGTGTTGTATAGAATATTTTTGTGTTTGACAAACAATCATCTCTTTCGGAACTAATGAGAAATTTGATGGTTAAAGGTTTGTTTTAGGAACTATTTGGTTAATTATGGTTTATGAATTTTGGGGAGCATCATAATTATAGTGAAAAAACTTGGGTATATTTTATAGGAGAAGTAAGAAGCACTATCAGCCTTTAAAATCTTCAAAGCAATAGTAAAGAAAAAATTGAACAAACCAATAATATTTCTTTGCTGTGGTTATGGGTATGAATATAACTCATAAGAATTTGTAAATTTTTATGAGGCTTATAGCATTCAAAAGCAATTTACAATGGCTTACATAGCCCAATATAATAGCATTGTCAAAAAGAAGAATCATATAATATTATATATGGTTCACACCTTTATGAGGAGGAGAAAAATGTCTAGAGATTTTTAGCTAGAAACTATTAAATTTGATCAGTTATTTACTGAATAGAAGCCTCACATTTACTGCTAAAGATAAGACACAAGAAGAAGCTTAGAATGGATAAAACTAAGTGTTGAGCATTTTAAAATTTTCAGTTACACAATATATGCTCATGCTCTAGATCAATATAGAAGAAAGCTTGATGATAAAGAAGAAATAGACATTTATCGTGGTATTAGTGATCAGATAAAAGCATAAAGATTATAAAATCTTACCATAATAAAATTGCCATTACTTTTAATCTAATTTTTTATGAATGGAATTTTCAGACATATAATAAGCAACAACAAATTCTAGGAAGCCTTGATGGAGACAAAAATGATGGAAGGTAGTAACCTATCATTGATCATACTGCTTCAACTATACCTCTAACTGCTAATGTTGAAATTACACATCAACCATAATATGATAGGACAAGGTCAATATGGATGTTTAACTATTAGGTAACTAGAATTAATCAAATTAAAAGTCCACTAATTCAATTTCCCTATTTTCAAACTAATATTCTATAGTTTTTGAAGAGGTTGATAAGGAACTAAAATGTTGGATAATGGAATTAAGTATATTGAAAGAAACAAAACCTTGGAGTTGATAAAAGTTTCAAAAGGGTAGAAAAACATTAGTGTAAAATGGGTTTACGAGATAAAGCTAAAGGAAAATGGTGAAATTGACAAGTACAAGGCACATTTGTTGGAAAAGGTTACAAGTAAGAGTTTGACATTGATAACAAGGAATTATTTGCTCCTGTTATAAGGTATGATACAATTAGGTTGGTCATTGCATTGGCTGCTTAATATTTGTGATATTTTTCAGTTAGATGTAAAATTCCATTTCTCTATGTGACTTAGAAGAAGAGGTATTTAATGATCAATCCCCTAGCTATGTAAAGTTTAAAGCAGAGTATAAAATTTATAAACTGACTAAGACACTATATGGATTAAAACAAGATCTAAGCACTTGGTATAGTTGAATTATTGCTTTTTTAAAAAAAAAGCTTTAAAAATGTCCATATGAGCATACACTTCTTTTTGTAAAAGTTGGAGATGGAGGGAAAATTATTATTGCTTGCTTCTACGTGTATGATTTGATTTATACCATAGATGATAGTATCATAATTTAAGAATTTAAGTAGTCCATAATGCTTGAGTCTAAAATTACTGATCTTGGAATGATGCATTTTTTTTGGGTGTTGAAGTAGCTCAATCTAATGCTTAAATTTCTGTCTATCAGAAGAATTATGTGGAAGAAGTTTTGAAAGTGTTAAAATGAAGAATTGTAACTTTGTTGGCACACCACTAAGTTTGATTTGAGGTTACCAAAGATGTAAGAGGAAAAGAGGTGGACAATACATTTTACAAACAACTTATAGGAAGCTTGATGTATTTAATAATAAGTCTAATATTAAGGTATATGGAGTGCCCAAAAGAATCACATGTTCTTGCTATTAAAGGAATTCTTAGGTACCTTCAAGGTACTAAAGACTTTGGGCTATTTTATAAGAAGCGAGAAAATTTATATATATTTAACTTTACTAATAGTAATTATGTTGGAGATTTGGATGATTGGAAGAGCACTATATAATATGTTAATATGTTTGGCTCAAGAGATATCTCAAGGTCTTCAAAAAAGCAACCAATTGTTACTTTAAGAGTTTATGACTGAAACATCATGTGCTTGTCAAGTTATTTGGCTCAAGAAAATTTTTAAGGAGTTGCATTTCAAGTAAAAAGGAGCGACTACAATTTATTGCGATAATAATTCAGCAATAAAGATGTCTAAAAATCTTATTCTATAAGGAAGAAACAAGCAAATTGATGTCAGGTTTCACATCTTACGGAATCTCACAAATGAAGGAGCCATTGATCTTTTTTTTCTCTTTAGAAGTGAAGAGCACATTGCTAATATATTTATCAAGCCTTTTAAGATTTCTATGTTTGAGAAGCTAAAAACTATTGGGTGTTTACATAATTAATTGGTTACTGGTGAACTAAATAACTGCAGATTTTTCAATTTAAAGGAGAGAGTGTTGAGTTAGTAAATTGTTCCTTGACTAATTCTAAATTATTTTTTAGTTTGTTTTTAGTAAGTTCATAATTTTATTCAGATTATAGGAGTTTATTTTCTTTTGTTCCAATTGTATATGGTGCATATCTCTAGGTGTTGATAAGTCACATGTTCCTAGCTTATTATTTTTACCGTTGTTAAATAGCTCTATAAAGAACATCAGTATATAAGTTTTTATTCATCAAATAATAAAGAGTTCCTTCCACAAAAATTTTCCTTCTACTTTGTTTCTTTCGTTAATGTTAATATGGAAGAGGACATCAAAACATAAGATCCAAATTATCCCAAACCGAAATTTACATAATTAATTGGTTACTGGTGAACTAAATAACTGCAGATTTTTCAATTTAAAGGAGAGAGTGTTGAGTTAGTAAATTGTTCCTTGACTAATTCTAAATTATTTTTTAGTTTGTTTTTAGTAAGTTCATAATTTTATTCAGATTATAGGAGTTTATTTTCTTTTGTTCCAATTGTATATGGTGCATATCTCTAGGTGTTGATAAGTCACATGTTCCTAGCTTATTATTTTTACCGTTGTTAAATAGCTCTATAAAGAACATCAGTATATAAGTTTTTATTCATCAAATAATAAAGAGTTCCTTCCACAAAAATTTTCCTTCTACTTTGTTTCTTTCGTTAATGTTAATATGGAAGAGGACATCAAAACATAAGATCCAAATTATCCCAAACCGAAATTAAAGAATAGAAATAGTGACATGCATACTATGATGGTTTGAGAAAATGACAAAAAATGATCAAACTTCATAATAAAGTATGAATTAAGATTCAAGCTTTATTATGTTATGTGTATTAATCATGTTATATAATTGAAAGTGATCTTAATTTTCTAGAAATTAAATGAAAAATTTTCATAATTATTCTGCTATGCAAGAGATTGAATCTTCCTCCTATTTTCCAACAACATTGAGGCCTATGGATGATGGGTTATTGAAGGCATAAAGATATTGGTTAAATGAAACCACTTAGCAAATTTTGATATATAGATATAAATTATTTAATTAGATACTTAAAGATAAATTAAATATATTTAATTTATCTAATCCTAGATATAATTTAGAAATATAATTCATATTCATTATGAACATTTTAGGAATTTAATGAGTCATACATAAGAAATAGTTGAAGAGAGAAAACGATTTAATTAAGTTATACTTGATTGTAAAATTTGAGAAATTTTAAGGTTAAATATAAGGTATTTGATAAACGGGGACCAATATTAGATATTGTGTTTTAATGGAATCCAATTAATATTTAATTAGGATCAATTTTAATTTTATTTAAAGTTAGAAATATATTTTAATTAAATTATTAAAAATTTCAAATCCTATTACAAATAGGCATAGACTTTACAAGAGCTAATATTTTTTGGCATACTATCTTCACATTACTTGTAAAGTTCTCTTTACTTGTTTATATGAATATGATTATAGGTAAATATGTGATTATGTTGATTTTTTACATAATTAATCACATT
Source organism: Erythroxylum echinodendron (assembly GCA_027575705.1). Classification (NCBI taxonomy): domain Eukaryota; kingdom Viridiplantae; phylum Streptophyta; class Magnoliopsida; order Malpighiales; family Erythroxylaceae; genus Erythroxylum; species Erythroxylum echinodendron. The sequence continues at coordinate 24,024,410 of JANZXR010000005.1, forward strand.
CGAAGTGATGTGTAAAGAATAAAAATTAAGTTTCAAAATAAGATACGATTTAAATTTATAATATATTATATTTATGGATTAATCATATTATAAAATTAAAGTCTTAGCATTATAAAATTTATAAAATTCTATTTTTATTTACACATGATGCATCTTGATTTCTTAACAAAACTACGGAAATATCTAATTATCTATAAAAATTTTGATTTTAATGAATATTGGAGGTGAAAATTTCAAGTATATATTTTTTTAATAAAATGCAATATAATTACAAAGAGATTGCAGCACTAAAAAGTTATTAATAAAGACATTAGTTCTAAATCACATTAATAAGGCAAAATCTTTAAATAAAAAAAGTTACTTAGAGCCTATTAAATGCACTAATGTTTTGTGTACTTATATTAGTGTAATCAAAGTTATAGAAAATGAAATAGAAAGGATGTTACTTGGTTAGTTATGTATTTAAAGTATGGTTGATATAGTGAGATGGTGAGGCCCCTGGACAACAAGATGTTGAAGGCATAGATATACTGGTTAGATGAAATCACTTAGTTATAGGTATGGGCCGGCTCAACCCGACCTGACCTCTACTCTCTTTGACCTAGGCCTAACAGAGCCGAAGGTACCAAATCTTATCATCCAATTTCATAGATTAGATTAATGAATATCGATTATATTTAGTAGATATATCATAATACAAAATGTGAAACACAATAATCATCTAATGCACCATTAAGTATAAATGAAACATCTATGTATATAAATTATCATTTTGTTAAGACACTAAAATCCTAACGTGAGCCTAAAAGGAATCCTAAATATTTGCAGTAGTGGAGTAGTTCGAAGACGTGAGCCTAAAAGGAATCCCAAATAGTTGCAGTAGTGGAGTAGTTGGAAGCTTGCTGAAGAATAGGTCAAAAAAGTTTTATTTCATTATTGCATTTCATTTTTATCTCCAATCGCATTATAGATGTGGCTAGTTTGTCGCCACTAGCCGTTTAGGAACCTGTAAGTCAGGAAAAGTTGTTAGTTCCCCATGTATTTAATCATTGTTTAATTCAATAAGAAGGGAAGCTTATTCTCTTAAAAAAACTACTTCTACGGTTTATTCTAGCCCAAATTAGAATTCAACCTACTTATGAAATCTTGTTCTGACTGGGACCTATCATTGGTATCAGAGCATGTCAACAAACAAGGAACGAATTGAAAATTTAGAAGCAAATCTTGGGGGATTACGTGACAGCTTGAGCAAGATGGAGCTAGGTGTTAACAAAAAGCTACATTAAATAGAATCTACCATCAACAAACTTTCGGGTACCTTGATCTCCAACACATCAGGTGGTTCTATTAACAAACACGGCGGCCAATCCTCTAATAGTCGTAGTCGAGAAACCATCGAATTTGGTAGGCCAATGTTCTTCTCCAAACTCGCTAGGCTGGAATTTCCCAAGTATTCTGGCGATGACCTAATAGAATGGTTCACATTCGTGGATCAATTCTTTGAATACCAAGGCACTTTAGACACAAAAAAGGTGTCTTTGGCTTCCTTTCATTTAGAAGATGACGCAAATCAGTGGTGGCAGTGGTTATGCAGGACCTATCAAGAGGAAGGGAAAGAGGTTTTGTGGGACAACTTTGTGGAAGAGTTATGGTCTCGATTTGGTCCTACAGATTTCGAAGATTTTGACGAGGCTCTCTCCAAAATTAGACAGACTAGGTTGCTTCGAGAATACCAGAAAGAATTTGAAAAATTGGGCAATCGTGTTCACAAGTGGACTCAAAAGGCATCGGTGGGAACTTTTATGGGTGGTTTGAAGGCAAATATTGCAAATGGAATTTGAATGTTCAAACCGAAATCCTTAAAAAAGGCAATCAGTTTAGCTCGGATGCAGGATGATCAGGTGACTCGGCAACAAAAATTCAGCCAGACTACTGAATGCCCAACAATTATCTCTGTTCCTTTAACGAATCCAATAAAAATTAAAGCAAGTACACCAATTAAAAGACTATCTTGGGAAGAGATGTAAAAGAGACGGATGCAAGGCCTTTGCTGTAATTGTGACGAGAAGTTTACTCTTGGGCATCGCTACCAGGGGTCGCAATTGCTACTGCTGGAAGGCGACAATAGTACTGAAAATTCAGATGAAAAAGAAGCTAAACACGACTCTAATTTTCAACCTGAGATATCCTTACGTGCATTTTCTGGATGGTCAGCCTATAAGACTATGAGAGTAATACCAAGGATTGGGCAAGCTGAAGTGGTGGTACTAATTGATAATGGTTCGACTCACAATTTTATTAGCAAAAAAGTGGCTAACTTGCTACAACCGCCTGTGATTCCAACTAAGCCATTTAATGTCAAGGTTGCTAATGGGGGACCCTTAAGTTGTCGAGGCAGATTCGAGAAGGTTCCGATTCAGCTCTAAAGTATTATTTTCTCCCTTTCTCTTTATACTTTACCACTCATTGGGCTGCACTTGGTGTTAGAAGTATAGTGGTTGGAACAACTGGGAACTGTGATTTGCAATTGGAAGCAGTTGACCATGGAGTTCAAATGGGATAATCAAATTCACAAACTACAAGGCATAAGTTCCCCAGTTATTCAACCGATCACAGCATAACCAATTTCCAAAGAAGCTCGATGTGGAGGATCAATGTTTGCCATTTGCGTCCAATCTAAACAACAATTGGGTTCAAATGAAGGTCATCCTAAGATGCTAAAGTTGTTAGTTGAATTTGATGATTTATTTAAGGAGCCCACAAATTTACCTCCACCAAAGGAAATTGAGCGTCATATCACATTGAAGGAAGGAACTGAGCCAATCAATGTTCGCCCATGCAAGTATGCCTATTTTCAAAAGGACGACATTGAAAAATAAGTTCATAATATGCTAAAATTGGGGCTAATAAGACCTAGTACTAGTCCATTTTCTTCTCCCATCTTGTTAGTTAAGAAAAAAGATAGGACTTGGCGTTTTTGCACCGATTATCGAGCCTTTAATGCAGTAACAATTAAGGATTGGTTTCCAATTTCTACAGTTGATGATATGCTTGATGAACTCCACGGAGCTTCCTTCTTTACCAAACTTAACCTTCGTACAGGATTCCACCAAGTACAAGTTCATTCCTCAGATATTCACAAAACTACTTTTTGAACTTATAACGGTCATTATGAATATTTAGTTATGCCCTTTGACCTTTGTAATTCCCCATCTACTTTCCAAGCAATTATGAATGTCATATTTTGTCCTTATTTGCGAAAATTTGTCCTGGTCTTTTTCACTGATATTTTAATATATAGCCCTAATTGGACCATGCATCTTGAACATGTTCGTAAGGCTTTTGAAATATTAAAGCATCATCAATTTTTTGTTAAATCTAGCAAATGTGCTTTTGGCCAACAAGAGCTAGAGTATTTGGGCCATATTGTGACTCCACAAGGGGTTATGGTGGATCAGAAAAAAATTAAAATCATGCTTTAATGGCCTCGGCCTACTAATATCTTTGAGTTGCGTGGATTTTTAGGCCTCACAGGCTATTGTCGAAAGTTTGTGCGCAACTATAGCATCATTGCTCGACCTCTTACTAATCTTCTGAAGAAAAGAAAATTCGAGTGGTCCCAAGAAGCTGAGCAGGCCTTCCAAAGTCTAAAAAAGATTATGACAACAACTCCAACTTTGGGCATGCCAAATTTTAAGGAGTCTTTCACTATTGAATCAGATGCCTCTGGAGATGGAATTGGTGCAGTTCTTACGCAACAGGGGAGACCAATTGCATTCACGAGTCGATCCTTGGGCACCACTAAACAAACTTGGTCAATTTATGCCAAAGAAATGTTGGCCATCATCACTGCAATTCAAACATGGAGACCATACTTGTTAGGGCAGAAATTTTACATCAAAACTGATCAATGCAGCCTTAAATATTTGTTAGAGCAACGGATTGCAACATAAATTGCTTGGTTGTGACTATGAAATCCTTTACAAACTTGTGCGATAGAATAATGCAGCAGATGCTTTATCAAAAGTGGTAGGCAGCCCGACGCTTGATGCTTTAATTGTCTCTCAAACTTCATTAAGGAAAACAATTAAAGAAGAAGCTCAATATCATCCATATATGCAGAAAATTTGTCAACTGGCCACCAAAAATCCTGGTCATCCTTATTCCTAGCGAAATGGACTGGTTTATTACAAAAATCGGGTGGTGGTCCCTCCAAATTCCTATGTAGTGCAACAACTACTGAAGGAATTTCATGACTCGCCTATAGGTGGTCATTCCGGTGTCTTAAGAACATTTAAAAGATTGGCTCAACAGTTTTATTGGCCTTCTATGTTTCAAAAAAATCAAAGAATATGTGGCTTCTTGTGATGTTTGCCAACGGGTTAAATCTGAAACTTTGTCACCAGCGAGATCACGTCAGCCACTTCCCATTCCATGCTAAGTTTGGGATGATATCTTCATATACTTCATTGATGGGCTTCCCCCTTTTAATGGGAAAAATACCATTGTTGTTATGACAGGTTGAGCAAATCAGCACATTTCCTAGCCTTGGCTCACCCTTTTACAGCAAAAGTGGTTGCTGAAAAGTTTGTTGAAGGAGTTGTTAAGTTGCATGGAATGCCGCAGTCAATCGTTAATGATCGTGATCTAGTGTTCATCAATAAATTCTGGCAAGAATTCATAAAATGTCAGGCACGTAGTTAAAAATGAGTTTGGCATATCACCCTTAAATGGATGGCCAGTCTGAAGTAGTTAATCACTGCATTGAACAATATCTTCGATGTTTTTGTCATCAGCATCCTTGTAAATGGTATACCTTCATATCTTGGGCAGAATTTTGGTACAATACAACTTACCATGTTTCTATAGGGATGTCTCCATTTGAAGCTTTATATGGCATACCTCCACCACAGTTCCCACGCTATGCGAAGGGAGTTGTGCTGTGCATGAATTAGATAACAATATGATATCTCGAGATAATTTGCTAAGTCAACTCAAGATCAACTTAAATGCAACAAATAATAGAATGAAACAACAGGCTGATTCTAAGCATCATGATGTCAAATTCCTAGTTAGAGAGCTAGTTTTCCTGAAACTGCATCCATATCGTCAGCAGTCGGTGTTCAAACGAGCATATCAAAATCTTGCCAGTAAGTTTTATGGGCCCTATGCGATTAAGGAAAAAATTGGCCAGGTGGCTTATAAACTCAAACTTCCAGTAGGCTCCCAAATTCATCCAGTAATTCATGTGTCTATGCTCAAAAGGAGAATTGGAGATAATATAGCAACTGGTAATAAAGTGCCTCCATTTGCTGATGATGGTGAAATTCTCTTGGAACCGAAAGCTATTTTAGATACACGCTAGATTAAATTAGGGTCTAACTTCATCGAGGAAAGTCTGGTTAAGTGACAAACTCTGTCAGCCGATGATGCTATGTGGGGACCAACTCAACAGTTGCGTGAGAGATTTCCTAGTTTGAACCTTAAGGACAAGGTTCCTTTGAGAGAGGGAGGTGTTGTTAAGACACAAAAATTCCAATGTGAGCCTAAAAGGAATCCCAAATATTTGCAATAGTGGAGTAGTTAGAAGACATGAGCCTAAAAGGAATCCCACATATTTGTAATAGTGGAGTAGTTGGAAGCTTGGTGAAGAATAGGTCAAAAAAGTTTTATTTCATTATTGCATTTTATTTTTATCTCCAGTCGTATTATAGACGTGGCTATTTTGTCGCCACTAGCCGTTTAGGAACTTGTAAGTTAGGAAAAGTTGTTAGTTCCCCATATGTTTAATCACTGTTTAATTCAATAAGAAGGCAAGCTTATTCTCTTTAAAAAAAATTACTTCTGCGGTTTATTCTAGCCTAAATTAGAATTCAACCTACTTAAGAAATCTTGTTTTGACCCGGACCTATCACATTTACTTCTATTATTCCTAAATTTCTCTTAAAAAATAAAAGCATAAAATTGGACTTATGCTTACCAAAACCAATATATAACCCTCACAAAAATAACACCCCTAATAATTTAAACTTATCTGCAACATATAATTATTGCCAAAGGTATTTATTTTAATTGTAGACCATTATATTATACATTAAGAATCAACATCAACTACTCTTTAATATATCCACTGATGAGATATCATCTTTATCTTTTGACGTAGACATATATGGTTAGTTAATGCACATATGAGTTAGATGATACTGTAATTGCTGACAGATAGATTGTTTTCATTTGTCTTATAAGATGTTGAATACTAAAAAATAGTGGACAACGGTTCTTCAATTTGTTTAATGAGTTGCAAAAGAATCAATAATTATAGGTATAAGGGGATGTCAATTTTTATTTTAATTTATAGAAATTGATTAGTTTATTTAATTAATTAATAAATTAGTTATTTTTTAATAATATAAGTTATTAATAAAAATTTTAAAATAAGTAATTTAATTTTTTTAATTGAATTCAACGAATTAATTTAAATTTTTAATGACTGATTTTTTCTTATTTGAAAGGAATAATATAATTAGTAAAACACTATCAAATATTTCAGTTCTACCATCTCATTATGTTCTAAGTTAGGGTTCTCGTCCCCGCTACTCCTCACTCTCTCAAATCTTCAATCTCAATCCAGGAGTTCGGCGTCGAAGTGTCTCGGCCACGAAGCCTTGACAGTCGTCCCTGGTCCTCTGTTTCCATTCATCTCACTGGGACTCCGTTGGATTCTGGCCATTCACCGCCGTCGGTCCTTCATCGTCGTCTGCTCGGCGTCGAAGCTGTCACCCTCCAGGAAGCATCGCCAGTCGCCCTTCCTCCACCTTTTCCAGTCACCATTGCCAGTCGCCAAACTGGTTCCCAAATTTTGATTGTTAATGTTCGAGTAAGGTATAGTTGTACACATGTTTCAGTTGTTTTGAAATACATCTGGTTAAACGTTGAACTTTCCATTTTTTTAAAAGTTGACTGACCTTTCATGATTATGGTCTTATTTAAAATAAATCTCTGCTTATGCAAAGTGAGAAGGCCTCGGATGATGTATCAAATTAAGTTTCAAGGCGAAAAAGTATAGCTTGTTTTATGTCCATATGCGAAGCTGTTGTTTTTCTTGCCATATATTGATGCCAGCTGCTAGGAAGAGTAACTGAACTAGAAAATATCTCTTTCCTTTTGTCTATGGTGTGCTTTATATATATTCCCTAGTTTTCTTCTATTTATAACTCTTCTACAGTTTTCTTATTTTTTGGTTTAACTTTTGTTGGCTTTTTTAGAGCTGATTGTTTAAAGGATTGCAAGAATGAGGCAGTTAAAGTTTCATGAAAAAAAGCTACTAAAAAAGGTGAATTTCTTGGACTGGAAGAGGGAAGGCAGCCACCGAGAATCCTATGTCATGCAACGTTACCATGTTGTTGAACGTGATGATTATAAGAAGTCAGTACTTCTTCAAGTCATTTTCTAAACCTTTCTGTCTCAAGAGTGGTTTGATTTGTATTGGTCTCACTTTGTTTTATGTTTTCTGAAACTTATCCTTTTTTTCCCTCTCATCATTGTGATTTGATGTTCAAAACAGATATTCCAGTTTGTGTAGAATGGCACAGAAGTTGGTTAATATTCTAAAGCAGATGGATCCCAGAGACCCTTTTCGGATTGAAATGACTGATATGCTTTTGGAGAAGCTGTGAGTTTATTTCTTCTTGAAATTTATTTTGTTCATGTTGGCAGTAAATCGTGTATTATTGATCAGATGGGAGGGGGATGTAAATCTGGGCAATTTAGTTTTAGAAGAGCTTGATTAATATAGATTTGAACTTGTTTGTTCTTTTGTTGAATACTTCCCAAATCTTCATATCAACAAGTAATCATGCTGAGTTTCATCGTCTTCTTGAAATTTGAGATTATTTGGTACAAAGAAAGTAAGAAAAAGGTTTGGAATTTAGTTCAACTGGAGGAACTTTTGGTTCTTATTGCTTTTAGTTTTGTAGGATCCAAGTGACACTAATTCAAATTGTTTTTTTCGTGGAAACTATCATGACTTAAGTTTGTCCAGTTAATAAGGTCCATTTAACAACATTTTGATGTTTCTTTGTTAAATGACAGATACAACATGGGTGTGATACCAAGCAGGAAAAGTTTGGCATTGTGTGATCGTTTATCTGTATCATCATTCTGCAGGTGTGTTTCTTTCGTCCACTATTGCAACAGAATTTGTATAGCAGAATATGCCTCCTTTTTTATAATTTCAAAATTTTGTTGATTACAATATAATCATGTCATGGCATTAACTCCAATGAGATTTTTCTCTCTGAAATTTTACCCTTTATCTTCTTCTTACACTGTCTCATTAACATTTTACTCAGCTCATTCTTTTGTTTGTAGACGTAGGCTTTCAACTGTTTTAGTGCGGTTGAAGTTTGCGGAGCATTTAAAAGAAGCTGTCACATACATTGAGCAGGGGCACATTCGAGTAGGTCCAGACACGGTGACAGACCCAGCATTCTTGGTAACAAGGAATATGGAAGACTTTGTGACTTGGGTGGATACATCCAAGATAAAGAGAAAGGTTCTGGAGTACAATGAGAAGTTAGATGATTATGACGCATTGAACTGCTGAGATTTTTGGCATCTTAAATTGTTTCCATTAAAGTTTCATGGATAATAGTCCCTGGTATTTGACTGCAATAGGATGTTGTATTTATACAGACTTTTCAAGAGTGGATTGAGGTTAAGTTGGTAGAATTTGTTTCTTCTGTAATTTTGCTCATGTCTTCATTACAAAGTCGTCCACTCTTGGGAAAGATTTCTTCTCGCCCTGTCTTTCTCATTGCTATCTATACCTGCGGTTGCTTCATAGAACATTTGAAGACAAACTAGGCAGCATGTTTGAGATGCTTGAGATTTATGCTGTACTTGGAAGGTATAGTTGCAAGTTGCCTCCGTTAATTTTACAGTGAAAGTGCTTACCTGTAAAAGTTTGTTTTGGATATTAGATTAATCGGTGAGTATAGTGATTAAGAAATAATTGCTATTTGGGTGGAGAGTTGCAACATTTGAGGAAATTGTCTTGGAGAGGTAAAGGAATCCTCAAGTTTTCAATCTGAACATATTATTGTCGTCGGAGAATCTAAGATTTTTTTTTAAATTAAAGAATTAAGGCATAGCCAAATATTATAAGGGGGCTTAAAGCCGTAGAGGCAGCTGTGTTGATCTCGGATACAAAAACAAAACCAAGACTAATTAAAAGGAAAGCCTATCCTTATGACTAAGAGTACAAATAAGGCCAAAGGTTAATTCCAAACCGGCAATTCTCATATCAAGAACTAATCAACAAAAGGAATCAGACTTCCCGAGATTCCAGTCAGAGTCCAAAATTGGTGAAAGGATTAAGTTCTACGTGACAAAGCCATTTCCCTTATCATCTTTGTGTTACTTAGCATTACCAAATTGATATCCTAGCTTGAACTTCTCAATATCCTTTTTTTTTTTTCATGCCAAGGGAATACACCGAGCAACAAAATGCCATTTAAAATAAATTGACATCATCCTGTTTTTTGGGCCGAAGGTCAGTGCCCACTAAACTTGCAGGTTTTGCAACTTTGCTTCTAAATCTACACTTCACCTATTTTTTGAATGTACTTTTTCTAGAGCAACTTTGGCATAATGTATTAAACAAAAGTGGAGCTACTTGTTCAGAAAAGAGAAAAAGAGAGAAGTCATAAAAAAGAAGAGAGTTGCATAAGATTTCATGGAAATTTATGAAGATCCAGTACACTTATCCTCTAATTTGTCTTTAGTTACTTTGCCTAAAAGTATGAAGCGTGTTTTATCAAATAAAATAGAAAATCTTGTTGAAATTACTCATATGCCTGTAGAAAATCGTATTTGTGAGTCTTCTTTACCTTTGATGAATCCTTACAGTATATATTCTCGTGACCGTTCTTAGACGAGAAGTATTAGGAGTGTACTATCTACTTATAGACCTCGTGTAAAGGAAATCATTCAAAGTTCCAAATTAGAACAGTGTGGTCTTAGATCTACAACAGCAGAATAATATGTAAAGCTTAAAATCCCTAAGGAGCTGATCGCCTTATGGAAGGAATAAAATCATACACATCTTCATGTTGGAGCTATACGCCTTGTTCTTATTTTACATGGAAGAAAAGGTATTCCTGCAACAGCCAAAATGCTCTTATTGGTACCTTGCTAACAACTCTGAACAAAGGGAGTGTAATTTTGACTATAGCACCTAATTTCAACATCAGGTTGGATGGTCCTACAATGCCTGAACGCCTACAAGTTCAGATCCAGATCACTGGAGTAGATCAAGATCCTACAGCCATTATAGCTACATTACATCACCAGATGATCTATCGTCTACAGAATCATGCATTGGATTTAAACTTTCCAAAATCTACTTCGGATGCTCTCTATATGGTTGCTGATGTTGCCAATAATCAGACAACTATCATTCAGATCCCGAAGCAACTGCCTGCACAAGAGCTTGAAAAGTTGATGCCTATAGAATGGATTACCAACTACCAGAAGGTATTCCATGCGTCTCACTGACATTCTTTTCATACAACAACTCCTTCGATTCTGAAGACACTGAGAGATGGCTCAGTCAAATCCATCTACACCAGACCTAGCGATGACACGCCTGGTCCATCTACATCGGGTTCAATCCTGATGATTTAGCCCATTTCTGTACAAGATCGACTAGATCTATCAAATGGGACAACAAGCCTTAAGATCTAGCCCGTATTCTCTCATACGGAAGGTAAAGACGGTCCTCCTATTCATTATTTTAAATCTAATGGAGATCCAGTCTATGTAAGTCATCATCGTGGACACTTTGTATGGGATGTCGACTTATCCATATGCGAACCAAACTGTGAGATCTGTCTCAATCTAGAGTTAGACTCAGACGACGATGATCCAAGATATCAACGGAGAAGGAAGAAGAAGAACTCCAAGCCCAAATCTCGGTTCTTGCCTTCTCAAACATTTCCTCACCATGAGGATCCAGATCCAGACAATCATAATGGTCTACTGGTGATAGAAAGATCCAGACCAAAGTCTCTTAGAGAGATGCTCCGGTCGTCTCTAACTTTAAAGTCAGATGCCTGTAGATCTACTGGTGGATTATGCAGATTTCAACCAGCAATTCCTGTTACAACTCCTACTCCTGTATCCTGCATGATGGTACAACCAGATGAGGATAACTATCCTCAATTATCTAGGAATGCTGATGAATTATAGAGGGTTATCTTAAACCCGTATATCAGAGGGTCAGGAATCACTTCACAAGAAACTCCAATGTCAAATCCTAGTGACGAAGTTCTCAACTGGAAAACATCTAATGCAGTAGAACAGAACAAAGTTCTAAAAATGATTGATTCCAAGCTGGATGGAATTAGTCAACAAAACACTGCTACTTATCGTAAAGTCAATTCTGTTGCGGAACAGATACAAAAGATGTATTATTCGTATAAAGTTGAACTCAGACAATACATCTTTGCCCAATACATGGGGCCAGAATTAAACTTGAAAGTTAGAAAGATACAAGAGATACAAAGAACTGTACATCAAATGGAAGCAGACATGCACGCTTCTCAATCTCAGCAGATATATGGATCTTCTATTTCAGAGTTCTCAACTCTTCAACCATCATATCTAGCACCTATGTATCAATGGTATCCAGAAGAAGCTGACTATTCAAAGGTATTCAAGTTCAATTATCCTTTAGTCAGAAAGTATATACATCCTCAAAAACCTCAGGAGAAATCAAGACGATCAAAAACAAAGTTAACATCTGATCGTATGTTGAATCAAAGAGTTTCTGATCATTCTTCAAAGGTTCCAGAAGCGTCATCTTCTTATACACATTTTGAGCTAGAAGAACAGTGGAGAAAGCCTTTAAGGATTCAAACTCCTCCAGAATCTCCATCACTAGCACCAGTACAACCTTCCACTTTTTCTCTTGGGAAGGATAAAGCTAAGCAGACAGAGTATGTAGCTACTCTGACTTCATCAAAGCCTCTTGCAGAAAATTCTAATTCTCAATCAGAGAAAACTGATGGGGAAACATCTGAAATTTCTGCAACATCATCTAGTTGTTCAGATGAACAAAGTTTCATCGCTTTAGAAGAACAACCTTCAGAGTCATCACAAGAGCATATAGCTGAGAAATCAGATGATTCAGCAAATCTTGCTAATCTATCAGAATTATTAAATGTTCTGATGACTATGCCTCAATATACTGAAGAATCAGAAATCAGTGAAGCTGAATCCACAGGAGCAGAACCTTTCAGACCTGAACCAACACCTCAAGAAACACTAGCTACGACAGTTACACAGTCGAATACAACAACCAAGCCTACTTCAGGACCCTGGTTTACTTTTGATGATCTACCTCCGAAGAAATGGCGAGATAGACTTCATGAGTTCAGTGCTTGGATTGATTGACAAATGACCAGACCTGATCATCCACTTTTAGATATATTGTCTGAATTTACATCCAGATTTACTAGTACTTTGCGAGACTGATGGCAAAGTGTTAGTGAATATCAACGACTTCAGTATATACAAGTTACAACTGCTGGAGCACTACTTGGCGTAATTCACAAAGAATTCATTGGTGACTTCCAGTTGATTGATAAGCAAATCCGTCAAGAATATTTCAAGATGAAATACTATTCACTGAAGAAGAAAGATCTTCAATGGCATTATAAGCGTATAACGGAAAGGTATTATCTCTTGAATGGATGGAATGATGAGAATTTGCGATATACTTTTATCTCATCCCTTTCAGATGAAATACAACCAGAACTATAAAGTACCATTGCTTCTCTACAAAGAGATATGTCAACAATTTCTCTCGGAGAGATCTACCAGCTTGCTATAGCTTCTCTTGACAAGTTATGTGATCAGCATACTTTGTTCAAGAATATCCTAAAAGGGGGTCCAGTTCTGAAGAAGGCATTTAAGTAGCCTCATCTCCAAATAAAGTGTAGAGATAAACAGACTTGTAAGTGTCATAGCAGCAAGAAAGCTCATCAATCTCAAGTCTACTATGAAAAGAGAAAACTTCGCAGACAACAGAAGGAAGGCAAGAAGCCTTGGAAGCAAAACTTCAAACAAAAGAACATAAGCAAAAAGTATAGACGTATGAGGTTCTTCAAAAAATCATCACATCGAAGTAAGGGAAAGCCTCGATGTTTTGTCTGTGGAAGCTTAGATCACTTTGCTAACAAATGTCCTAAAGCTACCAAGAAAGATGCCAAATTCTTGGAGAAACTTGAAAAACTTTTTCCCATTCATCCTCAAAGTCACATTGAAGAGCTACTTGAGGAGCAATCTAGTGAGGACAGTGAAATTCAGTTTGTTGTTTCTGTATCAACAGAGGACGACGTATTATCACAATCATCTGCCTCTATCAGTGATGATTCCCCATATATGTTACAGTAGACATGTATGAAAGTAGATCGTACTCCAGTTCGACCTTACGTCTAGATCCAGATTTTCCAATAAGAAAAATATGATCGACCCATTAAAGTCATTGGGTTTTTGGATACTGGTTCTAGCCATACGATCATGAAGCCCAATATCATACCAGCAGAAGCATGGACTTCACAGTGAAGAATATTTTACAGCAGCTGATGGGAATTCTGTTAAGATTGGGTTACAAACAAGAAGCAGAATTAGCATCCGCTTCTTCCTCAGTGTACAGTTTGGATTAAAGTACTTAGAAGCAAGTTACCAGACCCAGATCTTCTGATTGGCATGGATGTTTACTGTAAAGCCAAACATCTACAGATATTACCCACAGGCCTCAGGTATCAAAACTAGTCCATACACTGACATAAAAAACGTGTTTGAACTTTCACAGGTTCCTACATATTACACTGGACTATGAGATAAACTATTGAACTATTGTCCAGAGTCTCATGCACAGTTTACTCATCCTCATCCTCTATGGAGAAACTCTGACTTTTTCATAAGTCTACCATTTAAGAAGATTGAGGATATCAATCCTACGAAAGACACACATCTAGGAATGAATCCTGATGATTTGAAGTTAGCACAAGATGAGTGTGCTATTCTACTGCAGCAAGGATTGATCGAGCCTACAAAGTCAGATTGGTCTTGCCAAGCGTTCTAATGTCAACAAACATTCAGAGTAGAAACGTGCAAAGAAACATCTAGTGATAGACTATAAACCTCTGAATGCTTTCCCGCAAGATGATAAGTTTCCTCTACCTAAGATAAGTACTCATATATTATTTCTTAAGGAAGCTGTTATCTTCTCAAAGTTTGATCTGAAAGCAGGATTTTGGCAATTGGGTATTCACCCTAAAGAACAATACAAGACTGCATTCTGCATTCCCAATGCTCAGTACCAATGGACTATTATGCCATTTGGACTTAAAGTCGCTCCATCACTGTTTCAAAAGGTCATTACAAGAATCTATAAGCCTATCCTCAACAGTGCATTAATCTATATCGATGATTTCTTACTATTCACAAAGACCTATGAGGAACATCAGGCCCTTCTTCAACAGTTTTTGGACCTTACACAACAGTATAGGATTATACTCTCGGTCCGGAAAAGCACTATTGGTACGACAGAAATTAAAATTCTTAGAATGCATTTCAAGAATGGATTCTATCAGCCAGGCCCACATATTGCAAAAGAATTATTGCAATTTCCAGATGAAAATCTCACAGTTAAACAAATTCAACAATTCCTTGGGATTGTCAATTATGTCAGAGATTTCATACCACATATGACAGCCTACACTTCAAGCTTATCTAAGCTCTTACGTAAGAATCTACCATCATGGGGAAAAGAACAGACTACAACTGTCTATCATCTTAAGATGCTCTGTTAGAATCTCTCACCAAGAAAGTTTTCTGAAAAGAATCAGTTTTATCAGAAAGATGTCAGTCCAACCATTTTAGATATCTCCGACCTATCTACACTTCTTCGATGACATCCACCATGGCCTCCAGATACTTTTTCACACTATAAGTATCCCTTTTCTCTTCAGAAAAATCACCAAAAGATTTTCGTTACTTCCACTCAATTTTGTAGCATGGCTAGTTCTTCAAATTCTTCTCTGTTTGCATTTACAAAGAAGTCTTTTCCTCCTATTACTCGACGACCTAGAACTGTAGAACAAATAGCTTATCTTTGTAGAATGAGTTTGTTTTATTATTTGCATCGTTCTCTTGTTGAGCATAACCTTGTAGGTACTCCTTCTATGTTCAACCTCAAGGCACTATACCTTCATGTGTTAACTCCTTCTGAACCCTTTACAAAAAACACATTATGGTATGTATGGGCATTATCCTCTCTATATGCCTGTGCCATGTCTTTCTCTCCTCTTGATCTTTATCAGAATCTCTGTGACATCAATAATGGAAGTTCGCTAATATAGACTTTTCTTGAATGGTTCCAACCTTTAAATCAATGGAAACGACAATGTGATATTATCATTAATCAGCATCGTCTCAGGACTTCTTCTGAATGATTACAACTGTCATATTTTTCTTTATCATCCATCGACCATATCGTCAACATGCAACTGGTGAACTTTATACCGAGCCAAGTGTTCAACATTATCCCACATCACTTTATTGGCCAAGACGTTAGAATAGTGTCTTACTAGCTCTTCGAGATTTTCTCAAAGAGATTAGTCATTGTCCTGACACACTAGTATTGACTACATCTATTGGACCATACCCTGGAGAATTTATACCTGGTGAACCTGAAGCACCAGAAGTTGATATGCCTGGTTCCAATAGTCCTCAGTATGACACAGAAGATATAGTCTCCACTATTGCAGGACCATCTCAAATAAACTACTCTGTCTTCTAGGATGCTCAAGATTCCTCTTTTGTCATGACAACTGTTTGCTTTAAGACTTTTGAATAAAGTAGATGCTTTTGTACTATTTATTTTAGGACTTTTGTTAAAGTTGTTTACTTTTCCTAAAGTAGGTCACTTTACTTTTGTAAAGTAGACTCCTTAGAGATAAGGTTAGGTACTCTTTTGTATAAGTGTTATCATTGTGTCTCTAAGATAGTTTACATTTCTATCCCTCACTTTATCTATATAAGTAGGGTTTGTGTTTCATGTTGAATGCTTGGTTTTGTAAGAAGTTTAAGAGTGTTTATACCTTTTATCAGAAAATGAAGAATTCCTTCTTCACATATCTCTTCTAAACACTTCTCTCTCTCCTTCTGAAATCTCCCATCCTTGTTTAAAGATTGCAGAGATGAGTATGCTCTACACTTGCCTTGTATAAGGATCCTGTGTATCAGAAAATCTATGATAGTCTGGAGAACTGTTGCTTCTAATTCCGATTCCTGTTTATTTGTCAGAAGCATTAACGGGGAATGACAAGTAAGAGTGTGTGAGTGAAATAGGGTTCCTAAGAGGTGTGAGCACTAAGTCCTATATAAGCCGAGGGAAGGGCGTTGAGATCGCAGTAAGACTCCGATAATTGGAACAGCTATATAGTAAACACACTTCCAATCCAACTTTGGTTAGTCGATGTCGCCAACCAGTGTGGTGGTATGAGAGGTGAGTTAGCCTTGGGAGAGGATTAACCAGAAAAGGTCATAGTTTCCCTGTGTCACTACCTATAACGGACCATAGGTGCGTAAAGTGGTAAGTATTAATCTGAGTTTTCTGCTTAATCTTGCCCATAGTGGTCAAACAATCTCTCATAGCAAGCCATAAGACAGAGACATCTTAAGAGCTAGATATCAATTCCATACCTGCTTGTGCCAATTAAACCTTAGGGGGTAGATTTCTAAGTCTCCTCAAGACCTGTTTATGAATAGGCTTGAGGAGTGTATAAACCAAATAACTCTATTCTTTCGAGAGGTTAGGCAGGTAAGTTGGCAAATAATTTTAAAGGAAATTACAACTCTGTCTTGTGCACCTTTACTCCAATTGTTATTCCAAAGCCATGTATGAGCCCCATTACCAATAGTGATCTTGATTGAGGATTGAAGGATATCCCTCATTTTCAATATTTGCACTATACTCTAGAAGTATTCTTGCCTTGGCTTGATTGCCTAGAAATTTTTACCTCTCAGATGTTATTCATCCTATTTCACCTAATAGAGAGTTCTCCTTACTAACAAATCTCCACAACCTTTTGACAAAAAAAGTCTTGTTTATAAGATGCACAGGTAAGATACCTAAACCCCCTTCGTTGCTTGGCAAACAAGTGCTCCTCCAACCCACTTTAATTAGTTTTCTATGCATCAATACTCTCTGTTTTTTTTCAAATTTTTTTGGTTGTTGTGTTGTTGATAAAAATGGTGATTTTATCTGTCCTGGTTTGGCTTTTGATCTGGTTGATTGTGAGAATATCAATTTTTTCTTTCTCATTCGAGTGGTTATGTACTCATTTGAACTGGTTTAAAAAAAAGGGAAAGAAATAGAGAACGAAACGTAAAGAGAAGGAAGGAAGAAGACAAAGTTTTAAAAATTTGTTTGTTTTCCAAAGAAGAAGCACGTGGCATCTCACTCAAAAGTTACATGTTATGTTAAAAAGTGGCTTTGTCATATGGGCTATAATGATTCGTAGAAAGGGTTAAAACAAAGTGATAATACCCTTGTGGGCCAACAAATAATAAATGGGTCATGTTTATGTGTTGCCTTATAGGTTATAACTTGGACCCATAATATATGACTTTCTTTTATTAGGATTGAAGGCTTAGGCCTTGATAATCACATTGATGTTGAGTAAGACCTTAATGTCTATATTGATGTCTTAAATTAAATATAACATAAAGAATTAGAAATAAGTTTTCTAATTTAATCAAACTAATTATTTTAGTTAAATTAGTTTCTAATTAAAATAAATTAGTTTTTAAAATAAAAATTTAATTTAAACTAATTTGTTTAGTTAAAATAAACTTTAAAATAAGTTTATTTTCGTTGAATTAAAATTAGTCATATAGTTTTTAAAATAAAAATTTAATTTAAACTAATTTGTTTAGTTAAAATAAACTTTAAAATAAGTTTATTTTTGTTGAATTAAAATTAGACATGTTTTCTAATTAAATCAATACTAATTTGTGTAGTCAAAATTAGATAGAAGTTTTATTAGAAATTAGTTTCTAATTAAACTAAGATAAATTGATTAGTTCAATTATAATTTAAGTTAGAAATAAGTTTCTAATTCAATTTGACTTATTCATATTGGAATATCATTAGATTAGAAATAAGTTTTTAATTGATTAGATATTAATAGCATAATTTGATTAGTGCAATATATTGCTAATAGAATTAAATTATTTCCATTATATGAACATGAGTTCGCTATGTGTTAGACAAAATAATTTGTTTATTTTGTTCACTCTTCTAATTCCTGAAATTTGTTTTTCAGGAAGATGCCTATTATTAAGCAGACACCTAAGCTTATTTTTTAGACAAAATAATTTGTTTATTTTGTTCACTCTTCTAATTCCTGAAATTTGTTTTTCAGGAAGATGCCTATTATTA
>JANZXR010000005.1:24055060-24065375 GCA_027575705.1 Erythroxylum echinodendron
TTTAATATATTTTAAATAATATTTATATTTTAAATAATTTTATTATAAAATAAAATATAGTTAAAATTAATAAAAATTCTTTTTATTTTTATATTGCCAAACAGTCTAATGTATGAAGCTCTTTTTAAAAAAGTTATTTTTTTAATTGACAGCCAAACAGTCAACTGACTTTTTAAAAAGCTCTTCTTAGAAAAGTTCTACTGACAAAAGCTCTATTAACAAAAGCTCTACTGATATAAGCTTAACCAAACAGACACTAAGTCTTTACAGAGGTCAGACTGTGGGAAATGATTTGGAAGAGGAGAATGAATAACACAGTTTAACTTAGATATTGATAAGAAAGTGTACAAATTTTCTTAACTGTTGTTTTTGCCTTCATTTTCTTGTTGATTGACTGATTCTTTGGTAATCATTTTTCCTAGAGATGAAACAAATATAATGCTGAAATTAGCACTTCAACAAATACTTTGTTTTGTGTGATCTTCCGCAAACTTATTCCTGTTCTATAAAGTAGTTGAGATTTTCATACAACCACAGAAAAATTTTAAATTAAATTGGTCAAGTGATTTAGGTAGCTGAGGTGGTGGAGCCCATCTAAGTGTCCATCTATATTTGCTTGCAGATTAGAAAAACCATTTTTGAAGGTTTTGCCAGGATTGATGTCACCTGGGTCATTTCTTCCTCTCTTTCCATCTATTATGGATTTGCCAAGTAAGTATATGTATCCAAGTATTTTATATCTTGTATAGTTCCTTATCCTTAATCCTATGAGCTTATTTTACAATCTAAGCTTTTTATCCATTATAACTCAAGCATGCTCCTCAAGTGTTCCTTGTTTGTGCTGTTCATTAAATTTTCTGTTAGGTTGTTTAATTTTGGTTTGACAAAGTTCTTTTAAGATGGCTTTACTTTATTACTATATTGGTGACTGCCATGTTTTCCTTACCTCACACCTCAGATATTTTCCTTTCCTAAATTTCTTGACCAAAATGAATGTGCTTTTCAATCAGTATTGCAAAATAGAGCCTTTCTTTCTGGGGGCATGGAAGCATGCTAATTTTTTTCCAGATATCAATTGTTATGATCTGCTATACTTTTTCTATTTAGTTTTGACATTCACCTTTTTGTCTGTATTAGTCTTGGTAGTGGCATTAGAAAAGGTAGAGAGGAGCTCTGGATCACTTATTGGAAGCAGCATAGCCGCAATCCAGAAGAGTACAGCTCCTGAGGTTGTTTTTGGGAGTTAGTTTGAATATCTAGCCAAAAAGTACAGTGATGTGTATATAAGAAATTTTTTTTTTTTCCGATCTGAATGCAGATGCTACTTGCGCTCATGGATGAAGCTTATACTGGTTCAACTATAGGAGATGGTGGGGCAGACTCTGAATCTGAGGATAGCAGCACAATAGATGCAGCTGATCCTTTATTTTTAGAACTGTTGAAGGATGAAAATGATGGTCTTGCTGTATGTTTCCCTTCTAATAAAAACTTCAGTTAAAAATCAGATAGTGCAAATGGTAAAAGTTGTCTAGGAAATTGTTTATTTAGATGTGTATTAGGTAGTGCAGTTCTGTCTAGGATTAATGCAATTCCTGTTTCCTTATTTCTCTCAAGGGATTCAGAAAACCTCTTTCTTCTTTTTGTTAGTAAATTGGATCCATGGAGTCACTTGCTATATTACTCCCTCACATCTACAGAACTGCCTAATTAAGCAGTAGTTATTTGCCATTTGGAGCTGCTGAAATTAGCTGGTGGCTGGATTATGTGTTGCAGGAACGGCATTGGACTTCTCCTGCAATTGCTGCAGCGTTGCAGGCTGCAATCAACACTCCACAGTCTGATAGGCTAAAGCAAATACTCAAAATGACACCTCAATTTGTTGATATGTATTTCACTTTAGCCTTGTGCAATATCAACGATTGTATGGAATCCATTCTTAATTTTCACGTCTCTGTCTTATTAATTATATAGTTTGGAAATTATTTGTCTATTGTAACAAGAAATGCTTTTAGGTTTCTCCTCTGAGTTGGATTTTTTGTTATTCCCTGTCCTTGCAGCTTTAATCTGTGCATTGATTCCTTTGCTTATGACAAGAAGTGACACAATGTTTCCCGAGAAAATCTTTTCTTATGAGGTAGCTTGTTCAGGAAATGATTGAAGTTCTGAGTTTTTTTTAGTTAGAAAACATTGTTATGGAGGTCAACTGATATGCTTAAGCTTATGCTCTGGTGATTAGAAATGATATGGTAATTCCTGAAACATAAATTGGTTTACTTGGAAGCAAGTGAAGAAGTGTCCATAATTATGGGGGAAATGGGCAGAAAGAACAAGACTGGAGGAGACATTTCACTGTTTGTAGGAATGAAACATAAAACAAAATACCCTTAATGCTAGAAACGTTTATGTTGAGGACAGTCATTTCTAATCTTTTTCACTTTAGTTTTTTAATGTTTAAGTAAATAATGGAAACTAAAACCTAATCTGAAAATTCAAGACATCTATCATAGGTTCCACATTGGCTGCAGAAGCATTTGACTACATCCGGTTTCCTAGTTTGGAAATTCTTGTTGGCATCTATACTCACTGAATTTTTAAAATCTAATGTCTAATTATTATGCTACATGATTTCTAAGTGTTAAGTGCTTGCAGATTCGGAAGAGGATCTTAGATTTTATGCTTGCTGCATTTCAGCGTTCACCAGATTTCATTGCTCTCTTAAAGGTATCTCGTGACTGAAATTGAAAAGCTATTGTGGTAATAGGGAAAATGTCAAAAGTGGCTTTCTACATGGATTCTCGAGTTTCTTATAAATAAAAATACTAGATCATTTTGTGTTCTTGGTATGGTTGAAGATGCAGTAGTCTTATGTTTCAGTTGAAAACTTTTTTGAGTCATTAAAATTTTCTTTCTCCTACAGCTTTTTGGGGATTTAACATTAGGGTTTTCCTACAGATTTTTTTGTAGAGTAAGATGCATACTCTCTTTTGTATTCACCAAGATGCACCTTGCTTGTGTTGTGAGTTGTTATATTTTCGATTATTAATTAAAGAGCAAATTTATATCTGATCACCGAACTCCTTATGAACTTCTTTGCAGAAACCTATAATTGACAGGCTCGGAGAAGCGTACGATAGCCCTGCAAAGGTTAACATATCTTGGTCATCCAGCTGGATATTCTTTTATATCCTACAGAGCATAGTTTACTTGATGATCATCACATTCTTCTGCTTTTTTCTATAGACAGAATTGGCACTACAGCTATGCTGGGCCATAGGAGAGCATGGTGGGGGTGGTGAATCTAACAAGGATGCAGCTAGGGAACTTTTTGAGAGTTTGGAACTACTTTTATATGAAAACCTGTCATCTAGGCACGCTGCTCAACTATCTTTTTTCCTTTCATCTTAACATGCTTGCTTTTCCATAATGAATTTGTTTTATTTTGTTTCCCTCGGAAGTCGGCTTGGCTTAAGGGAGTCATCATTGGGCTCTGATAGTGAAAACATCCGAAGGTCATCACAATCAAGGCTTCTCTGCTTTGTGGTTACTGCTATCGCAAAGCTTGCAACATATCATCAAGAATTATTACCAAGGGCCCGTGTATCCTTGGGCAAGGCATGTTCTTATGGGATTTTGATTTCTTTTAATTTATATCATGTGCTAATAGAACTTCAATAGGATTTCTATGCTTAAGTTTGTGTGTGTTAGGCACTGATTTTCATTATTGAAAATTGTAACTAGATTTATATCCCAGGTAGCTCGATCTCGAATTTCGGATGCAAGGGTGTGGAGACGTGCCCGTGATTTTTTGGGCTTGATGAACGAACCTGCAATTTGTTTATCAGTCTTTGGGCCTTCTCGACCTACATATGGGCACATTCAAAATCCTGGCACTGTTAACTGGAGTGAAGGTGGCACGAAGATGGTTGCACATATTCCATTTTACATTCTAGGAGAGCAAGAAGGTGAGAAATCTTGCATAAGTTTGTTTTAATAAAAAAAAGAGGAAATGAAGAGTAAAACTATCTTAAACTTGCAAAGACTGCTGATCCTCACCAAACATAAAGTCCCTATAATATAGGGTTCGTGATATGGATGAGTGTTTTATTAGGAGTCTATTAGAGGAGTGTTTTATTTTTAGTGGAAGTCTATTATTTCCCTATTATTTCTGCACTAGTTTTTGTTATAGTTATGTTAATAAAAACAGTTTGAATTGGAGTCTTTCTAAGAGTCATAAATCAGCTTTAATAGTAGTCTTTCTAGGAGTCCGAGTTTAGGTGGAACTTTTATGTTTCTTTGCGTATATAAGGCTATTACGTTATGCAATAAAGGAAGAAGTTAATCATAAAAATTAGCTAATTAGGAGTAGAGTACCAATCTCGGCAGACCTTATCTTTGACAAGTGCTGCCAGTTTTTCATCACCAAAAATAGGTTTTGCAAGGAAGGAATTCAGCATAAATAAGGGGAAAGAGATTAACTTTCCTGAGAATCGTCCTTGGATTCGATCTCAAGCGTGGGCACATAATAGTTCGATATGCAAGTTGTTTAGGTTGGTACAAGATCAAGGTATGTAAATTACCTAAGGCAAAGAGAGAATGCAAATGGAGAGAGAGAGAGAGAGAGAGAGAGAGAGAGAGAGTTGGCTTGGGAGTGAAGCATAAGTAAAAGAGAATCAAGTGCATGCTTGTTTGTTGGTTAATCCGATTTCTCTTATCCATACACATTCAACAATTGAAAGTTTGAGTCACTCCTTGTTTATGATTTACTTAATTTTCTCTGGCTGCTTGACAAGGTGTGACTATTTGGTAACATATCCATCTTTGCATAAACTGTTACAAATTTTTGCTTCTACCGGAGTGATTCCCACCATGTTTCACTAGGATACCGACGGTAATGCTGCATCTCATCGGTTAATGCGGTGATTTTTTTTTGTTGCAGGTCCACCCTTCCATGATTTTACCTTTTCAGATGTACTCCCAAGGAGATAATGGCGTCTTGCTCTTTGGAAAGCAAAGTATCTATCCTTTTAGTTTGATTGATATTCCAGCTAGAAATTAATTCAACCTCATTTTATATGTAAGTGATTCCTTGTTTGTAACAAAAATTTAATGTGATGATTGAACATTTTATTGTTGTGTCCTTCCTGTTAAGCTAACTCGTCCATTTCATGTATTTCCCATGTTATTCTTCTGCAACCCTTATAATTCTATTGTAGAAATAAACTATAAAGGTGAACTAACTGGTGGCATTTTGCATGCAAATGATAGTTTGTTCTTGACTGTATTACGCCGACAGGGCACTATGACCTAGGAGTTGGTCCGTGCTTGAGAACTGATGGATCTTAAAAGAGTCCTATTATGTGCAGTGTTAAATGCTTCAGCAGGAAGTATCTAATTCTTTTTGTTTATGCCAACAAACCCCAGGTTTAATATTGCACAATTTGGTATACAAATAGTGCATTTGAGCCAGTTGAAAACAGTTAACAGTAATGAACCAAAGATATTTTAAGTTTAACACGACTAGTTGTTTATAATTGTGGAATAATTTGTAGTATGCAAATTCTTCCGTTCTGAACAACTGCTCTAGTTCTAGTTCGTGTGTATGAATACACTATTCAGTAGATTTAAGTGATGAGAAATAGGAAAGTTGTGTTCCTGCGGATAAGGTGGCATAGCAGAGGCTTTCTAACAATTGAGAGAAGAAGAGCGAGCAACTGTAATGCATGTTGCTACAGGGTATTCTTGATATCGGAATTAAACCGATAGGCTACAGCCACAGACCTCCAAATATGAGATAAAAAGGCTTTAGAGATCTTAAATTGCCTAACCAAGCATTATTGACAAAAAGATACGAAGATTGATTCGGACAAAAACATCGCTGGTAGAAAGGGGATCAGAACATGATATTATTCATCAGTGACCTATCGGTCTAATTTCACGTAAAGAAATAAATGGAGTCTAAGAAGGTTTTAGATTGGGAACCGTTAGTGGGTAGGAGATGTTCAAAGATAAGGGATAGAGACATTCATAATGGATTAGTTTCAATATTTAACTACTAAACTGCAAGCTTAGGCATTCGTCTTTTAACTTGCACTTTGATTCAATTAAATCTGCTTGTTTTGATTGGTTTTAACGACTGAAATTTATAAGAAGATAAAAGAAAATTGTTGGTTATCTTTGATCGTTATGGTAGAAGCATGAATTGAACATTTGTTGCAGTATTTAGACTTATTAAAAGATAGTAAGAGAACGAAATCAAAATATTTGTGTTGTGAGAATGGCCATGCTCATTAGAAAGTTGGACCTCTTTATTTATATTCAGATATGAAGTAACAAACTAGTACATGTGGCAATTAAAGAAAGGAATTCTAGAAGTGTGTACGTAACAACTTATCCTGAAACAGTTACAGGTAATAACAGAGGTGATAACAAACGAAAAAAGGGTAGCTAATGATTTCCTTCAACATCCCCGCTCAAGCGAAGTTGGGATGGAAGCACAGTGAGCTTGGTCTTGAGATAAGCAAAATGGTTCGAAGACAAAACTTTAGTTAGAATGTCAGCTGGTTGATCCAATGTAGGAACATAGCGTACCTCTAATATCTGCTAGGTAATTAAATCACGTACAAAATGAATGTCAATTTTGATATGTTTGGATCGAGAATGTAAAATAGGATTAGCAGTAAGAGAGGCAGCACAGATATTGTTGACCCAAAGAACTGGTTTGTGTGAAGAATTGATTCCCATTTCCATCAACAGGGAGAGAAACCATGCAATTTCTGATACGATGGAAGCTAAAGATCGGTATTCAGACTCGGTGCTTGATCGAGCAATAGCCTGTTGCTTCTTAGAGGACTAAGACACCAAATTACCGCCGATGTAGATATAATAACTACTAATGGATTTCCGATCAAGAATATCTGCTGCCTAATTGGCATAAAAAAGGTAGTAATATTAAAGTGGCTGGAGGCTCGATAAAATAAACCATGGTTTGTGGTGCCGCCAAGATAACGCATCACATGCATGCACGCACACCAATCGGCTTTAGAAGGTTGTTGCATATGCTGGTTGAGCTTATGGACAATAAACGAAATGTCGAGCCCTGTGATGGTGACATATAGCAAACCATCAATAATGCTCCGATAAAATCTGGGGTGGTTGTAAGGTTATGAAGTTTTTGCAGTTAAATTTTTGGTAGAGGAGAAGGGAGTAAGAAGAGGTTTGGTATGACTCATTTGGTTTTCTTCAATAAGGACTCTATGTACTTAGATTAGGAAAGATGGAGGCCATGGGAGGTTCTAAATGCATGTATTCCTAGGAAATGATAGAGGGATCCTAACTGTTTCAAGGCAAATTTTCTATTTACTTTAGTAATCAACTGTTGAATGGCATCTTTATGATTCCCGGTGATGAGAATATTGTCTACATAGATGAGAAACAAAATGTAAATGCCATTAGATTTGTAGATAAATAGAGAAGTATCAGTTTGTGCATTAGAAAATCCCATTTTCAGTAAGGCATTTTTGAGTCTCTCAAACCAAGCCCGAGGAGCCTAATGAAGACCATGTAGAGCACGCTTGAGGAGACACACATGGTGAGGTTTCTCTTTGTCAATAAAGCCTTTCGGTTGCAGCATATAAACTGGTTCCTGCATAGAGCCATTTAGAAAAGCATTATTTATATCTAACTATCGAACATCCCAATTCTGAGCAACGACTAAGCTTAGGACAGTGCGAACTATGGCAGGCTTAATTACAGGACTAAAGGTCTCTATGAAGTCTACGCAAGGGGTTTGAGTAAAATCCTTAGCCACTAAGTGGGCTTTATGTAGTTCAATAGAGCCATCTGCCCTGCATTTGAGTTTGAAGATCCATTTATTTGCAACAAGTTTCATATTTGGCCGATAAGGAACCAGTTCCCAAGTGGAGTTGGCTAGGAGAGCTTGGTATTCAGCCTCAAGAGCGTGATGCCACTGAGGGATATTCAGCGCCTGGTTTACACTATTTAGCTATAGTTCTTCTGCTGGAGATGAAGTGGGAGAGATATGCTTTTGGTTTAAAGATACTAACCTTATTGTGTGTGATCATATGATGGGTAGGAACAGGTAATGGTTGGTGTTATGTGGGTTTAGATGAAGGTTGAGAACATGGCAACGATATAGGGAGAGTGGGATCAGAGGCTGGTTTGGAGGGTGATGGACGAGAGTTAGTGGTGGGTGTAGAATTAGTAGGCATGGTAGAGGAGGGAAGATCATTACTATTTGATGAAGGATGAAGAGCATAATTGATACCTCTTGTTAGTGCAGTTACATATGGGCCATATTGTCTAAGTACTTGTAGGATGGTGGTGAAGTTAGGAGCGACAGAAAAATTTTTGGATAAGGTTTTATTGAAAGAAGAATCATAGGTAAAAGGAAAATCCAAGTCATTAAAGGTAACATTCTAAGATATGTAGATTTTCCCAACTGAATCCAAACATTTAAATCTTTTATGATTTCGCTACATCCAAGAAAAATGCACTTGTGGGTATGAAAGGAAAATTTATGCCTATTATAAGGTTAAAGGTGAGGAAGGCAAGCACAACCAATTTTTTTAAAAAGATGTAATCTAGATGATAACCAAACAATTTATAAAACAGTGTGTGATGATCTAGAACTAAGGTAGGAAAACGATTTGCAAGATAAAATGAAATTTCAAAGGCTTCCCACCAGAATGACAGAGGTAAGGAGGCTTGCGCTAACAGGGTAAAACCTTTTTCAACAATATCTCTATGCTTCCTTTCCACTCTTCCATTTTGTTGGTAAGTGTGGGGATGATGATGTTAAAATAAAATGCCAAGAGAGGAAAGAAAGGTTCAAGTATTCTGAATTCACCTCCCCAGTTTGTTTGAACACATTTGATAGGTTTGTTAAACTGTTTTTCTGTCATTGTTTTGAAACGTGTAAAAAATTTGAAGACTTGGAATTTATTTTTAAAGGAAAAATCGAGCTATATCTCGAGAAATCATTTAAAATTTGCAGATAATAAATGAAACCTTGCTTTGATGCTATGGGTGTAGGACCCCATAGATCTGCATGTATAAGTTGCAGAGGTGAAGTTGTTTTGTTTGGTGCATGTTGAAAGGGTAAAACATGATGCTTACCAAGTTGAAAAGCATTGCAAAAATCCAAAGATATATCATTACTGAAAGGTATATCGCAGAATCTCAATGCAGACTTTATAATAGACTCTCTCAGGTGACCAAGTCTTATTTGCCAGATTTTGATCATATTAGAATTGTTTAAGCTAGATACATAGGTGTTTGAAGGAAAAGAAGAATCACGTAAATGAAGGTTTGAGGAAGTGGAGGTCTCTGCAGATGAAATGTTAGCTAGAGGTAGACAATATAGCCTATCTGTAGGTGAACCTTGAAGAAGCACCTTCCTCAATCTCTTGTCCTTCACCAAACATAGATCCTTGTGAAATTTAACAAAGACAGGATTATCATTAGTGAGTCTGTGAACACTTAGCAAATTCGTAGTTATTTCAGGCACACGAAGATATGGTTTAATTTTAGATGAGAAATAAATGTGGGTAAAGAATAAGAACCAGAGTATGTAATACGCAGTTGATACCTATAGTAAGGCCCTTACCTCCTGAGAATTCATTTTTGTTGATTTGTAGGTTACCGAGACTATTGGTGACATGGTGTGTTACTCCACTATTCAGAAACTAATTTGGATCTGTCACAGATTGGGGAGTAGCAATCATTGACGCCATTTGAGAAGGTTGGTTGGATTGTTTTTGGAAACTTGATATTATTGAGTTTGTTGCTGTTGTTGAAGGCGTCCTTGATAAGACGAGTCATACCGATAATAACAAATTGTTGTAGTATGCCCAACTTTACCATAAACCTGACATATAGGTTTGTTATTGCCACGACCTCTTCCTTTGAATCCTCTATCGTGACCCCTATTGTTCCTGCCTCCTCCACGATTTTGATTTGGATTGAATTGAGCTTAAGAGTTTCGATTGTATCTGGAACCTCTATCTCTTTGATTTCTAGTCATAGCTATGTTTGCAGAGGGATTTTGCATGTCAATATTGGTCACCACATGGTAACCCCACTCCCGCTGAACTCGAACCCGATATCGATAGTGATATCCAAGTCCGTGCCCCGCGAGGGCGGTGTGTCACATTACTAAACAATCAAAAGTCGGTATATATTTTTTTTACCACACTACGAACATAAAGTACAGCAAATCAAAAATCAAAAACATTCCACTTTGTTTTATAACCATTTGATACAAAGCAATGAACTCAACAGACACTTTTATTAACCA
>JANZXR010000005.1:24065475-24090691 GCA_027575705.1 Erythroxylum echinodendron
TTCACAAATGCATGAGCATGAGATGTGCTTTCCTAATTTCTCCGATTGATCTCTCGTGTACCCGTTTCTATAATTCATCCCTTTGTATGGAAACGGGATGTTACAAATGCTCTAGGCGAGTTTCTTGGCTCAACAACATTGCGTATACTTCATTTAAGCTAAATCTGTCAGCCTTTATTGTGATATTAGCTACCACTGGATCGTATTTAATACCAAGACCAGCCAACACGTACATTATAATGTCCTCATTTGTACCAATAAAACTAATCGAATTAAGATTATCAACAAAACCTTTGATCTTGTTTGTATATTCAGTGATACTCATGGAGCCCTTCTTTGTAGTTTGTAAAGACTAGGATAAGAACACTACCTCGATTGATTTCCATAGTTTAAGTGATGACTCACAGTTGACGAGTTGACTGAGAATTGATGCAGAAATGGAAGATCGAAACCACCCCAAGATGATCTGGTCTTGTTTGTTCCAAACAACAGATTTGGTGGTTAGCACAAAATTTAGAAAACTTTCTTCGTGAGAAGTGGAACTCAGCTGAAATTTAGGTGGCAGTGAGACCTTCTCATCAATGAATTGATTGAGTCTAAATCCTTTTAATATTGGTAGCACCTAGGATTTCCAAACTAGGTAATTGTTTCGATCTAGTTTAATGGCTAAAGAGAAATTTAAGTTTGCAGTAATGGAAGATGGATTGAAGGAAGATGGACCGAAGGAAGAAGAAGAAGAAGAGGGACCTTTGTAATTGGAAGAATGGCCTGAGGTTTTTACCACAAACATTGGATCTTGCTGCTCTGATACCATGTTGTAGTATTTAGACTTATTAAAAGATAGCAAGAGAACGAAATCAAAATATTTGTGTTGTAAGAATGGCCATACTCATCAGAGAATTGAAATTTTTTACACGTTTCAAAACAGCGGCTGAAAAATAGTTTTACAAATTTATCAAATGTTTTCAAACAGACTGGGGAGGTGAATTAAGAATACTTGAACCTTTTCTTTCCTCTCTTGGCATTTTATTCCCTCTATAATACCCCACTCCCATCTGACACATGAACGTGCGCCTTTCGGTCACACGTGCATATGCTTGACAAAAATAACGTGTTATCTATCTCACTTTCAATTTATAACATGGCATCATAATTAAAATCACAAATTACACATTTGCTAACATCCAAAATTTCCTCATTTTCTGTCATACCATCATATGCATTGTAGCTTCACGTTCAATATCATCCATAATTATACAACATCATCCTATGAGCATAAACAACTCAGTCTACATAGTATGCTACAAACATGAGGAATGCACAAAAGTTATTATCAAACTATGTCTTCAATTCCTAACTGTCTGACTTTTGAGCCATAACTGATTGTCAAAGTTGTACAAAATATGCTTCTATGGAGTCTTATAAGCTAGGTAGTCTCACTTTCGAACCTGAAATTGTCAATGTACAATTTTAGTGAGTTTTGCAAACTCAATAGAATAACCATCCTTGGTAGTTCACTCATGTTATAACACAATCAATTATAAACATATTGTCACACAGTTCATATCAACTTGATTATCATCAAGATCTATCACCAACAAATTGTATTTCAGTCAAAAAATTGAATCAAACTAGTACTTCATAACACTTGAATAAAAACATAATCATTGGTTTAATATCATGTATTCAATCATCTAACATTCTTACAACTTTGCAAATCATTCAATGAATTCAAATTATATATGCATGCCATATGTATGAGACTCACATTTGTTTTTACATCGTTATGACTGTACGTTTTTTCAGTATCCCGTGTTATTGGGTTCATTGATCACAGTGAGCCTTAGGCTCTAATCACATATGTGCTTGAGCTTTAAGCTCTTTTCAATCACTGTCTCAGTCAGTAGCATCACCAGTTACAACTGCCTTTATATTACATGTAATGAAATGAAATGCATGCCAAAAATCGTTCAAATACAATCAATCACTTTTATTCCCATCATCTCAGTCAATACAATCAGTCATAACATTCAGTCACTTTTAGTTGAGAATCATTTAGGCAGTCTCATTCATATACAAATATCACTTCCAATAATATTTACCTGCATCAAACGCCTTGGACAAGTATTGTCTGGAATTCAGTACAGAATCAGTACATATTCATCATATATCAAACTCAATTCAGTAATTATCAGATCAAATTAACGTGAGATCATCTTAGGTTACTTACAATTACTCCCCTTGATGTTCCGGTAATATCAAGATGTGGTCGCGTTACTTGCTCTCCTATATACCTTAACACAATTTCACATTACTATACTGCTTATGTAATTGAGTAAACACAGGCAGTATTTTGAATTCCGTAACCAGAAAACGATACCGGAATCTTAATTTTGGTACCGGGTTTAAATACCGGCCGGTATTTATAATACCGGCCAACACCGAAAAAATTAAAAAATCTAAGGACTAAATTGCAAATTTTTTAAATTTAAATTTTCATAAAAAACAAAAAATTTACATTTTTTTGTTCCCGCGTATGCTTCCCCTCCTCTTTCAAATATTTTTAAATTTATTGATTACTTTAACTTTTATTATAATTTTTATTTTTAATAAAATAACTATCTTATTACTAATAATAATTATACATTAAATAAAAATTAAAAATAAATATCATATTTATTAATAAAGTATTAATAAAATATTTAATTTTTAAAAATAAATAATTTAAAATTTAGTATTTACAAACTAATATTTATTTTATTTTTATATGTTTTGAATTATTAAATCAAATGTTTTTGAAATATAAAATATATTTTAAAAATATTTTTAAATTTAATTATATTTATTAATAATTATTAAATTAATTTTATAAATCAAATTAAGATATTTGTAATTTTAGTAATAATAATTTTAATATTCAAATATATAATATATTTAATTGATAATAAATTAAATAATATATATTTTTGTTTCATATTTTAATTCTATTTAGTTGTTTCCTTATTACGAGTTCTTATTGTAAATTATAATAATTTCAGAATTAAGGATATTTATTATTCTTTTTATTAGATATTTTGATGTAATTATTATTTATTATATAATGAAAATTAAAATTGTAATATTTTAAATACTATATATTGTTCTTAATTTTATATTTTTAATAATGATTGTCTTTTTTATATAAATTGTGGTTATTATTTATATGTGAAATATCTGAAAATTATTATTATTTCATATTAATTGTGATTATTATTTATTATTTTTATTTTTAGAGACTAAGTTAAAAATATACAGAACAACTGTACAATATGACAATGGATTATTTTGCAATTTTTAAAAAAATTCAGGGACTATTTTTTAAATTTAAAAAATTACCCGAAACGATACCCGGTATTGACCGATACCGGTACAGTATCGTACCAGAAACCAATCCGGTACTGAGTCCGGTACGGTATTCGCAACATTGAACACAGGTATAAATGTATCATGTATCATGCATGTGCGATGACAAATTCTCGGGTATCTTTTTGTAACAAATTGATGTACTCCAATCATTCATCATTCACACACTCATTCACTATTCCAGCTTTTGCTGAAAGTATCCCATTCGAGTCATCTTTGCATAAGCAATAAGATCAAGAAAATGATGTATTTCTATAATACTTTCTTTTAGATAATTGTTCCTCTATGTCTTAAGTTTCTAATGATACTAAGATCATACAATTTGGTTTATTATTCTATGAGTTATGCTCAAAATACCACAGACAGTGTATATTTGAAATTTTGGCTAGAGCATGATCATGCAGTCAAGTTGTACAATTCATATCTCTCAATCCGAAGATCCAAAAATTACAAAATTTATACCAATTTAAAGTTAAGAGAATAAGTGAAGACACGTTATTCTAATTTGTCCTACATCAATACGGTTTATTCAATAACTTCCCTGGTAGTGCTACAACCTAAGCCAAGATTCAATTTCATGCCAATTTTGAAAGTCTTAGAGATAGAATTAAAATTTGACTTCTTCAAGAAATTTGTAGAAATAAATCTCAAGTTTAATCTAATTAAGAATCAACTCATTTGGAAATCTACAAATTAAGATATAATCACAATACCGAAACATGTTCAATGAAAATTCTCCAATTCATAACATTCCAGCACATTCCCTCACTTTGATTCAATCGATCCTTTTCCAAATCAGTTCGGGTGGCTCTAAATTTTTATGGAGAGAAAAACAATGTCTTATAAGTCTATTGGTTCAAGTTTCAAGTCATTTGGATATTGGATGACAAAGTTGTGCCTAAAAGAACCAACACAGTTTGGTTTTGGAAAAAAAACTTCGGGTGCAACTCCTCTTCTCTTCTCTCTTTAAAACGCAGATTTCTTTTTCTTCACCGTAAACTGCAGATTTCTTTACTCTTCTTCCTTTCTTCTACTTACCCCATAATCTCTAATTTATACTCTCACATTTAGTATATTCCTATTTACATTCGGCTCACTATCAAAACATCTCAAAATTCAAAAATAAAAACTATCATTTACGGTTTCTTTGCATGTATGTTTCTACATTTCTTTCTAGCTATCATACACGGTTTCTACGCATATATGTTTCTGCATTTCTTAATATCCATCAACAACTTCATTTCCTCTTAAATGTTTAATTTTATATCTTTTTCCTTTACTCAAAACCAACTCGAATGCAAGATCAAGCACAAGCATTTTATACATGGCTATTCATCCTTTTTTGCATTTTTTTTCCATTTTCTGCACTTTTATTATCATTCATTTCAATCCAAAATAGAACCTATTTCATACTTTTTTGTAGTTGTCTAATTCACAAATCCTCATTAAACTAAGACTATCACAATCCTTAGTTATAGATTCCGTACATCTTCACTTTCCCTAAACCTCATTTAACACATTCTTACCATCACTGAAGCTATCCTTCTTACACACCTCATGCATAAATAGGTTTCTAACCATTAAAACACCATCAAACTCATTTATAGTACTCAGTAAATCTAAAAACACAATTTACTTGAGTTCAGAAAAATTCCAGCAGTGAGATTTGAAGAATAGGTTTCAGTGGTTGCAAAAATGAAATCTCCAGTAGTGAGATTTCGTTGGAAGCAAAATAAAGAGAAATAAGTGGTATATGGATTGCCCAATACACAACCATAAACAAGTAAGTGATTCAGTGATGGATGAGCAAGAAGAGGGAGTTTAGTGTTGGTGATTTCGGTGCAGAACAAAGGAGAGAAAAAGCTACACTAAAAATAAGTGAGCTATAGAAAAATATTTTTTTTTGTTTTAACACACACGTGGCACCTGTGCATGTAACCCATTTGTCTTGCATGTGAGGCTGCCATGTGTCATACCCCCATTTTTTTATTTTTCCTAGTCCAAAATACTTCAAAATTTTAGAAATTTCCTAAGATTCACCAAAAATTTCTAAATAATACTACTAGTCTTTAAATAAAATTTTAACGCAAATAAGTCACAATTCATATTTTAATCAATCAATCATATCCAAAAAATGTTAATGAATGCATGTACAATTATTTTAATATATTAAAAATAAATATTCACATGTGTGTGAACATGTTATGATGCACGAGTATGAAATGCACTTCTAATTTCTCATTGTACTCTCAATTTACTATTTTGGGGTCTAGCCCCGAATATGGGATGTCACACCCTCGTCCCTACACTCACCAACAGAATGGGAGAGTGGAAAGGAAGCATAGAGATATTGTTAAAAAGGGTTTAATCCTGTTAGCACAAGCCTTCTTATCTCTTATTATGGTAGGAAGCCTTTGAAACTTCAGTTTATCTATAAATCTTTTGCCTACCTCAATTCTAGATCATCACACACTGTTTTATAAATTGTTTGGTTATCATCCAGATTACAACTTTTTAAAAACATTTAGTTGTGCTTGCTTTCCTCAGCTTCGACCTTATAGACATAAATTTGCCTTTCATACCTGCAAGTGCATTTTTCTTGGCTATAGCGCAACTCACAAAGGATTTAAATTTCTAGATTCAGATGGGAAAATCTATATATATCAAAATGTTACCTTTAATGACTTGGATTTTCCTTTTACCTATGATTCTTCTTTCAATAAAACCTTAACCAAAAATCTTTCTGTCGCTCCTAACTTCACTACCAAGCCTGCAAGTACTTAGAAAATATGACCCATCTATAACTGCACCAAAGAGAGGTATCAATTCTGCTCTTCATCTTTCATTAAATAATAATGATCTTCCCTCCTCTACCATGCCTACTAATTCTACACCCACTACTAACTCTCCTCTATCACCTTCCAAACTAGCCTCTAATCCTACTCTACCCGTATCGTTACCATGTTCTCAACCTTCTTCTAAACCCATAAAACACCCACCATTAACTGTTCATAGCATCAAATGATCACACATAGTAAGGATGGTATCTTTAAACTAAAAGCATATCTCTCTACTTCATTTCCACCAGAAGAACTAGAGCCAAATAATGTAAACCAGACGTTGAATATCTCTCAGTGGCATCACGCTCTTAAGGCTAAATACCGAGCTCTCCTAGCCAAATCCATTTGAGAACTGGTTCCTCATCGACCAGATATGAAACTTGTTGCAAATAAATGGACCTTCAAACTTAAATGCAGGGCATATGGTTCTATTAAACGACAAAAAGCCTGCTTAGTGGCTAAGGGTTTTACTCAGATCTTTATGAAATTCAACAAAGATATGATTATCGTTAGTGAGTCTGTGAATACTTAGCAGATTCTTAGTTATTTCAGGCACATGAAGGATATGGTTTAATTTTAGATGAGAATTAGATGTAGGTAAAGAACAATAACTAGTTTGTGTAATACGCAATCACTGTCCATTACTTACATTGAGATCCTTACCTCCTGAAAATTCATTTTTGTTGATTTGTAGGTTACTGAGACTGTTGGTGACATGGTGTGTTGCTTTGCTGTGCATAAACCAATTTGGATCTGTCACAGATTGACGAGTAGCAATCATTATTACCATTTGAGAAGGTTGGTTGGACTGTTTTTAGAAAACTTGGTATTGTTAAGCTTGTTGCTGTTCTTGAAGGTGTCCTTGATAAGAATAGTCATACAAATAATAACAAATTGCTACAGTATCCTAGCTTTACCATAAACCTAACATATAGGTTTGTTATTACCACGACCTCTTCCTCTGAATCCTCTATCGTGACCTTTATTGTTCCTGCCTCCTCCTCGATTTTGATTAGGATTGAATTGAGCTTCAAAGTTTTGATTGTATTTGGAACCTTTATCTCTTTGATTTCCAGTCATAGCTATGTTTGCAGAGGGATTTTGCATGTCAATATTGGTCACCATATGGGACTGCTCTAGGATAGTTTCTTGGTTCAACAATATTGTTTATACTTCTTTTAAACTAAATATGTCTGCCTTTGTTGTGATATTAGCTACCGCTGGATCGTATTTAATACTAAGGCTAGCCAACATGTACATTATAATGTCCTCATCTATAATTATAGAACCAATCGAATTAAGATTATTAGCAAAACCTTTGATCTTATTTACGTATTCAGTGATATTTATGGAGCCCTTCTTAGTAGTTTGTAACT
The DNA here is from genome assembly GCA_027575705.1 of Erythroxylum echinodendron. Lineage (NCBI taxonomy): Eukaryota > Viridiplantae > Streptophyta > Magnoliopsida > Malpighiales > Erythroxylaceae > Erythroxylum > Erythroxylum echinodendron. The sequence goes on from JANZXR010000005.1 coordinate 24,073,094, forward strand.
GGACCTTGAATTGAAGAATTCTTGCTCGAGATTGAGATGAGTACATTACCTCAATTGATTTCTGTAGTTTAAGTGATGAATCACAGTTGATAAGTTGACTAAGAATTAATTCAAAAATGAAAGATCGAAGCCACCCCAATATGATATGATCTGGTTTGTTCCAAACAATAGATTTGGTGGTTAACACAAAATCTAGAAAACTTTCATTGTGAGAGATGGAATTCAGCTAAAATTTGGGTGGTGGTGAGACCTTCTCATCAATGAACTGATCGAGTCCAAATCCTTTTAATATTGGCAGCACCTAGGATTTCCAGACTATGTAATTGCTTCGATCTAGTTTAATGGCTAAAGAGAAATTTAAGTTTAAAGTAATGGAAGAAGGATCAAAGGAAGAAGAAGAAAAAGATGAACCTTTGTAATTGGAAGAATGGCCTTATGTTTTTACTACAAATGTAGGATCTGGCTGCCTTGATACCATGTTGTAGTATTTAGACTTATTAAAAGATATCAAGAGAACAAAATCAAAATATTTGTGTTATAAGAATGACCATGCTCATAAGAGAGCTGGACCTCTTTATTTATATTCAGATATGGAGTAACAAACTAATACATGTGTCAATCAGATAAAGGAATTCTGGAAGTGAGTAAGTAACAACTTGTCCTAAAACAGTTAGAGGTAATAATAGAGGTGATAAAAAATTAAAAAAGGGTAGCTAACGATTTCCTTCAACAACATTTAAACCAAATTGGTGGACAAGGACATGGATAGATTAAGTGCAGAAATTTTTGACTATCATATTCTTTTTTCTTTTTTGAAGACGGAGGTATCACGAGTTCTTATTTTCTATACTATATATGTCATCAAAGAATGGGTTTGTTGTTGAAGTTTTAAATTAAAAACTTTTTTTACTATAGGTATATAGATTTTATCTTATAGTAAAAATTTAAAACTTTTCTATGCTATATGTGCTATGAAGGATCAGGTTTGTTGTTAAAGTTTTAAATTAAAAATTATTTTACTACAAGTATACAAATTGTCTATTATAACAAAAAGAGTATCATCCCATGAGGATTGGGTTTGTAACCCAACAATTTTGTAAACTTTGTTTAAGGTAAATAATAAAATAAATAATTGATAATTAAACAATGAAATAAGTAGCTATGAATTGGTTGATTAATCAATGATGAAAACTAGGAATTACTTCCATTTTTAGTTGCATTCACATCACCTTCTTGATCTAATACTACTTGACTTTAGACATACATTAATTATGATCACCCTATTTCAAGATCTAATCAAGTAATTCCAATTAAAATAAATAGAAATTGAATTGTGACCTATCGATTTATCAAAACTCTTCCTAACTATGCAATTAGATTTGAAGCAATCCTATAAGTAACTAATAAACAATTAAAATCTCTATTTAGTTACCAATTAATTTAATGTTTATAGGTCTATTAGGGTGCCAACTCTCATTGTGCACCACAACACAAATGATTTAATCTAATCTCTCGATTCAAGTTGAATGTAAAGCAATAAGCATTATAAGAATAAGAGTAATCCCTAAAAGGAATTTAGCAATCTGTAGATGTAATTAAAGAGGCCCAAGATCATGCACAAGGTAGCGAAAGTGTCGGAATCAATATTCCAAATCTTAGGATATAGCCATAAAGCCAGAATCCATGTACAGATATAAGCAGAATGTAAGAACATGAAATTACAACATATGTAGCTTGCAAATGCTACTATTTTCTTGAATCTTCTCCTTATTTGGGTTGTAGAAAACACTAAACACCTTCAAAAGCCAGTGAAGAACATGCAGAGATGAATAAACATGGTGTGTAGGGAAGTTTTGAACACTAAACAAGATGGAAACACAAGTAGGATGCTCAACAAGAAGGATAGAAGAGAATTATATCACATACAATAAACATCAAGCAACCCTTGCTTGACATGTAAAGAAATTCTCCCTCTAACTCCCTCTAAAAGTCCAGAGCGTTTTTAGACTCCCTTGTTATTGATCTCACCATTTAAGTGATGAGAAATCACTTACATATGTTGTTGGAATTAGTAGTTCACGATTGTGACTTAACTAGTCACGATCGGAGCTCCACCTTGGACATCCATGCAACATTTGCTTTTTCCATTCCTTTTCAACATTTCTTACCACAATCATATCGCGATATTATCCTGAAATACCTCAATCTCCTAAACATGTGCCCTTTAGGTTCCTAATTTTTGGCCACTTGAATTATCTTTTAATTTGAGCAATTCATGAATGATTTCATGATGCCAATTTATCAGGAAGTAAGTAGATTGACATACGAACTCTTTAATAGTCAATTATTCGACTTATAAACCTTTCTATAAGTAATTAACGTGTAATTCATCCTTTCACCATTCTATACCTCACTTGGTTTGTGGTATGGGCCACGTGTTAACTCTCATTAGACTGACTGCATCATATCTAGTCCAAGTTATATTAGTTCTCATCCTCAGGATTTTATTACTCTTTATGTCATTGAAGACTCTCTTTATGAAACATCTATATAGGCCAAAAATTCCTAAGTAATGACCCCGACAAGAGGCCATGGGTATCATCTCCTTCTATCAGGAGTGGTGTAAATCCTTTATTGGCTACCTAATTACCTTCGAATACCAATAGCTATACCTAAGTACCACCCTGTGGGGACCTCATCTTGAGGTAACAAGGATTGGTGTCAAAGCACAGGATTAGTATCCAAGATATCCTTGAGTGCCTCAAGTCTAAGGATATTTGCACCATTGCTATAATGAGATTAATCACTGATATTTGATAGATCATCTATATGATAATCTCATAGAGGGTCATTCAATATACCTACTACTCTTAGTAAGCTTCAATATGTCAACTCTAAACATATCATGCTTACAGTTTATGAGATCCACTGCTTGATCAAATCAAGGAGTATAACATGTGCTAGTCTATCCGAATTAACAATATCTTGTCTCATTAATCTTATGACTAGGGATAATTTAGATACTAACATAATTGCATATGATAGGAATCTCATTATCATGATTTCATCATGATTTCCTTCATATTATGTTTTATATCATAGATTTCATTAAATTGATTTAAGATCGACATCAATTCATAAATATGAATATCAAATTAATGAAAATTTCCTTTCACATTATTAATCAAAATAAAGTTTGTACAAAAGTGCTAAAAGCTTGCCTTTAAAGCAATATTCTAACAATCTTCCACTTGCACTAAAGCCAATCGCCTTTGTATCTAATACCATAGGTGAGTAAATTTGAATGAAATCTTATTTAAGGAAGTGGCTTAGTTAAAGGATCAATGATGTTTTGATTTGTAGGCACTCTCTCTATCTTCACATCACCTCTATCAATGATTCCCCTGATCAGCTGAAATCTCCTGAATATGTGCTTTGACCTCTGATGAGACCTTGATTCCTTAGCTTGAACAATAGCTCCAATGTTATCACAATACAATAATATCGGGTCTACAATACTCAGAGCCACTCCAAGATCCATAACAAATTTCTTGATCTAAATAGCTTCTTTTGCCGTTTCCGCAGCTGCAGTGTACTCTGATTTGGCCGTTGAATCTATAATCGTCTCTTATTTGGAACTCTTCCAACTGACTGCTCCACCATTCAGTGTAAAAATGTAGCGTAATTGAAAATTGGAGTCATCCTAGTCAGATTGAAAACTGGCATCTTTATGCCCACTCACAGCGAGATCTCCATTTCCATATACCAAGAATACATCCTTCGTCCTTCTCAAGTACTTTAGGATATTCTTGACAGCCACCTAGTGACACTTACCAGGATCTAATTGATATCTGTTTGTAACACTTAGAGCATACAATATATCATGTCTTGTACATAACATACCATACATGATTGATTCTATTGCCGTAGCATATGGGATAAAACTTATGCGAGTCTTCTCATCTTAAGTATTGGGACACATAGATTTGGAAAGTTTTATTCTACGAGTTATGGGAAGAGGAAGTTGATATATCTTTATAGATCTTTATTCCCAATATATAAGTTACTTCTCTAAGGCCTTTCATGGAGAAATTTCGGGACAACCAAATTTTGACAAATTGGAAACTGGAGACATTATTTCCTATTAGTAATATGCCATTCACATATAACGCAACGAATATGATAGCACTCCTAAAACCTTCTTGTACATATAAGATTCATCTGGATTTGTAAGAAACTAAACTCTTTAATTGTTGCATCAAATCATATATTCCAACTCTTAGATGCTTGCTTCAATCCATAAATGGATTTCTGAACCTTGCATACCTTTTCACTATCTTTATATATGAAGCCCTTAGGTTGTATCATATAGACATCCTCGACTAGGTTTGCATTTAGGAAAGTCATATTCACATCCATTTTTCATATCTCATAATCATAATGAGCAACAATAGCTAAGAGTATTCTAATGGATTTAAGCATGGCTACGGGGCTAAATGTCTTGTCATGGTCAGATCCTTGTCTTTGATTATAACCTTTAATTACTAGCCTTGTTTTACAGGTAATCACATTACCATCCATATCAATTTTTGTCTTGAAAATCCACTTGCACCCCTATTGGTTTTAGCCTTCAGGTGGGTTAACCAAAGTCTATACTTGATTTTCAAACATGAAATCCATTTCAAACTTCATGGCTTAAAGCCATTTGTCAGATTTCGAACTCTTTAGAGTTTCTTTATAGATTATAGGCTCATAGTCCTCTAAGAGCAATATGTCATTATGACAGAAGGGACCAAGATCATGCATCACATGCATGGAAAGTCAGCAGAAGTGTCAAAATCAAAATCCCAACTCCCAGGATATCCCCATAAACCCAGAATCCATGTGTATGTATAAACAGAATGTAAGAACATGAAATTACATCATATGTACCTTGCAAATGCTCCTCCTTTCTTGAATCTTCTTCTTGTTTGCGTTGTAGCAAACACCAAATAGATTCAACAGCCGGTAAAGAAGATAAAGAGAAGAAGAAATATGGTGTGTAGGGAAGGTTGGAGCACCAAACAATATGGAAACACAATTAGAATGCTCAACAGGAAGGATAGAAGAGAATTATATCACATACAATAAACATCAAGCAACCCTTACTTGACATGCAAAGAAATTCTCCCTCTAAATGTCCAGAACGTTTATAGACTCCTTAGCTATTGATCTCACTTTTTGAGTGATGAGAAATCACTTATTATGTTGCTGGAATTAGTGGTTCAAGATCGTGACTTAGCTGGTCACGATCGTGACTCCACCTTAGACATCCATACAATATTTGCTTCGTCCATTCCTTTTCAACATTTCTTACCATGATCATATCATGATATTATCCCAAAACATTTCATTAATCTCCTAAATGTGTGACCCTTTAAGTCCCCAATTTTTGGCCACTTGAATTATCCTTTAATCTGAGCAATTCATGAATGATTTCATGACACCAATTTACCATAAAATAAGTGGATTGACATACAAACTCTTTGATAATCAATTACCTTGCAATTCATCCTTTCAGCATTCTATACCTCACTTAATTTGGAGTATAGAAGAGAATTATATCATATGCAACGAACATCAAACAACCCTTGGTTGACATGCAAAGAAATTCTCCCTCTAAATGTCCACAATGTTTCTAGACTCCCTAACTATTAATCTCACTTTTTAAGTGATGAGAAATCACTTATTATGTTGTTGGACTTAGTGGTTCACGATCGTGACTTAGCTGGTCACGATCATGACTCCACCTTGGACATCCATGCAAGATTTGCTTCGTCTATTCCTTTTAACATTTCTTACCATGATCATATCACGATATTATCCTAAAACATTCCCTTAATCTCCTAAATCTGTGAGCCTTTAGGTTCTCAATTTTTTGCCACTTGAATTATCTTTTAATTTGAGCAATTTATGAATGGTTTTATGACGCCAATTTACCATAAAGTAAGTGGATTGACATATGAACTATTTGATAGTCAAATTTATAACTTACGAACCTTTCCATAGGAAATTACCTTACAATTCGTCCTTTCACCATTCTATACCTCACTTGATTCGGAGTATGGGCCACGTGTCAACTCCCACTAGACTAAATACATCACATCTAGTCTAAGTGATATTAGTTCTCGTCTTTAGGATCTTATTACTCTTTATGTCATTGAAGACTCTTTTTATAACACATCTACTCTGGAGATTCTTGCGTAATGACCCTAACAAGAGGCTGTGGGTATCATCACCTTCTATCAGGAGTGGTGAATTCCTTTATTGGCTACCAAATTACCTTCAAATACCAATAGCTGTACCTAATCGCTACATTATAAGCAACCTTATCTTAAGGTAAAAAGGAACGATGCCAAAGACCATGAACAATATCCAAGATATCCTTGAGTACCTCAAGTCTAAGGATATTTTCACCATTGCTATGATGAGATTAATCACTGACATTTGATAGATTATCCATATGATATCTTATAGCAAGTCTTTTGATATACTTACTACTCTTAATAAGCATCCACATGTTAACTCTAAACATCTCATGTTTACAGTTTATGAGATCTATTGCTTAATCAATTTAAGGAGTATAACATGTGTTAGTCTATCTAGATTAACAATGTCCTGTCTAATTAATCCTATGACTGAGGATAATTTAGATATTAGCATAATTATATATGATAGGAATTTCATTATCATGATCTCATTATGATTTCCTTCATGTTATATTTCGTATCATGGACTTCATTAACTCTATTTAGGATCGACATCAATTCATAAATATGAATATCAAATTAATGAAAATTGCCTTTCACTTTATTAATCAAAATAAAGTTTGTACAAAAGTGCTAAAAGCGATTGCCTTTAAAGCACTACTCTAATAACTATATATCCCAATTAAGTCGTCATTAAAATTCAATAGTAATAAAGACATAAAAGAAGTGAGTAAATAATTGATTATGGATGTCTTCTCTTCTTTTGCTTAAGCTGGAATTCTACAACTTGTGTTCTTTAGGATGTTGATCTTTGATCTTTTTTTAGTTTTTTTAGCTATCTCTTTTGTGCTTCTTTGCGTTAAATACTTTTTGATCTTTTTAGAGTTCTTTCTCGGGTTTTCACACTTGTTTTTGTTCCAAAAAACCCCAAAAAATAAAAAATGTAAAAAACTTGTGACTTGGAAAAGCTAAAATTTGCATGATCATACATATTACACAATCATGCATCCTCCTGCACTACCTTTTTGTCTTGATCATGCATGGGATGTACGTTTATGAAAGAGGATTCACCAAGCTTCCTGCTGCCTTCCTGCACAATCATGCATCATGCATGATCGTGACAGATCTTATTCTCTAGCTCCTTCATCTTTTCTTCAAATTTCCTATCTCCAATCATCATCAAACACATGAAACATCCCTTAAATCATATAATTAAGATCACATTCTTTTGCTAATCAATAGCAATCAAATATAACTTACAAAAACACTAACAAGAATATAAATCTAAGTCCTAAACATATGATTATTAGATAAGAAAACGCTTAAATCACACTCCAATGTCTAGAAAACACACTATAATTTACACCTGTCAACTTTCCCACACTTAAATCTTTGCTTGTCCCTAAGAAAAAGTACAACAAAACAAACAAAACACAAAATATAATAATATAATTATGCAATAATGCAATAATGGTATAATAATATAAAATCTTATGAAATTAACTTACCCACAAACATCAATCACTCAAAAAGTTCCAACACACCAACTTCTTCCATTTATGTTTTAGCTCTTTGATTTAAATACACATATCAAGCAAAATATTGAAACCCTATTCTAGCACTTGTAAGCATATTGTCATTCTTATTTACAAATTAAAAAGGTAGGCCATCAGTAAATACCTATTCATAGATTTTTTTGACATTTAATAAGAATATCAACAGGTCCATTTTTATTGAGGATATCATATTTTTACATTTTATTTAACGATCACCTAGTCTTTTAACATAAAAGCAAACACCCTATGATGAATATCTCCCGATTACTCAACTAAGTTACATTTTATTAAGCTTGGTTGGAGTGTGATTCTAGTCTTTTGACACCAAGGTAAACATTTTTTTGTGAATGTCCCTGGTTACTAAACTATATCATAACTCACAATTGGCTACTAGCTCTGTTCTTAACCCAATTTTTTCAAAAAAGGCTAGCAAAATAGGAAATTGATTTAACACATTTATTAAACTTTTTTTTAACATACATCAATTCTTCCTAATCAATCACTCCTATGAAAGGATAATAATGATGCTTACCAATTTAACTTAAGTTACTTATAAGCGCATCTAAACAAGTGTCATAAACAAAAGACATAAACAAAAGAATAGGTAAATATTCTAATTAACATGCATACTCACAATAAAAAACTTAAAACACAACTTCACAAGCTAATGTATCTTTGCAAATTAAATGATCATATTCATAGACAATCTAATTCCTTTCAATTTCATGTCATTGAAACATTTTCACGGATACACAATGCAACATCGTGGAACATAAATTTTACACACAGCTAACATATTCAAAAACTAACATATTGTAAATGCAAAGTCACACATAAATGATATGTAGTTACATACATATTCACAAACTTGAACAATATATTGTACTTAATGTGAAAAATGACACATAAATAAAAAAACATACACAACAAATATAATTAGCAAAAAAAGGAATAAAAGTAAGGGCAAGAATACTTATGGTGATTTTGGTGGTGATGGCTTTGGAGAAGGAACTTAGACACAATTCATTCCATGAATATCTATAAATTCAACTCACTAAAACAACATAAAAATAAGCAAAAAACTACCTAAAACATAATATGCTAGTTTTAAAGTCACTAGCTTGAACATTTCAGCTTAAAGTTTTAGCCAACTCCTTGTTTGGATGTTAAGTTCCTATTTATCATCACACTAGGACTTATGCTTCTTATATCTAAAATTTTCCATCCCATGGCTCTAATTCTCCTTCTAATTGTCTCCACCACTCTCTTTTCTTATTCTTGATTGATTTTCAACTCTAGAATGCGAGCTTTTTGATTGATTTAGATTAATTTCAATTATGAATTATCCGTAATTGCACGGTGTAACTATATGTCATACTTGCAAGTACAGGTAGATCCCGTGAAGACAATGATTATTAGTAATTGCCAATATCTTATTATCTAGTCTACAAATTTATGTTTATTTTCAATAAACATAAATAAAACTTAAAACATTAAAATAAAATGAGCAACAATACTGAACAGGAAAATAAGAAATCTCTCAGGAACTATTGATATCAACAATTAGTGGTAGGTCTTGAATCCAACTAAAAACCCTTAATTAATTGATCTTTTATTATGCAATTGTTTTTGTTGACTATTGGATCGTCAAAATTAACTCACTTGAGACTACTAACAACTAATCTTAGAGTTATCAACCGATATTATTCCGGTTAAAGGTACTAAGATTGCTTTACCAATTTGTAAATTCTACTATTATGTTTAACCTTAAACCTAAAGATTTATGTCATCCTGTCTTTAGGGTTGCAATCAAATCCTTCAAATTATGGTAAATCTATTCATACACAGGATTTTTCAATCTCTACGTTATGAAATCAAATTATGGACTAATATTATGAATTTACTAAAACATATATTAAGCACGTAATGAAATCACAATATATCAATCTAAACAATTGCATTAAATAAAAGAATCAAAACATGTTATAGCACAAAACTAGGGTTCATCTTACCTAAAAGCTAAAGGAATTTAATTACACATGATAGAAAACGAAATCAAACATAAACAAAACAAAAAACTAATAGAAAATAATGAGTTCATAATTTTAAATCTCATTTTGTCTCCTATCGAATGTTCTTACAAAGTAGAGGTTTGATCTTATATTTTGATGGATCTTTCCATGATTTCTTCATGTGTTCCACTTCTCTGACTCAAAATCCTCCTTTTAAAACTATCTCAGCCTCTAGAATTGCCTACTAATGTCTGCTCTTCTATTTTGCCTTTGATCACTTCTTTTACGATAATTTTTAGGGTTTTAGAAGATACGTAGTTTGATACATGGGTGTGTACTACTAGACCGTGTATAACCCAAAATCTCCAAAATTCATGATTCTGCACCGCTTGGGAGACTTACTCGGCCAAATACACAACCATGTATCCTTTATTTGCTTTAAACCTTTGTTTTATGCCGTGTTTTCATTCAAATTCTTCTCCATTTGGTCCATGAAGGCAATTATAGCCTATACATACACTTGGAGCAAATTAAGTACCAAATTTATAACAAAATTACAAAATATCAAGCAAAATACATCAAATATGGGTGTATTCATATGGTCAATTATGCATATATCAAACATCCTTAAACTTAAGCTTTTGCTTGTCCTCAAGCAAACTATAACCAAAATTATAATTCTTACAATGTCTATTCTTCATTAATTTTGATCTTTCCATTCATACTAAAAATCTTCATATCCTATTAAATCAAATTAACATATAATTAGAGTCAAGTTATCCTAAAATTAATTTCCTAAGTCAATACTAAAAGTAATCATATCAATAATTGCATTGAACTCAAAAGCATAAATCTTTACACATTCACTAAGATTTTACTCAATGCGCTTAAATGTTTACGGTGAAAAGTATCAAACTCTCAATTAATGCATAGTAGAACTTTTACAATAGGCTTACAATATTATCACATCTCCACTAGTTATGTATAAACTAGAAACAAAAATCAAAAGGTCTTAACAGGGTTGTAAGGGGTTTAGGTATGGTATGGTTGGAATAAATAAAACATTAAATTGAAGGAAGTTTACTAAGGAGAAATTTCAAGAAACTTGAATATAAATATATATGTCCTTTTATTGCAACTCCATCAATACCATATTTTATTCACAATTTTTATTTTGCTTGTATTTTTTATCAATACAAACAAATAATTTCAAGCATTTAATACCACAATTAAAGGAAGAATGTAACTTTTTAGATTTTCAAGTCTTAAAAATAAGCAAGTAATGTAAATAATCTTTAGAGTTCAAAATAATAAAAAAAGAAGTTTCAAAGAAAAATAAGATAAAGGTTAATATGCAAGTTTAATCAATGAAAAAGGCTAAAACTTAACTTGGTTATTGCTAAAGGATAAATTATAGGTAAGGTATAAAAAAGTAGGTTAACACAAATTGTTAAATCTAAGTATCTCCATCACCTTAATGATTCCATTTTAACAAATATGATCTCACTATGTATAATGAAAGCAAGTTTTAAAATTGTTCAACTGAGAATGATAACACACATGAAAGAATAAAAAAGCTTAAAATTTTGAAAAATTTCTCTTAGGATCAAAAGCTCACAAAAATTAAGTATATATGTGCATAAATAATATGCAATGTCATTCAACTTTGAATATTTCAATGAATAAAAAAATATGACTTCTAAAAGCAATTTTATTCTAACTATCATCGTTTTGCATACCAATTGAATTGATGGACAAATGTCAAGTAATTCAGAATATCAGTTAATAAAATTCAATAATCAAGATGGTAATAAGCTTAAAAAATTGTTAAAAATTCATTAATCCTTTCCCCAAACTTAAAGTTGTACATTGTCCCCAATGTACACAACATAAGTATATTTAATAAGTGAGAAGGTTTAGTGGTATTTTCCTGATCATGATGATTTTTTTAAAATTTTGATCCATCCTATTTTTAGATTAAATCCTTCCAAAAAATAAGAAAAAGGGATAAAAAGAAACAAAAGAAATAAAAAATAACATAATTTAAAATAAGAAACAAGAACATCGCTTATTATAATGTTAGAGAGAACAAAATAATTAATGAAAAGAAAATAAAAAATATACACAAAAGATAAAGGAAAAGAAAAACTATAAAAACCTAAGCATCTCCCGTATCCTGTGGTCTTGGTTGATCTGACAAAGGAGGGTTCCTGTGGTGATGATCATTGCCATGTGGAGGAGCTATAGAGGAAGTGCCCTCGCTAGATGATGGGGGCTGAAAATCAATGCCTAGTCAACTTGCCATTAAGAGCATCAGCTCTCCTATCCATCTAACTGTAGACCTTATCTCACCTAACTGTGACACCGACATCTCTAACTGTCCTACCCACTTCAAAAGCTCGACCTACTGAAGTTAGAGCGTTTGCTGAGTTTCCACAAGCTGGCCCACTCATTTCTTTAGTAAGGCTATCTTCAAGAAGGTATACAGCTACATATACCTTTTTGAATAACATTTCCAAAGAATATCACAGGATATTATTTGGTAATGTTATTAATAAAAAGTAAAGAACGTTGTTTTCCCATTGTAATTTGTTACATGTTAACCAATTATTGGGAATTGTTTTTTGTTAGTTAGGTAATATAATTTACCATCTTACGCAACATTAATGAAGACGATGCAACATAATGAAATGAAAATTTTTGTTGCTTAATATTTTGTGATATTCAAGGATTCTAAGATTACAGTCTTTGATTATTAGGTTTTTTAGGCAAAGATACCTGATATTGAGAAATGGTTAGATGTGGTTGCCACTTTGCAAAGGAAGATGGGTACTAGTGGGTTAGTTTTTTGTATTTTTGTCATCTTTTTTTGTCCTTGATTTTGATGTAAATACTTACACAATACATTTTCATGTTAGTCTTTTCATATCAATCACTGTAATCCACTGTAGACATTTTATTGCTTAGATTGATCCTACTTAAACTGCTTCATATTCTAACTGCCTGAAACAAGGCTCAACGATGCAACGGTCTGTAGATATAAAGGTTTGAAAATAGAGTCTTTGCTCTATTTTGTTGATTTACGGATGTAGCACCCTATTTTCATAGGGTATATTTCCAAGCATACTGTCGGTATTCAAGAACACACTCTACGAGGGTGGTGCACTAGGATGATTAGTCAAACTATCTATATATATATTTGAACATCACATGCAATTTTAAAAACCAATAACCATTTTCGCCCTATCTTATTCAAAAATATTTTCAGTCTCAAGTGTTACAAACAATATATAGATCATTAGAACTCCAATAATCATTTGGGCCTTTTTACATATACTAAACACTTTTAAACATAAAGTTATTACAAAACAGAAATTTTCACCTACGCACAGTACAGTACTTATGAATACACTTTTTAATACAAATAATGGAAAACATATGCAGATACAAACTGATCCCAATCTCAAACTGTTTTTTGAAGGTAGTGGTTGTACTCTAATTGGTCTAACGGGGTATCTTTTGAACCTGAAAAATAACATTGCAATTTTGTTGAGTTTTGCGAACCCAGTGAGTGGCTCATCCTCGATGGCTCACTCCTCGATGGCTCACTCATATCACATAGCACAAATAGTTCATAGTTCACATTCAATTTATAGATAAGTATTAACATATATAACACATCACTTCATTGATTCATCATGTAGCATCAAATACACTTTATTCACTTATTTCACATTTCAAATTTCACATTCAGAATGATTCAAATAATACAATTCAATCATTTAAACAAACATATTAAATGTATATGAAATGATCATGAGACTCACTTTTAATTATTACGTTGTTGTGATCGAGTGCTTGTAACTGTTCCGTATCCATTGTAGATACTAGGCTCATTAATAGCTGTCTCTTATTTGTTGGGGATACAGTGCTTATTATACATAGTGAGCCTTTGGCTTTTAATCACTTTCTGAGCTTTAAACTCTTTTCCGATGGCTACTCTGGTCATAACATCCTTTATCTATTCATGCATTCATGTAATGAAATGTATCACATTCACATATATTCAATCAATTGCTTATGTTCAATTTCATATTGACATTCACATTTTTCATCAAATCGATGCCCAACATCTAACAATAATGTTGAGAATCACTTATTTCATTCACATTCACATTCACATTCACATTCAATGAAGCACTTCCTATGTTCTCATATTTATCAAACTCCTTAGACTATTTATTTTTGGAATGGTCTCAATCGCAATCATATCTGTAGTATCTCAATACAAAAATTTAGAACAGAACAAACAATGAAAGTGAGACCATCTAGGTCGACTCACAATACGCTCCAAATTAGCATTAACTTCCATGATCTGAAAACGTCTACATGCTAACTTTCAACCTTGTGTATCAACTTTATGTAATAAACATTTTACACACATTACTAATTGAACATCACATAAATATTCAGTTATACACATGTATATATGTAATAGATAATGCATACTCATATTGACTATTCTGGGTATATTTCTTTAATTTACATATTATGGTCATTCATACTTCATAACTCATATATGTCTAATTGAACTTGGGTTAACACCTCATTTGCACAAGATTATTCTAATTCATCATTCGACTATTCATTAAGGTTATTCTCACATTCTAAGATCCCAAAATATCTAAATTCTCATTTATTATTACTTTATACACATTATTTATCTTCTTTGGATCACATTAACCTTCATAAGTTCACTTTCATTCCTATGACCTCTCAAAATTCTAGATTTGAACACTTAATGTATGACAATTCACTCTTAATTTGTATCCCCAATCATCACCCTAAGCATAATACTCATTTAATCACTTATTCAAGCATCATTCTAGGCTTATTCAAGCTTCATTCAAGCCTAAATGCATCACATGAAAGTGCTTAACCATTTATTGTTCCAAACCACACATAAAAGAAGCACTTTTTTTGTGTTATACCCATTCGTGGGAATTATTGGCAGAAAATGTCTGCCCTCTTTAGGCATTCCCACGATTGTGGACCTATTCCCACGGTCGTGAGAAGCTTATGTCTGAAAATTCCAGCTTTGTTCTTCCAAATTTCCAACTCTTTCATCTCTTCCAAGTTACATCCAACACCTCTTATACTTAGTCTATCATTTCTAGTTTAATTACTCTTCATTTTCCCTTCATTCTTAACTCCATTTCAGCTCAATATCATTCACAAAAAATCAAAATCAATGGTTGATCCTGAACACTAAAAACAGAACATATACATAAACACATTCAGCATCAATTTTCTTCACATTCTCAACTTCATTTTCACCATCATTTCGTCTCTAACTTATCATTCTAATTCACCTCATTTCAAGACACTACTTTAGGCTTTTCTTTAACCTCAAGACCATTTTAGTTCATCCATATAAAAACTACCAAAAAATTCATGTGATTAAGCATTAAAAACATAACATGTCCGTATCATGTCTTCATGAAATTATGCTCTCTTTTTACATCATCATAATGATCCTTCTATCTCAAAAATCATCTCAACAGCATCTATGAATCATTAATCATCTCAAATGTAAAAGCAAGAAAAGAACATACCCAAGTTTATCATTTACGTTTCAGTATATACATATCACCATTTCATAATCATTTGACCTTTAACTATCATCAAACATGTTTCATATAACAAATCATGAAGACCATTACTTTAAACATACTTATTTAGCTTTAATGTCTTCAAATCACTCTTAACCCTAGTTTCTCAACACCGTACGATCAGTAACAAATCAAAGGTGGTAGGGATTGGTCTTTTAGTGACAAGATGGGGAAGACAATGAAAAAGGAAGTAGTACATGAAAGATGAGAGCAACACAAGGTCGTGAGGTCAGGGTGAATATCATGAATAGAGAAGAAGAAAAATCTAGAAGATGAACCAAGTGAAAGACAATTGAAGATGTCCTGCAAGAGTGAAAATATCGTGGGTGTTTAAGCTTGTTAGGTGTCGTGACATGTGTCATGACACTCACCACATAATTAATCAAATTGATATGGTATTTACTTAAGCTAACACTTGACTCTTAATAATCAATCTACTCGTCACTCAGTTTCTAATTTAGTTGTCTCCAAAATTTCTATAACATTTGTCATTAAATCTTAATATCACATATCAATTATTTCTACTGCCATTTGACACTTAATTCTATAACCATTTATCAATTATTCTTCCACTTGACATTTTTCCTGGTCCATAAGTACCCAAATTTCAGAAAATTCTCAAATTTCACCAAAAAATTCTAAATCAATAATTTAATTCGTGAGATCAATTTTTAAGGCAAAATATTCACTATCCACATTATAATCACATTAAAACAATCATTTATACCAGGAAAATGTTAAATAAGTGCATGAACAAATCATTGTAATTTGTGTAATAATCAAATTCACGTGTATATATGCTATATTATGTATGCGCATGAAGTGTATTTCCTAATTTTCTTATTGATGTCTCTCATGTATAGTATTCTAAGGTTCTAACCCTTAGCATGGGAAAATGGGATGTTAAAAATCTCCCCCTTAATAAATTTTGTCCTCAAAATTCTTATTTGAATCATAAAAAAGGTAGGGGTAATGTTTCCTCATATGCTCTATTTCCCATGTAACTTCTTCACTCGAATGGTTCCTTTCAAGGGACAATAACTAATGGAATCAGCCGATTTTTTAGTCGCTTATTCAGATATCACATTATCTTAACTATTTCCTTAATATATTTCAGATTACTCACAATTTCACTTTCGTTATCAATAACGCATATATTAGATCATAATGATATTTTATAAACATATCCTTGTAATACTGTGAGAATTTGAAACATCTTTTATTAGTAATACTAACTCATAAGTCAATGGTCCTATTCTCATAATAATTTCATATGGACCAATTTATGTTGGGCTTAGCTCCCCCTTTTCTTAACCTAAGCACACCTTGCCATGTCAATACTCTAAAAAACATTTCATCTTTCACTTGATATTTCACATCTCTTCGGTGTTAATACACTTAACTCTTATGTCTATCATACTATACTCGATATCTTCAAATTTGATCCATCTAAGTCATTGGTCCTTCTTGAATCACTTAATTTCTGTTACATATTCATTTCACTTATCAACAACATCTCGAATCAATTTTGGCCTTCAACAATTTTTAGGCCCTCTTTATCTCAATATAAGGGCGAACAACTCTTTCTGTCATATAACACCTCGTACGATGTCCTACTGAAACAAATTCAAATCAAAACTATATGTTAATCTCATGTTCCTAGGAACTCCAAAATATAAGCTCTAAGTATATCTTCAATAGTTAAGACTGTCGGTAATCAAACATTCAGTCATACCTTCAACCATTTGTTTCTTCATCCTTAGCCCCCTAAATGTTATTTTAGCGTATTCCTATTAGGATGTATAGCATAGATTGCTATTTGTGCATTCTTTAATAATCTCTTTGCTCAATCATCTATATCGGGTACTCATACTTTTTGCTACAATCACAAAATATCATTTTTCCTATTCAAACTAAAAATTTAGATTCATTTTTAATATGTCATGTTCAGATACTATATGACCGAACATATTATTTGATCAAGCTAAGATTCACTCTTACTGAACTTGGCATATAATTGTTTCTCCCTTAGGATGTAACACCCCACTCCCGCTGAACCCGAACCCGATATCGACAGTGATACCCGAGTCCGTGCCCCGCGAGGGTGACG
>JANZXR010000005.1:24090791-24114638 GCA_027575705.1 Erythroxylum echinodendron
GTCCTAACTTCACTAATTGGTCTTCTCGTAGACCCGTTTCCCTGATCCGACCCGTTAAGTGGGACCGGGATGTTACATAGGATATGTAAGATTAACCTCAAATGTTCAAAAATATTCTCTTTACTTTTCGAATACACTTAAAATATCATCTATGCTAACAGTTACTAATTGATCAAAGCAAGGTTGGAACACTTGATTCATTTATACCATGAATACTGCCAGGGCATTTGTTAACCCAAACAAGTATCATAATTTACTCAAAATGCCCATAATTAATTCTCAAAATTCTTAAGTAACTAATTCCTCAAATGAGGTAATGTTACCTTATGTTTTTCTCAGTCTCCCAATTGACTTCTTTTCTCGAATGATTTCCTCCATTCATTCGATTTCCTCTAATTATTTTTTTTGACTTATTCTAATGTTTATTCATTCATACTAGTTTCTCCACACATTTCAATCTATTTGCAGGTCTCACTGTTCTGAACATACTCGCCAAGTCTAACTTGTACCTTCGGAATATATGAATATAGAATACCTTGTGGACCTAAGTTCCTTCAGCAATAGCAATAATATCATCCTAATTTCATGAACCTAATAAGATACATGTACTCTTTATAGCATATTAAACTTCTTATGCTTGAGTCTCACATAGAAATGGGACTCCAATATTCACTTTTAATTTATTCAATAATCATTCATTTCTAGAAATTGAACATTTGACTTACATAATATACTTCAATGAAAGTCTATATTAAAAGAAGATTTTTCTCCTTAATGATTTGTACTCTTTATATATTATTTATCAGTTAACTATATTCATCATCACTTTTTAGTCATTTTTAATACCTCAAGAAGATCAACTCCAACTAGTCATGATCTCCTAATAAGATCAATTTCTATCATATCTTACGTGATTAGTATATTCCTTATAATAAAACTCAGTGGAACAGTAAATTCATTTACTCTTATACTTTGGTATGTTCCATCAAGATCATTGCATCTTATCTAGAGATGTATTTTTGATAAGTCACCAATTAATATCATTCGCTAATGATACCTAGATTCCAATTAATTCTAAACAATATTTCTATTTTTGTGCCCACTACAATTGTGACAAAATCAAATAATCTCAGCCACGATCGTGGGGACTATGCCACAATTGTGTCCTGCTTCTTTTTCCTTCCTTTTTACTAGAATTTATCACACAAAGTAACATCATTTATACTCTCAATCTATCCCTAATTGAATGCTTTCATGCACTACTCTGAGTCATCTCATAAGTTTAACTATGGGTGCTAAGACTAATAAGCATTTAATAAGTCACAGATCACTTCCTATACCGTCTCCAAGCGTATAACATATATTTGCTAATAACATCACTTGTCAAAGTAATCACATTATCAGATATGCACTCACAGTAACAAATCAACTTAACCTTGGGGCCTTTTACTTATCTTGTTCTCATTTATCTCCTCTTCCAATAATCATTTTTTTCATATTGCATATGTATATTCGCAATCAATTCAAAATTATAGATGTATAATCATATGAAATTCTGATCTCAATTCCACTATCATATTCCTATATGGTGGATCATAATTCTTGTCATGTTAATCAAACAACCATTTCAGTTCCAAGTTCATCTTCTTAAGGTCATAATAAACTTTTGTTTTCATTCCATTTTGTTTGTATACTTTAATCTCATCGTTTCTACTTGTATCTCTATTTTCCTCAAACAATCCACGACAATGCATTCACATCCATATCATATTTAAGGATATATTACCACAGTACAATATTGATGTCATATTCAATAATGTATCCACCAATATAAATGCGTTGAATCTTTATCTGTCATATCTAACCATATACTATTCCTCATTTCTAAATATCCACAAACTTTCATTTTCTCACATTATGACAAGTCATCTTTCCTCCCACTATTTCTATCAGCTCAAACTCTTAACAAATGCTCATGCGTGTAACTCATGTAAATGCGCATTAAACTAGGAATCAGTTGCTACTGCCTACTATGACACGTCTAAAATGCATGTAACTTGACATATATTTCAAAAAATGCACATATAAGATTCTAAGCCTAGGCTCTGATACCAAATTGTAGCACCCCACTCTCATAGGACATATTCCTGAACATACCGTCAGTATTCGAGAACACACTCTATGAGGGTGGTGCACTAGGACGATCAGTCATATATATATATATGAACATCATAAGCAATTTCAGAAACCAATAATCATTTTCGACCCATCTTATTCAAAAACATTTTCAGTCTCAAGTGTTACAAAAAATATACAGATAATCAGAACTCCAATAATCATTTAGGACCTTTTACATGTTCAAAACATTTTTAAACATAAAGTTATTACAAAACCGAATTTTTCACATACACACGGTACAATACTTAAGAATACAATCTTTAATACAAAATAATGGAAAACACATGCAGACGCGAATTGATCCCAACCTCAAACTCTTTTTTGAAGGCAGTGGTTATACTCCAATTGGTCTAACTGGGTATCCTCTAAACCTAAAAAATAACGTTACAATTTTGTTAAGTTTTGCAAACTCAGTGAGTGGACTATCCTCGATAGCTCACTCGTGTCACATAACTTAAATAGTTCACAATTCACATTCAATTTGAAGATAAGTATTAACACATATAGCATTTCACTTCATTGATTTATCATGTAGCATCAAATACACTTTATTCACTTATTTCACATTTCACATTCAGAACGATTCAAACAATACAATTCAATCATTTAAACATATATACTAAATGTATATGCAATGCTCATGAGACTCATTTTCAATTATTACGTTATTATTACCGAGTGCCTGTAACTATCTCGCATCCATTGCGGATACTGAGCTTATTAATAAATTTCCCTTATTTGTCGAGGATATATGGCTCATTATACATAGTGAGCCTTTGGCTCTTAATCACTTTCTGACCTTTAAGCTCTTTTTCAGTGGCTAGTGGCTACTCCGGTCATAATAACCTTTATTTGTTCGTGCATTCATGTAATGAAATGCATCACATTCACATATATTTAATCAATCGTTTGTGTTCAATTTTCACATTCACATTCACATTTTTCATCGGATCGATGTCTGACATTCAACAATAATGTTGAGAATCCCTTATTTCATTCACATTCACATTCAATGAAGCACTTCCTATATTCTAACATTTATCAAACTCCTCAGAATATT
Organism: Erythroxylum echinodendron; assembly: GCA_027575705.1. NCBI lineage: Eukaryota > Viridiplantae > Streptophyta > Magnoliopsida > Malpighiales > Erythroxylaceae > Erythroxylum > Erythroxylum echinodendron. The sequence goes on from JANZXR010000005.1 coordinate 24,094,030, forward strand.
TATTTCCGGAATGGTTTTAATCGCAATCATGTAAGTAGTTTTTCAATACAAAAATTTATAGCAGAATAAACAATAAAAGTGAGACCATCTAGGTCGACTCACAGTACGTTGCAGATTAGCATCAGCTTCTATGATCCAGAAACATCTGGATGCTGACTTTCAACCCTCTGTATCAACTTCATGCAATACATATTGTACACACATTACTAACTGAACATCACATAATCATTCAGTTATACACATGTATATGTGTAATGTATAATGCATGCTCATATTGACTATTCCATGTGTATTTCTTTAATTCACATAGTATGATCATTCATACTTCATAACTCAGATATATCTAATTGAACTTAGGTTAACACCTTATTTGTACAAGATTATTCTAATTCATCATTCGACCATTCATTAAGGTTATTCTCACATTTTTAGATTCCAAAATATCCAATTCTCATTTATTATTACTTAATACCTATCATTCATCTTCTTTGGATCACATTAACCTTTATAAGTTTCATTCCCATGACCTCTCAAAATTTTAGATTTGAACACTTATTCTATGACAATTCACTCTTAATTTTTATCCTCAATCATCATCCTGAGCATAACACTCATTTAGTCACTTATTCAAGCATCATTCTAGGCTCAATTCAAGCTTCATTCAAGCCTTAATGCATTAAAGAAGCAGTTTTTGTGTTATACCCATTCCCACGATTGTGGACAACTTCCCACGGTTGTGGGATTTATTGGCAGAAACTTGTTACCCTCTTTAGGCATTCCCATGATCATGGACCTATTCCCACAATCATGGGATGCTTATGTCCAAAAATTCCGACTTTATTCTTCCAAATTTCTAGTTCTTTCATCTCTTCCAAGTTACATCCGACACCTCTTATGCTTATTCTATCATTTCTAGTTTAATTACTCATCATTTTTTCCCATTACTCTTAACTCCATTTCAGCTCAATATCATTCACAAACAAATCAAAATCTATGATTGATCATGAACACTAAAAATAGAAGATATATATATAAACATTCATCATCAATTTTCTGCACATTTTAAACTTCATTTTCACCTTCATTTCATCTCCTACTTATCATTCTAATTCACCTCATTTCAAGACACTACTTTAGCTCTTTCTTTAACCTCAAGATCATGTTAGTTCATGTATATAATAATTACCAAAAAATTCATATGATCAAGCATTAAAAACAGAACATGTGCATATCATCTCTTCATAAAATTTCTGCACTTTTTTTACATCATCATAATGATCCTTTTATCTCAAAAATCATCTCAACAACATCTATCAATAATTAATCATCTCAAATGTAAAAAAAAGACAAGAACATACCTAAGTTTATCATTCATGTTTTAGCATATACATAATTCCATTTCATAATCATTTGACCTCTCACTATCATCAAACATGTTTCATGTAACAAATCATGAAGAATATTGCTTGTTTAGCTTTAATGTCTTCAAATCACTTTTAACCCTAGTTTTTTAGCACTGTATGATCATCAACAAATCAAAGGTGGTAGGGTTTGGTCTTTTGGTGACAAGATGGAGAAGACAATGAAAATGGAAGTAGAACATGAAGGATGAGGGCAACATAAGGTCGTGAGGTGAGCATGAATATCATGAATGGAGAAGAAGAAAAATGAAGAAGATGAACCAAGTGGACGATAGTTGAAGATGTTTTACAAGCTTGGTGGTTGTCGTGACATATATAGCACCCCACTTCCATCGAGCACATATCCGTACATCTCGAGGACATTCGGACACACACTCTGTAAAAGCGGTGCACTAGAGCAGTTAAATAGAACTCATTGAAAATTTTTCTCAAACATCACATGCATTTTTCAAAAAACTAATAATCATTAATGACCCATTTTATTTATAAAAATTTCAATCACAATTGTCACAAATAATATACACATCATATAATTCCAGCAATCATTTGGGCCGTTTACAAATTCAAAACACTTTCATCCATCAAGTCATTATATATCAGAATTATTCACATACATATGGTACAGTATTTATGGAATACGTACTTTAATACAAAAATAACATAAACATATGCAGACACCAACTGATCCCAACCTTTATCTTTTATTCGAATTCAGTGGCTATATTTCTAGTTTGTCTAATTAGGTATCTCCTCTGAGATTGAAAAAAATTGCAATTTTGTTAAGTTTTGCGAACTCAATGAGCTACCCATCATTGATGACTCACTTATAACACAACAAATACAGTTCATGTAATAACGTAATTCACATCATTTCATTAATTAACATGTTGAATCACATACACTACATATTCACTTAATTCATATTTCACATTAAGAAATCATTTAAACTATTTATTTCAATCATTTAATGATACATATCAAATGCATATGCAATGCTCATGAGACTCACTTTCAATTGTTATTGTTGTGACTGAGTGCCTGTAACTATCCCTTATCTATTGTGGAAATCGGGCTCATTAATAATTGTCCCTTATCCATTAGGAATACATGGCTCATTTTACATAGTGAGCTAGAGGCACTTACCATATTATGAGCTTTATGCTCTTTTTTCACTTCTGAGCTTTAAGCTCTTTTTCGGTGGCTACTCTGGTCATAACAGCCTTTATATTATCATGCATTTATGTAATAAAATGCATCACATATATTTAGTTGATCAATTGTGCTTAATTTTACACTTTCATATTCACGTTCACATTCACATTCCCATTCACATTTATCATTGGACCCTGGGTCCGGCATTAAATATTTAAGTTGAGAATTACTTATTCAATCAAATTCACATTCAATGAGCACTTCCAATGATTTTTACATGTCAGACATTTATTATCTGAAATCAACACATTCACATCACATAATTTAATACAGAAATTTAAAACAGAATAAACATTGAAAGTGAAACCATCTAGGTCAACTCACAATACGCTTCAGATTAGCATTTGCTTCCATGATCCGGAAATGTCTGGATGTAGATGTTGAATCCTGTTTAACAATTTCATGCAACACACATATTGTACACACATTAGTAATTGAACTTCACATAAACATTCAGTTATACACATATGTGTATGTGTAATGTATAATGCATGCTCATATTGACTATTCCTGGTATTTATCCTTAATCACGTCACCTGATTTTTAACAACATCATTTGTGTGTGTTAAGCTTACTCTAGGTTCATACCTCAAAGAACTTGGTCATTCAAATAACATAATTCAATCATTCATTATTTCTTTTCTAACATTATATGTTCATATAATACTCAAGTTATCATTCATTCTTACCCAATAAACATCAATCAATCATTCACTAAGGTTATTTTAGCTTCCTGAAATCATAAAATATCCCATTTATCATTCATCTTTACTTAATACTCCTCATTCATCTTAATGGAATCTCATTAGCCATCATAGGTTCAGCTTCATTCTTATAACATCCCAAAATTCCATATTTGAAAACTTGATATACGACAATCCATTCTTATGTTTATATCCTCAATCGTCACCCTAAACATATCGCTCATTTTTATCTCTTATTTTCATATTAAAATAAGTACATTTCAAGCTCCATTCAAGCCTAAATGTATCATAGGAAAGCATTGATAAGTCCACAATTTATATATATGATTTTGGGTCATAAGGCATAACTTTTGTTGTGGACATCAGATTAAAGTCATTCAAGTATGCTTTCGAAGAGAACTTTGTGTTCTACAACTTTCGTAAAGATTTGAAGAGAGATTTTGCCATATAAAGGGTCAAAATCATGCATTTATGTATATGTCCAGAGAATGTCCACCCAGTGGACTAGGGACATGAACGGGGTTGGAAAATTGGAATTCCAGAGAATGTCCACCTAGCAGACCTAAAGTGCACCTAACGGACATCTATTGGTCATTTTCCAAATTTCCAACTCCTACAAATTATATCTAGCACATCTGATGCATATCTTATCATTCCTACTTTAATTCCTTTTCATTCTCACCTCCATTCCAATTCAATACCATTTACAACCAAATCATAATCTATGTTTTATCATTAATCAAAAAATAGAACATTTCTACTGATACATATTCATCATAAATTTTTGCACATGTTCAACTCCCTTTATCACCTTCATTTCATCTCTAACTTATCACACTAATTCTTTCCATTTCAAAACACCATAGTTCTCTTTTTCATTAGCTTCAAACTTATTTTAACTCATCTCTATAAGACCCAACGCAATCCACATTAATATAAGGAAAGTAGAGCATAAAAATATCCATTCACTAATCAAATTTCTGCACTTCTTTATACACCATTCTCATAATCATTTTAACCCAAAAGCGTCACTTCATCAATTTATGAATTATTACAATCAATTTATGAATCATTAATCAATATATATGTAAAAACAAGACGTTTCCATTTCTAAGTTTTCTCATTTACATTTCAACATATATATATATATACCCTTATTTCATGATCATTTAACCGTCTTCATACATGCTTCATTCAACAAATCAAGAAGGATAATGCTTTATACTTACTTGTTTAGCTTTAAAGTCTTCAAACCACACTTAACCCTAGCTTTCCATCTTCACACGATTATCATCTTGGCAAGGTAGAATAGGTGGGTTTTTATCAAGAAGAAAAGATAGCAAGATCTTTGAAGTAGCTAGTGATGGAAGAAAGCAAGGTTCAACTTTGATGCTTAGAGAAGAGAGTGTCGTGATATGGAGATGAAGAAGGAAGAAAATACGAAGAAGAAGAGAAGAAAAGAGAGCATTTGGCCAAAAAGATGAAAGAAGATATGATCTTTTAGCATAATATTGTGGGTTAAGACAAGTGGTGTGGCAAGTGACACTTGTCACTTGCCACATGTCACTTTTTTATGGTCCTCTTTTGGTCTTTTAAAAATAACTAGTCCATCTGTCTCCCAATTCTAATCCAATTGACTCCCAATTTTATATGACATGTGTCATTAAATCCCAATATCACATATCGATTATTTCTACTGTCATTTGACACTTAATTCTACTACCATTTATCAATTGTTTTGCCACTTGGCATTTTTCTAGTGTAAAAAAATACTCAAAATTCTAGAAAATTCTCAAATTTTACCAAAAATTTTAAATCACTAATTATACACACCAACTAAATTTTCAAGACACATAATCCACACTTCACATTATAATCAGATTAAAACAATCATTTATACCCGAAATGTCAAATGAGTGCATGAACGAATTATTATAATGTGTAAAATAATCAAATTCACGCGCAAGAATGCTATATTATGGATGAGCATGAAGTGCATTTCCTAATTTTCTCATTGATGTCTTTTATGTATAGTATTATAGGGTTTTAACCTTAGCATGAGAAAACAATCTGTTACAACATGTGTCATGACGCTCACCATATAATTAATCAAATTGATATGGTATTTACTTAAGCTACCAGTTGATTCTTAATAATCAGTCCACTCGTCACTCAATTTCTAATCCAACTGTCTCCAAATTTTCTATAACATTTATCATTAAATACTAATATCACATATCAATTATTTCTACTGCCATTTGACACTTAATTCTGCAACCAATTGTTCTACTGCCACTTGGCATTTTTCCTAGTTCATAAATACCCAAAATTTTAGAAAATTCTCAAATTTCACCAAAAAATTCTAAATCAATAATTTAATTCACTAGATCAATTTTTAAGGCAAAATATTCACTATCCGTATTATAATCACGTTAAAACAATCATTTATACCCAGAAAAGGTCAAATGAGTTCATGAACAAATCATTGTAATGTGTGCAACGATCAAATTCACGTGTATGTATGCTATATTATGCATGAGCATGAAGTGCATTTCCTAATTTTCTTATTGATGTCTCTCATATACAGTATTCTAGGGTTCTAACCCTTAGCATAAGAAAACAAGATGTTATAACAGATGCTAAATTACAATTATCTAAAATTGTTTTTCTTCTTTTTGAAATTAATATAAGCATGTAAGATAGCCTTATTGGACATAAGGATTAACTAAACTCAAGTTAAGAAGGTATATGCAAACATTACCAAATAATATCATAGGATTATAAATTAGGACAATATTTTTCACAAAATGTGGGGAAATTTGGATAAGTGTAGAGTAAGCTACCTATCTGCAGCAATCCCACCTAATCACTTTCAGTTAATTAAGACTTCACAGGAATACGTATGTTGAAATAGTCAATATCGCAAGTGTTGCACAAGTTACCCAAAAACTGAATTCCAGCTTCTTAAATAGCAAAATTAAGTCAAGTCTACTAATTAAGCCTTACATTTCCATAGTTATGGGGATAAGATGTCACAAAAGCTTAGTTCTCAAGGAAATTACACTCATTCCAGATCTTTATATAAGAAAATGGATTCCAAAATCACTTACAACACTGCAGTCCAACAAACATGGCAAAAATAAATTCAATAACATGGTTATCATAGATTTGCCCCAAAATTACTCTAAGGCAGTAAATACAATCGGTATAATGATATTTATTAGCGGTAGTAACAACCTGGATAATTCAACTATGAAAATATGCAACATAAATGAACAATGATTACAAACATACACATCCACTTTAAACACTAACCAGTAAAAGTCAGAGTTCAACTTAAATAATAGGATTCCTATACATGAACATCAACTATTCGATAAATTACTGTCAAACAAAAAACAAACAGAAAGACTCGTTACGACGAATTATTCCATTGACTAATATTAAGTTAACAATAGACCTCCAATTAATGGTGTAATATCAGATAGAGCAAAAAAGAACAAAACTGTTTGTGCTTAATTCAATCCAACACAAACAGAAGTGATAACCTAAAACCTGAGTTGCAAGCTCATTACTAAAGTCAGTAAGTTGGCAACATCAACAATTTGATCTTGTATAGCTAAAGAAGGTATATGGTTGCATGGTCTTATTAATAGTTTCGGCATAGATGTGCAAGACTCTATTATTTACTCTAATAGTTAGAGTGCACTAAGCTTGGCTAAAAATCTTATCTATTAAAAGGAACAAAGAATTTTGATATCAAATTGAATTTTATTTGAGCTGTCATTAAGAATAAAGTGATATCTATATAGAAGATAACTACAATTAAGAACCTAACATATATGTTAACAAAGTCTTTACTTACAGAGAAGTTCTAGCATGGATTTGACTTGATCAATGCTCACATAACTTGAAACCTTTAAGGGCTTGTATGACATAGAGTATTTCTTAGTTAGATATTAGAGAATTCAAGCCAAGGTCAATAGTTATAAGACAAAGGTATAAGATTGGAATCAATCTTATAATGGAAAGGTAAGTTTAAGAAGTAGAAGCAAATCAATGCTAGAGTGATACTTATGATCAACGTCAGACTTACCAGTGTTTTCATGCATGCATAAATAATCTACAAGTAAATCGGAACTAATGTGAAAATTGGATTGGCAATGGACTCATGGCACATTTCTTATGGACATATAGAAATAGAGTTTTAGTATCCTTAGACTTTTGCAGAAATAAAATTTTCCTATACTTAGAATTATTACCTATAATATTATATTATAAATATCTCTTAAGGGTTTTGTAAGTGGGTGATTGTTATATTTCTCCTTACATCATCTTTCTTACTATAATGAATTCTACTTCCTTGCCCATAAATTTAGGTCATGTAGATTAGTCAAACTACATAAATTTTTGTATTTTTATTTTTATTTTCTTTATATTATTACCATTTTTGTAATAGTAAAAAAAGGAAATGCTCAAGTATGCTCTTTTAGATTGTCCCAAAAAAAGATTTTTATTATTTCTTCATGCCCTTTAATTTGAGTTTTGGAAAGGAGCTATGAAAATACCTTACTAATATGGAAGAGATGATATGATAATGTATTTGATTTAATTTAATTTACTATACATATAACCTTTATAATTATTTAAAAATCATCATTTTTGACTAGAAGTGTGGAGATGTAAATGGTTGTTAATGTTTCTTCTTGAGAAGCTCAAACCAGCCAATAATAGATATCTCACATATGAGGGATAAAGAACATTACCATAGATATGAGTATATCGAAGAAAGAAGAAGGGGAATGGAAGTTATGCTAAGGGATTACGTGGTATATTTGAAATAAGAGAGGCAATAGGAGAACAAAATAAATTAGAAATATAACTACAAATGATTATTGGGAGGGTGACTTTAGAAGGGGTCAATCTCCATGAGTGTATAAAATTAATGGTGATATTTGAGGCAATAATTACTCAAATGAAAGATTGCAAACTAAAACTAGGCTCACATACACTATTTAGATGTATTAATAGTTGTGAATACGCATCAAAGAAACTTGGTGAGATGAGAAAAATGTATCAATAATGCTTTTAGTTAAGCACTTTAAAGGGGTGTTTTTATAAAATGATTAGGACAACAAAGAGTTAGTTGATGAAGTGTCTTTTTTTTTTGTTTAGCCCTGTTAGTTTATACTCTATAACCAATCAGTTAGTTATAGTTTAGTGACATAATTATTTAAGGACATTCTTTATCTTATACATATTTAGATGTATATGATAAATTCTATAGGATAAATATATATCGCAAATGAAATTATGATGAGAACATAATTATAATATTCATATTGCATTAATGTATTATCCCTAAATTATTCATAGTCATTGTTCTATTAAGATTAGACATCAATAAAATGTAAAAAAACTGACAAACATTATGTTTTTCCTTATGAAAGAGGTAGTCGATCTTATAAAGTAAAGTGTGAAGATACTTAAACAAATGTGTAAGTGCTAGTTAGAGAACAAGTTCATTGAACTAACCCTATATGAGAAATCCATTTAGAATATTACCTTATGTCTATGGAAATTCTCATTGTCAAGATTGTATAAGTGATCATTTTACTTGAGATCTCTAAAGAATGTCATATAGGAATTGTCGTATTTTGATATTATTTATGACCTATTATAGTCAATGGTAGTAGTTGTCGGATATAACATGAACTATACGGAGGTAATTGAGTGATTAATATATGATTCATCATCCTAAAGTGATTAGGGAGAATATTCCCTTGTTCTAGATTATTATTGATTTAAGACAACCTTGACCAAGTTGGAACAGTACTTTGTAAAATAGTTTACAAATGTCATTGAAAGAATCAATTACTAATGGTAGAGAACTAACATGATTGGAATCAAATTGAGTAGATATTAATTTTATGCTCTATATATAATCAAAACAATGTATGATGAAGGGATTAAATTATACAAAAAAATCATGTACACAAAGGTTAGGTAAAATCACTTTGACATTCCTAAATATTTAGATAGTCATGACGTGTTGCTAGACGTCAATCTTGATCTATGGATATAAATTATTTAATTAGAGAATTAATCCTAAATATAATATGGAGTTACAACTTATATCCATTACAACTATATTTGAGAACCTAATGAGTCATAAATAAAGAACGAATTGAAGAGAGAAAAGGTATTTCAATCATGTTGGACTTGATTAAAGTTTAAGAAACTTTATTACTAAATATGAGATATTTAAAAAATAAGGATCACTATGAGATATTGGATCATATTTAGACCCAATTAGTAATTAATTAAAATTAATTGTAATTCAAAATAAATTTTAATTAAAATTATATTTTAATTTCAATTAAATTACTAAAATGTTCAAAACCTTATAAATAGGATTAAGCTCTAAAGGAGCTGGCACTTCTTCCTTAACTCTTTCTCAAATAGTTATGGAATTCTATCAACAGGTTTTGTAAATATAGTTAAAGGCCAAACACTTGTGTGACTACGGTAGTTGAGGAAAGCTATCCCATATTTTACCTTCAAAATGATTGAATGTGAAAATAAAATGATTAAAGTTTTAAAATGTTTTAAAACTGACTAGTAGTTGTTTGAGTGGAAGGAATTATTATTTACTTTGTATGGAAATTACTAATTTCACAATTCCTAAACAAATAAAACAATTATAAGAAAATAAATTAGTATCGCCTATCTTTAGTGGCAGGGAGAAAACTGTGAGAAGTAAGGGGAAGAGCCTATAGTATTCACCCTCTCACAATTATTTATGCTTTCTTTATCTTATATAAAATAGTTAAGGAAAACAAGAAGATTACTCAAATATATTTGCCACAACATTACACGCAACATTTAAGTTTTAATAGGTACAAGGATTAGATAAAGTACTTAACATATGGTCTTATATGGTTTATCTCTACTTTCTAGTTGTGTAATTTACACCTCATATGTGTTTATTTATGTAAGCTTTAGCTCCTTATTTCTTCTACCATCTTCTCCAGTATTTCACTTTCCACTCCACTTCGGCATTGCAATAAGAAAAGGACATGTTATTATGATTTTGTAGAAAAATTTAAAGCATATAATGGTCAATCACGTGTGACACTAAATATGTAACACCCCACTCCCATCTGACACATGTCTGTCTCGGATGAACATGCACATGCCCGACAGAAATGGCATGCTAATTATTTTATTTTCACTACATCGCATCATAATTAAATCATAACTAACATAATGTTTAAAATACCAAAATTTCCTCATTTCATTTCATAAACCCTAATTTACAATGTAGAATTATATCCATCATCCATGTTTATACAATATCCACCTATCAGAGTCCACAGCTCTGTCTATAAAGTATGCTACATATATAAGAAAGTAACAAAAATTAAGAATAATCCTTCAGTCCCAACTGACCGACCTTTAAGCCATGTCTTCTATCCAAAAGCTGTATAAAATCTCTTCTAAACAGTCTTAGAAGCTATGTCATCGCTCTCTCGAACTTGAAAATGTCAATATTACAATTTGATTGAGTTTTGCGAACTCAATTGAGTAACCATCGTCGATGGTTCACTCTTTCCATGCAGCACAACAATTCATGTTATCACATAATTTACATCATATCGATTATTATTAAATAATATCATGAAACATTTTCTTCACAATTATCACATTTCAAAATTTCACACAATTCATCATTTCATTGCGATCATGTATAACATATTCATCGATAAGCATTCACATATTTCATACAAGAAAAGTTCTCAAAACATTGCAATCGCTCAATTTATTTATATCATATGTGTATGCCATATTTATGAGACTCAAATTCATTTATTACATTATTGTGCGTATCCATTGTAGATATCGGGCTCATTCATACTACCCTTTATCCATTAAAGATACCGGGTTCTTTATATGTATTGAGCCATAGGCTCTTGCCACATATGTTTGAGCTTTAAGCTCTTTTTCACTGACGACTCTGGTCACAACTGCCTTTATATTTCATGCATTCATGGAATAAAATGCATTACACATATTCAGTCTATCACATTCGCATTCACTTTCTCATTCACACTAGTCATCATACTTGGTCCGGCATTCAACATAGAAGTTGAGAAAACATTTATTCAAACACATTCACATTCAAGGAACACTTCCAATGTGTTATTCATGCATCAAACACCTCGGCTATTTTATGTCCGAAAATCAGTACACATACATCACATATCAATTCAATTCAGGATCAAACAAACAATTAAGGTGCGACTAGGTTACTCACAATTACTCCATTTAGCTTATTACCTTGAAGTCTCGGTAATGTCTGGAAGCGATCACTCAACGCGACTATATGGAATCAGATATATTTTCATATTACTATATTGCACATTCAGATGAATAAGCACACTTATAAATGTATCATGTATTATGCATGTTCAATGACAAATTCTCAGGTATGTTTCTTTAATACACTTTATAAACAATTTACAGCACCTTCCAAGCATTCTTTACTCCAAAATATGCTCTACTCATCTTAATCCTTTCATTCAACACTGATTAAATTCATTTAAGCTCTTATTTACACCTTAATACCTCATATGGAAATAACCTAGCATTAGTTGGTCCAAACATTGCACCATCAAAACATTTTTATGACGAAAAATCACTGCCCACGATATTTTCCTACACTTTTCCAGATTTTCTTAGGTAGATTTCTGGTTAGAATTTTATGGCTATTTTGAACTATAAACTGACCTTTTTAGAAAATAACTTCTTCTAAACAAATGTTCCTCTATGTATTAAGTTTCAAATGAAACAAACATCATTCAATTTGGTTCATCATTCCATGATTTATGCCCAAAATACTGCAGACTATGCACAATTGTGTGAAGGGCATTGTGCACATCCGTAATTGAAGGATGAGTGCATGATCCTGCTTGTGCACAATCGTGCATTCTCATGCTTCAAAGGTTTGTGCACAATCATGCTTGTGCATCATCGTGCACTCCCATAATTGAAGGATGCCTGTATGACTGTGTTAGTGCTCGTGCACCCCTAATGTGCACTCAAACTTGTAAAACTCATATCTCTCAATTTTGATATCCAACAATTATAAATTTTATACCATTAAAAAGATAAGAAAATAAGCTACAACTTTTATGAAGACAACTTTATCTGATTCGGCCCCCATCAATATGTTTTATTCGATAAAAACATGACACAATTTTTATCAAGGGTAGTGCTGTAGCTGATGCCAGAACTAAACTTCAAGCTAAATTTGAAGACCCTTAAGGACATAATTCAAATTCAATTCCTTCATTAAAATTGCATACACATGTCTTTAGTTTGATCTAAATTAAAATCCATCCAATTTGGATATATACATATCAAGATATGGCAAAAATACAGATGCATGTTCAGTAAAAACACTCTATATAACATATTCCAACACACTTTATTGCCAAAATTCTATCATTTCTCTATCATTTCAAGTTGATGATTTCTTCAGTTATACCTCAATTTTAGTTCAACACAATTCAAAAATTCATGAATGATCATAAATCAAAAATAAAACCTATTTCCATACTTTTCTATATCACATTTTTTGTACTTTACTAATCTTCATTTAACTCCAATTATCACAATACTTTGTCACACTTTCTGCACATTTTCACTTTGCTTGTATCTCCGAAATTGCTTCTTCCTACACCACTCATGTATGCAACTATCCACAAATATGAAAATATACCATCTCTTTATTATTTATCATTATTATTACCATGAAAATGAAGGCACAACTTACTTGTTCAGTAAAATTTCAGAAGTTGAGAGAATGAGATTTTGGTGGAGAAAGCAAGGAAAGTCGAAATCTTCAAATTGGCTAAAGTGATTCAGGTTGTGCAAGGTGTAGCATGGATGTAGTGTTCAAACAATACATAAGCCAATTACACAAAAAGGAAAGAGTATGTTATTTCAGTGATGGATAAACAAGGAGAGAGAGTTTTGGCGAAGAACATGCAGAAATTTCCTTAAACAACCAAAATTCCTAAGTGAATAGGTTTCTTAATATTGTAATTACACATGTCACCAATGCATGTCTTCCATTTGTTTATCATCTAAGCTACCAAATGTCACGCTTCTGTTTGTCTCTTATTTCCATATTTTTCCTAATTCAAATACCTCAAATTTTAGAAATTTCCAAAATGTCACCAAAAATGCTAAATCAATTCTAATACACACTAATTCAAATCCACAATTCACATTTTAATCGCATTAAAATCACTTATACTTAGAAAATGTCAATGAATTCATGTATAATTATTTTAATGAGTGTCAACATTGTTCACATGTATGAGTATGCCATATGATGCATGAAATGTAATTCTAAATTCTCAATAAACTCTCGTGTACAATATCATAGGGTCATGGAATAATGGGATGTTATAATTCTCCCCTCCTTAAGAAATTTCGTTTCTTACCTGATTAATGAAATAGGTGGGGATATTGCTTTATCATGTGCTACTATATTTCTCAAGTTGATTCCTTACTTAAGTGATTTTTTCCACAGGACTTTCACCAATGGAATTACCCGATTTCTCAACTATTTTGTTTGATATCTCACTATCTTGATTGTCTCCTCAACATAACTCAGATTACTAGCAACTTCAATCTATTGAGCTGGTAATATATGCATTGGATCTGACCTATATCTCCTGAGTATACTCATGTGGAATACATTATGTATCTGAGACATTTCACTCAGTAAGGCTAGTCTGTATGCCAATGGTCTTACCCTCTCAAAGATCTCATAAGGCCCAATGTATCTAGGGCTTAAGTTTCCCTTCTTGCTAAATTTCAACACTTATTCCCAAGACGAGACTCTCAGAAATATTTTGTCTCCTACACTATATTTTATATCCTTTCTGTGCTAATCTACATAACTCTTCTTTCTATCTTGTGCAGCTTTTAATCAGCTTCGGATCAATTTCACCTCATCCATAGTATCTTGTATCAATTCTGGTCCTTCGATCATCCTCAAACCTTCCTCATCCTAATATAGAAGCGATCGATATTTTCTACCGTACAATGCCCCATAAGGTGCCATATCGATATTACTGTGGTAGTAGTTGTTATAAGCAAAGTCAATCAAGGCTATGTACTGATTCTAAGCTCCTTGAACTCCAATACACATGCTCTAAACATATCCTCAACAATATTAATTATTCTCTCACTCTGCCCATTTGTTTGAGGATGAAATGTAGTACCAAAGTTTAACTTCGTACCCATAGACGACTGTAGACTCTTCCAAAACCTCAAAGTAAATATGGGATCCCCATTTGATATTATGGACACCAGTACCTTATGTAGTCTCACTAACTCATTCACATACCTCCGAGCCAACTGGTCTAATGAGCTATTCTCTCTCACTGGTAAGAAATGGGCCGACTTAGTTAATCGGTCCACTACAACCTATATAACATCATTTTGCCTTGGAGTCTTAAGCAATCCCACAATGAAATCAATTGTGATTCGTTCCTATTTCTGCTCCGAAATAGGCAACGAATGAAGCTTCCCAACTGGAGCCTAATGCTTAGCTTTAATTTGCTAGCAAGTTAAACACTTTGCTACATAGCCAGCTACTTGCTTTTTCATCCCTGGCCACCAGAAATGCTACTTTAGTGTATTATACATCTTAGTAGTACTAGGATGCATAGAATAAGCTACTACATGCGCCTCCTCTAGAATTTCCTTTCTCAATTCATCCAAATTAGGCACACACAACCTCTATTTTAACCACAATGTTTCATATCTCAATTCAAAATTAGAATCTGGATTTATCTTAATTTTCTAAATTAGTTTCACCATTTCAGGATCTTTATTCTGCACTCTTCCAATTCTATCATACAATGTCAGTCTTAACTTTAGTGTGGCTATTAATGCTTCATTATGCTCTAGATGCAACTCCACATTCAAAGATTTCAATTGAATCAAGCTTGGTAACCTCGATAACTGAATTTGAGTTACACTGCTATTCGACTTTCTACTCAATGCATCTGCCACTATATTAGCTTTCCCCGGACGATACTTAATCGTATAGTCATAATCCTTTAATAACTCAATTCGTCTTCTCTGTCTTATGTTCAACTCCTTCTGACTCAATAGATACCTCAAGCTCTTATAATTAGTGTATATCTGGAATATCTCTCCATATAAATAATGTCTCCATAACTTTAGAGCAAAGACTACTGCTACAAGTTCTAAATCATGTATCGGATAGTTCTTCTCGTGAGACCTTAATTTTCTCGATCTATAGGCTATTACCTTCCTATACTGCATCAACACACATCCCAATCCTTGATGCGAAGCATCAGTGTATACTACAAAACCACCAGTTCCTATTGGAATAGTCAACACTGGTACTATAGTCAACTGATGTTTTAATTCCTCAAAACTGCTCTGACACTCATCATTCCATCTAAAGACCACATTCTTCCTCAGAATTTTAGTCAAAGGGGGTGAGATTAAAGAAAACCCCTCAACAAACCTCTAGTAATATCTGACTAATCCTAAGAAACTCTAGATTTCAGACACATTCTTCAGAGCTTCCCATTTCATTACTACCTCAATCTTTATTGGATCCACTTGAATACCTTGCCCATTTACTATATGACCCAAAAACACTACTTGACGTAGCAAAAACTCACATTTACTGAATTTGTCATATAATCATTTCTCCCCCATAATCTATATTATTACTCTCAAGTGTTCAGCATGCTCTTCTCTATTCTTCGAATACACCAAAATGTCATCGATAAACACTATCACAAAGCGATCCAGGTAGGGCTAAAACACCTAATTTACCAATGTCATAAATGCAGTTGGGGCATCAGTTAACCCAAACGGCATTACTAAAAACTCATAATTTCTATACCTGCTCCTAAAAGAACTCTTTGGTACATTAGTCTCTGCTATCTTCAACTTATAATACCCATACCTCAAATCCAACTTAGTGAACACTTGAGCTCCCTGCCACTGATCAAATAAATCATCAATTCTAAACAACTAGTACTTGTTCTTCACTGTGCCCTAATTTAGTTGCCTATAATCAATGCACAGTCTCAAACGTTCCACCTTTCTTCTTCACAAATAAAACTGGAGCTCCCCAGGGTGACACACTGGATCTAATACATTCCTTATCCAACAACTCCTATAACTAAGTCTTCAACTCCTTTAGTTCCACAGGTGCCATCCTATGTGAGGGAATATATATAGGAGCAGCATCTGGAACTAGATCAATTGTGAACTCTGTTTCCCGATCTGGAGGTAAGCCAGGTAATTCCACAGGAAATACATCTAGGAATTCCCTAACCATAGGAATGTCCTACATATTTTGCTTAGTTTGGGTGTTAATGACATGGACCAAATAAGCCTCACATCCCCCTTACATCAACCTCAAGGCACTCGTCCATGAAATCAACCTAGTTGGCATTGCTTGGCTAATACCTCTGAACACTACTCTGGACTAATTAGGAGATTTAAATATTACCTTCATAGTATAACAATTCATGATGGCCCTATGAGCAGTGAGTCAATCCATACCTAGGATAACATCAATTTCCTTTAACGGTAACATAATCAAGATCAGTTTGAATTAAACACCTCTTGTAGACTTCCCCTATCACGGTGGTACTACCTATCGGTGTACTCACCTCTAATCCGCATCTCAACAACTCTTTATCACAATGCAACCTAGATTTCATATACGGTGCGATAAATGAATGCATAAATCCAGGATCTAACAATGCAAAAGCCTCAAAAGTAAATATTAGTAACACACCTGCAACGACATTTGGAGAGTCTTGAGCCTCTTGTCTCGTCATGGCTTATACACTGGCTTGAGACTGCGGTTGATTACTCCACACCTCAGTCCTACCAGTAGCACTCCCATAACTTATTCTGCGTCTGCCACATCCTCTCTGTCCAGACCCACTAGCTCGACTTTACTGAACCGTAGTTTTTATCTCTGCACTTCCTCACCTACCAGACTGTGCTCTAAACACAACAAAACAGTCCTTGATCTGATGATCAAATGAGTCATATCGAAGGCAAGCTCTTGTCAACTTCTAGCATTCACTACTGTGTTTCTTCCCATAATGCTCATAAGTCGAAAACTGACCCGATACCGCATCTCTGCTATTGCCAGACTGAACAAAACTACTCTTCTGTCTGAACCTTGGTTGTCTTGATCCAGTCGATGATCTAAAAGCTTGATTCTGACGCTTGTTGAACCTTCTACCAGAACCACCTTGAGATTCACTAGACCTCTTATGGCTAAACTCTGATATATACTCAGACTGACTATCCTTCAACAACTGCTCAATACAGATCGAGGCAACTCCTAGTTCTGTAAAACTACCTAGGTTAGAAATGGCTAACCTTGTCTAGATCTCCATATTTAGTCTGTCTTTAAATCTCCTGCACTTATCTTCCTCAGTAGGAATCAAAGCAGTAGCATATCCCATAAGCTCATTGAACTTAACCTTATACTCTTCCACAGACAAACTACCCTGGTTCAGATCCAAAAATTCCTTCATCTTTTTGTCCATGTAGATCTTAGGCATATAATTCTCCTTGAAGACCCTCAGGAAATCTTCCCATCTCAAACTACAAGGCTTGATGGTACTGTCTGGAATAGTTTTCCGCCACTGGTAAGCTAGGTCTTGCAATAGAGAAACAGCATAGTTGAACCTCTCATCCGACTCACAATCCATCTGGTCAAAGACTTTTTCTGTTCTCTCTAGCCATCCCTCAGCCTTTACAGGGTTTATATTTTTGTAGAAGTCCATAACCCCCTGCTTTTGTAGTTTATCATACCTTCTTTCCCTTCTTTCGAGAATTTCTGGATGCATTCCCACAGGTCGAGACACAGATGACTCTCTACTGACTCATTTTGATCCTAGGTAAACTGATTATTCCACTTGATCACCTATAAAATAATAGCTTCAATTACCATTTGAAATTATCATAATATTTCATGCCTAACATTCCTACATATCCCTATAGATGCCAACTATGCTCTGATACCACCAAATGTAACATCCCAGTCCCATCTAAAACATGTCCGTATGCCCCTCAGATGAACATTCACATGCCCGACAGAAAAGGCATGCTAACTATTTCATTTTCACTATATTGCATGGCATCATAATTAAATCATAACTAACATAATGCTTAAAATCCCAAAATTTCCTCATTTCATTTCATAAACCCTAATTTACAGTGTAGCATTATATCCATCATTCATGTTTATACAATATCTACCTATCATAGTCCACAGCTCTGTCTACAAAGGATGCTACATACATGAGGAAGTAACAAAAATTAAGAATAATCCTTCAGTCTCAGTTAACTGACCTTTGAGCCATGTCTTCTATCCAAAAGCTGTACAAAATCTCTTTTAAGCAATATTAGAAGCTAAGTCGTCACTCTCTCGAACCTGAAAATGTCAATGTTGCAATTTGGTTGAGTTTTGTGAACTCAGTTGAGTAACCATCCTAAATGGCTCACTCTTATCATGCAACACAATAATTCATATTATCACATAATTCACATCATATTAATTATCATCAAATAATATCATGAAACATTTTCTTCACAATTATCACATTTCAAAATTCCACACAATTCATGATTTCATTGCGATCATGCAGAACATATTCATCAATAAGCTTTCATGTACTTCATACAAGAAAAGTTCTCAAAACATTGTAATCGCTTAATTTATTCATATCATATATGCATGCATTGTTTATGAGACTCAAATTCATTTATTATTTTTTTGTGACCGAGTGCCTTTTTCACTGTCCCATATCTGTTGTGGATACCAGGCTTATGCATATTTTCCCTTATCCGTTAGAGATATGGGGCTCTTTATACATATTGAGTCATAGGCTCTTACCACAGATATCTAAGCTTTAAGCTCTTTTTCACTGACGACTCCGATCATAACTGCCTTTATATTTCATACATTTATGGATTAAAATGCATTACATATATTCAATCATCATATTCAGTCCATTACGTTCATATTCACTTTCTCATTCACATTAGTCATCGGACTTGGTCTGGCATTCAACATAGAAATTGAGAAAACATTTATTCAAAAACATTCACATTCAAGGAACAATTCCAATGTTTTATTCAAGCATTAAACGCCTCGGACATTTTATGTCCGAAAATTAGTACACATACGTCACATTTCAATTTAATTCAGAATCAAACAAACAGTGAAGGTGAGACCATCTTAGGTTACTCCACTATAAGAAAATCATGTAATAGTGGCTGAAATTTACCGATGAACAGGAAACCGATGCTATTTATTGACTAAAAATTACTTTCCGTCAGTAAATAAAAAATACTGTTTATATTTGCTGACAGAAGAGTATATCCATCGATAATAATGGAGGGAAAGCATTTAGATCAAAATCTCCGACGACATATAGCCACGACACAACCTACGGCGTCGGAATAAATTACATGAATGGTTCCTGCAATGTAATTGCTTCGGATATATACCGACGGAATTATGTCCTTCAGAACTTTGCCGACGAATAAGAAATCACTGTAGGTAATAATTGCGGGAATTACTCCCGTAATTAGTTAGCATCGCATAATTACTGAGGTAATTCGTTCCGTCAGTATCTTTTAATTAACTCTACCGACGGAATTGGTCTACCGTCGGTAATTAATCTGTTGGGAAACTTAAATACTGATGGACTGATGTTTCTTCGCTGCTAAAAGAGAGGTAACTGAAGCAGTCAGGTAATTTGGAAAATCAAATACCGACGGAATATATATTCCTTCAGTATTTGTCAACAATTTGCTTTGTCGTCCATTTACAGACGACAAGGTAAGCGTACATTACCAACGGATTATATATTCCGTCGATGATTTATCTGTTTTAACACAAACACGTGGCAAGCGTTTCATCAATTTTATCGACAGACTTATGTGTTCCGTCGCCAAAAAGCAGTAATGGAGCGCAGTTTCCTTCGTCGTAATTTGGACAGACTTAAGTAATTTGGAAATTCAAATATCGACGGAATATATATTCCGTCGGTATTTTTTGACAATTTCCTTCGTCGTTTCCTTCGTCGCTTCATCGATAAAATGCTTAATTTGAAGTTTGAATTTATCGAATTTAACATTTAAGTGTGAATTTATTGTATTTATCAAT
>JANZXR010000005.1:24114738-24144618 GCA_027575705.1 Erythroxylum echinodendron
ATCCATTTGAGAGGTACGTAATTCAACAAAATTGAACCTTTCTTGAAGTCAATTTATCAAGTTTTCATAAATCAATTTGTTTAATTCTATCCACTCATATAGGTATTTTCATCACTTGAAGAAAAATGTTAAGAACAAGGCTAGAGTTGAAGGTTCGAGATGTAATGCTTATTTAGTGGAGGAAGCTAGTACAATTTTTTCACATTATTTTGAGCCACATGTTTATACAAGAGAAAGAAAAGTTCCTCGTAATGACGATAGGGGAGAAACTACTGATGCTAATGGTAACTTATCCATCTTCACTTATTTAGGACGATCATATGGACATTCAGCAAGAATAATGTTAATAGAGGAAGAAATTGAGATTGCCCATAGTTAGATTTTATTGAACTGTGAAGAGGTTCAAATATTCGTGCAGTAAGTATCAAGTGATTATTTTGGTTTTCAAATTAGTTATTGTTATTCATAACTGAATATATACTAATGTTTTTAGATTATACGAGGAATTGTTACAGGAGCTCATGCCTGACAAACCACAAGATGATATCAATAAAGAAGTTAGAAGTCACTTTGCTCGATAGTTTGAGCAATATGTAAGTTTCCACTTCTAAATATATTGAAATGATTGAATTATAACATTTAAGAGTTCAGATAATATTATACTGTTTAATATGATGTTTTCATTTCTATAGGCGTTAGAAAATTCAATAGACAACAAGTTCATATGTGATCATGTGAAGGGACCTTTGCGAACTGTTAAATCGTATCCGGTGTATTTCGTTAATGGATACAAATATCATACAGACTCTCATGGTCATAGCATAGCAACAGTAAATAGTAGAGTTTGCATAGAAGGAGAAGTGATTGATTACTATGGCAAAATAATTGAAATACTTAAAATTGAGTACTTTGCATTGCCAATAAAGCGAACTGTGATATTTAAGTGTGAGTGGTTTGATCCAACTCTAAATGTCGGTACAAAAGTGCATAATCGATACAATCTTGTTAAACCTTTTGTGTTGGCAATGCAAATGATTCAAGTGTATTATGTCACTTTTCTCAGCTTACGACAAAATAAGTCAAATTGGTTGGCTGTTTGCAAAGTTAAAGCAATAGGTGTTTTTGAATCACATGAAAAAGGAGAACAGAGAGTTGAAAGTGACGCGTTTTAGGAAGAGACTTATGAAATAAATGGATCTGTCGTATATGAGGATAATGAACCTTTGAATGATCCATGTAATAAATATGTTGAAATTTTATCTAGCGACGATGAAGAGGGTCAAAGATCTGAAGAAGAGCCAGATTTTGATTCAAATTCTTTAGAATAAGATGTTTTTTCTTTACAATTAAGTGATGATAGCGATTAATTTGTGTTTGTAATTGAATATTGTATGAACAAAACGTTTTCAATATATTGTATAAATTATTGAAATGAAAATATATTATTTCTATAAACTTCAATCAAATTTTTGATTTCAGGTTGAAATATGGCACCAAAGAGAAGACAAGATACTGGAAGACCTCCATTTTTTAGACCATGATTTGGAGGTTTATACTATAGAGGTGAAGGATCCCGTGCTGCAGTACCTATAGATGATTCACCTCTACCTCCTCCACCTACTGCACTGGCAGATGAGGCTATACAATTTGCCACTCCTTTATCATTTAGTACCCCTATATCGACAGAGATATCAGGGGTAAATAATGCAGATGAAGAAGACGACCGCTAGCCTATAGCTGAGGGACCCGATGGAAGAAAATATATCACAATAGTCAATAATGTGTACGTGAAAATACATGAACCATTATATGTTATAATTAAGTTATAGGTTATAATTTTAAAAATGGTATAAATTTAATTTTTTTTATATTATAGGTTTTTTCCAATCTGGACCCTGTTCCAGAAATATGACATCAAAATTTAAGGAGAAGATTAATCCTAAGGGCTATTATTGGAAGAATATCTCAGGCGATAAAGGAATTTTACTATCATGAGTTTGAGGTACGATAGCAATAATTATTTCCTTTTTTAATATCAATTTATTTACATTAATTTGATAACTATTATTACATCAACAATATTTATCAAATATATTTCCTTTTGTTACAGAAAGAATTTTTTTGGGATTCTCAATTGGACGAGATCTTATATAGAGTATGGGAGTCGAGAGCGCGTACACATTATCTCGACTTTGTTGGTACGATACACAAGGCGGCTGTACAACCGCCTTTTATTTCTGAAGAAATATGGAGTCGTTGGCTGACATATTGGACATCACCTGTGACAATGTCGATTTTGCAGCGTAATTTGGCCAACAAACGTGAAGGACCTGAGGGAGAGAGTCTTCACATACATATGGGAGGATCTATTACCTACCAAGAGCATGCACAGAGACTTATAAGTATTTATAATTAACAGTTATATTCTCATCTCTTTTCTTTGTTGTATTTTAATTGAATTTGTTTTATAAATTTTATTTTACTTATAACTAACATTTTATTCCTATGCAGGAAAAGTCTTTAGACGTGGCACCTACACTCTGTCAACTATTTCTGCACACTCATACTAAGAAGCATGACGGGGTGACATTCGTCAATGATCGTTGTAGATAAGTCAATGTAAGTGAAATTTATGATTTAATATTAATAATATGCTTAATAATTATCACTTACTAATATATAAACATTGCTTTTTGATAGGACCAAATACAACAAACCATTGAACGGTGGTTTTAGCAATCTGAAAATGTTGATGAGAATGACACTTACCTTCAAGTAGTTGGTGGTAGGGATTGTCGTGGGAGGATATTCGGATTAGGATCATTTGTGAATACTTGTTATTCGCAATCCTCTACGTCTAGTACAGCAGCGTCCGCTAGGTAGTCCAACAACAATAAAGTGGAGGCGCTTGAGAGCACAGTGTAGACATTGTCCACTCAGTTACAACAGACGTTGGAACAATTGCAACAGTCGATGACAGCGCATCAACAGTCAATGCTACTGTACGCTCAGCTCCGTCAGGAGATAGATGAATTGAAGGTAAGGGCAACGGGTCACCAGACCAACCAGGCAATCCACCAGCTCCTGATCAGTAGTGTAGTATTGGTCATTTAGTTTGTATTACAGATATTATTATTTACAATGTAACATTTTTATTATCAATTAATATATTTTAATTTTTAATCATTAATCAAAATTTCTATTTAACCAAATTAAATATATAATATAAATATTTAATTATTAAAATTTTCCAATGGTTATGATTTAAATATAATGAAAATATATATTTTAAAAAAATTTAATCAATAACTTTATGGACAGAACATCAAAAATTCCGTCGGTAAAAGTCTATAATCTATACCGACGGAGAACACATTCCGTCGGTAATGGTTAAGCTTATTTACGGACAGAATCCTTGTTATCGTCGGTAAAGTTACCGACGGTATTAAATATTCCGATGCAAAATTTACATATGGTTAAGGAACTTACCATCGGTAAATTTAGCGTTGGAAACTTTTTTCCCGTCGGTAATTTAAGGACGAAAAAATTGTGATGGTCGGTACATTTTCATTAAAATTACCGACGGTAACTTATTTTCCAATGCTAAATTTACCGAAGAAAATTTCTTTACCGTCGATAAAGTTAGCTACGGCCAAATCTACGACGTTTTTGTCTGTCGGTATATTTTGTCGGTAATATTAAATACCAACGGAATATTTACCTAGTCCGTCAGTGTATTCCGTCACTAAATTACTGTTTTCTTGTAGTGCTCACAATTGCTCCTTTTAGCTTATTTCCTTAAAGTCCTGACAATGTCTGGAAGCCGCTGCTCAACATGCTCTTCTATATGCAATCACATACATTTTCACATTACTACATTGCACAATCAGATGAATAAGCACATTTATAAATGTATCATGTATTATGTATGTTCAATGACAAATTCGCGGGTATGTTTCTTTAATACACTTTATGAACAATTTACAGCACCTTCCAAGCATTCTTTACTCCAAAATATGTTTTACTCACCTTAATCCTTTCATTCAACATTGAATAAATTCATTTAAGCTCTTATTTACACTTTAATACCTCATATGGAAATAGCCTAGCATTAGTAGGTCCAAACATTGCACCATCAAAACATTTTCATGAAGAAAAATCACTGCCCACGATACTTTTCTTGCACTTTTCTAGATTTTTCTCATGTCAGATTTTGGGTCAGAATTGTATGGATATTTTGACCTAGAAACTGACCTTTTTAGATAATAAGTTCTTCTAAACAAATGTTCTTCTATGTCTTAAGTTTCAAACAAAACAAAAATCATTCAATTTTCTTTAGTATTCCATGAGTTATACCCAAAATCCTATAGACTGTGCATAACTGTGTGAAGGGCAGGTGCACGATCTTGCACTTCCATAATTAAAGGATGAGTGCACGATCGTGCATTCTCATGCTTGAAAGGTTGGTGCATGATCGTCCATAGGTGGATGATTGTCCACCCCTAATGTGCACTCAAACTTATAAAACTCATATCTCTCAATTCTAACATCCAAAAATTACAAACTTTATACCATGAAAAAACTAGATAATAAGCTACAACTTTTATGAAGACAACTTTTTCTGATTCAGCCTACATCAATATATTTTATTCGATAAAAATAGGACACAATTTCTGTCAAGGGTAGTGCTGTAGTTTATTCCAAAACTCAACTTCAAGCTAATTTTCAAGAAACTTAAGGACAAAATTCAAATTCAATTCCTTCATAAAAATTGTATCCATATGTCTTTTGTTTAATCTAAATCAAAATCCATCTACTTTCGATATCTTTAGATCAAGATATAGACAAAATACAGATGAATATTCAGTAAAAACACTTCATATAACATACTCCAGAACACTTCATTGCCAAAATTCTATCATTTCTCTATCATTTCAAGTTGATGATTTCTTCAGTTATACCTCAATTTTAGTTTAGTATTATCTATTCACAATTCAAAAATTCATGAATGATCATAACTCAAAAATGGAACCTATTTCTATACTTTTCTATATCACATTTTCTAAACTTCACTAATTTTCATTTAACTCCAATTATCACAATCCTTTCTCACACTTTCTGCATATTTTTACTTTGCTTATATTATCGAAATTGCTTCTTCCTACACCACTCATACATGCAACTATCCATAAACATAAAAACATCATCTCTATATCATTTATCATTATTCTTACCATGAAAATGATGGCACAACTTACTTGATTCAGTAAAATTCTAAAAGTTAAGAGAATGAGATTTCGGTGGAGAAAGCAAGGAAAGTCAAAATCTTTAGATGGGTTGAAATGATTCAGCTTGTGCAAGGTGTAGTGTGGATGTAGTATTCAAAGAATACATAAGCCAATTACACAAAAAGGAAAGATATGGTGTTTTAGTGATGGATGAACAAGGAGAGAGAGTTTTGGTGAAGAACATGCAAAAATTTCCTTACACAACCAAAATTCCTAAGTGATTAGATGTCTTAATATTGTAATTACACATGCCACCAATGTATGTCTTTCATTTTTCTATCACTTAAGCTACCAAATGTCACGCTTCCATTTGTCTCTTATTTCCACATTTTTCCTAGTCCAAATATCAGAAATTTTCAGAAATTTCTAAAATGTCACCAAAAATGCTAAATCAATTCTAATACATACCAATTCAATTTTCAAGGCAAATAATCCACAATTCACATTTTAATCGCATTAAAATCACTTATACATGGAAAATGCCAATGAATGCAAGTACAATTATTTTAATGAATGTCAACATTATTCGTATGTATGAGTATGCCATATGATGCATGAAATGCACTTTTAAATTCTCAATAAACACTCGTGTACAATATTATAAGGTTCTAACTCTGATCGTAGAATAATGGGATGTTACAAAATATTTGCATTACATTTAGCTTAAGTTGCTAAATTCTATTGACTTTGACTAAACTACAATTACTATTTAATAATTGATATTTATTTGTAAGAAATTTATTGTTCCCAACTTACTATACCATCTCTTGACGATAGACTAGTGTATTTCAATTCCTATTCTTGAGGCTATACGAGGTTGTAGAAAAGCATATCAAAAATTCTAGACATATATTAACTACTTCAAAAAAACAAACCATAGGGCTCGGACATTCCTAGATTCTAACAGAATATCATAAAAACAATTTAAGCCTTGGAATAATAACGGTATCAATAAGAGGAGAGCGAAGAAGTGAGTAAGCTTAGCAGTCACTATATTAAACATCGTCACTTAGAACTGCTCGAGTGATGCTGAAACCAGTTTGTTTAAGGATCTCATAAGCCATATCAGAAACTTCAGATGGTTTAGGCCATTTTCCGTTACATAAATCACAAGCAATGTGAAATGCCATTGTCAGAATACATCCATTATGTTGCTGTCCATCCATTGGAGGCTTATCTGGGTGTATCACAAACCCTGACGGCAAAATGTTCATAGTGTCTGGATTGCCACCACCATCCACAATGCTCACTGCCAGTAGATCCATCGGAGCATAAACCAAGTAATATCCCATCTTGTCGCTGTAGCACTCTTGCAAGTACATAATTGCAGATTGCAATGTCAAGGTAGGTTCTTGTTTGTGGGTTATGTATGTAAATTCTATCTGGCAATGGAAGTTTTTGTGTTAAGCAAACTTACATTTACTCCAATAATGGAAACCCTGTGTTCAGGATTGTCTCCGGTCATGATGTGCATGTATTCTTAAGTTACATATTCTAGATTTAGAATATCCCACTATGTGAAGGATTAGAGGAACTTGATAGGTATTCCTGATATGTATACAATGAACAACAGTACTAAATAGGAAAGGAAGACCACTAAGGCCGGAATATGCACGTGTCAAAACACAAAGTGAAATACATGAGTATGTTACGAGATTAACAGTATGTTGGGTTTTAAGGAAGATAATATGCAAGCACAAGATCAATAGAGATCCATATTATTGAAAGTACTAAGCAAATCATAATTTCAAGAAAATGGAGGAATACCTTGTTTCGACAATCCATATAAATCAAACACCTTATTTGGTGAAACTGAAATCCAGATCTAGAGGGAACTTGAAAAAACCTGCAATCTTCAACAAAGGTTGAAGATTCCTAAGAATAACTATTATATTCCTTATCTATTCCATTCCTTTAACCAAACATGCTATAAGGAGTTTCTACATTCCTGCCACTTTTGGAAAGTTTAAGAGAGAGAGAAAGAGGAGAGAGAAAGAGGAAGAAGAAACAGGTCCCAATGCTGTTACTTTCTGGATTAGTTGGTCTCTCAACACCGCTTCCTTCCTGGATTGTCTGATCCAAGTTCTATTTCCTTTTCATTTCATTTTTGTTCATTAAATGTATAAGATTGAAATGGATTGTATAATGATGAGTTTTGGATTGTTGACAATGTTCTAACTCTTCCTTCGAGATTTTACTTTAATTTAATGTTAATATAGTCGATTCTGTGTTTTATTGATTGGGAGTTGTGATTAACTTTGATTTTTGTATATTTTAGTAACAAAATGAGAGGGTGAGCCAGATAAAAATGATTGGATTGGATTAATGAGAGTTAGGCAATCCAATAGACCACATAGTTAATCATATAAGTTTTTGTGAGGAAAGAGATCTCGTATGAGACCCTATAATTTGGTAGAGAGCTTCCGATCTAATTTTAATTATGGGTCTTTTGATAATTGTGGCAATCAATACTCTGGAGTACTCCAATTAATAAACTTTCTATAATTGAATGTACACTTATAGATATATAGTAGATCAATAACTTCCATTGCTCTTTTATTGGTATACAAGTGTATTAAATATCTCGTTGTCTTAAACTATTAAACACATCAATATAGTTAACTATATATTTAAGCATCTTTAGTGTTAAATTCAATCTTGTTGGTAAATCCAAAAATAAGTTTCCAATGTAGTGAATGTGTAATTATCTTATAGTTTCTTTGAACTTTTTAACGTATTTGGGTGTTGCTTTCTAATATAGTAAACTATCCCAAATTACTTATATCTCTTCTTTGCTAATTCCTAATCTATCCTTAATAATGATATTCACTACATGCACAAACAACATATATGAGTGAACCTTACATCCATCAATATTCTCTCAAACCACAACTTCTCTTAACTTTGTCAACAACAACATCTTCTATGCTATAATTATCTGAAGTTATTGTTTGTGTTAATGCTCTAGTTCGTCAAATAATTTACCAAAATATTTGTTAGCCTTTAACTTATATAATACATTGAAACATTTATGAGCTTACCATTTATAAACAAAATCAAAGCTCAATTACAGTAAAACAAAAAATAAATGATAAAAAATCGAAGAATGTTATTTACCTTAGGATATAACTATATAAAGGCTAATTATTATCAATTTAATGCAATTTAACATTAATAGTTAATAACATCTTCAATGTGGAACTTTTTATGCAACATAAATCTTGAAGATTTCCTCCTTTATGTTATTTTAAATAAAAATCCTAAAAGTCAACTGGATTGATGTACTAAATATCATGAATTCTGTGTGATCTATAATTGAGAGTGGGTATTCATGCCTTATGATTGCCTCTATTGCTTGGATTTTTTAGGATTATAGGCCATAGTAGCCATTTCATTTATACCCCTCTAATAGATTAGGCCTAAAAAAATATTTGACTACGTCATATTAGTCCTCTCTGATTACATACATCAAAATGCCTTTCAAATGTAAATATACACAGTTAAAACCTCCACTAAACACTTTATGGAAATACTTACACTTTGCCTTATTAATTCCTTTAATTGTTTTAGTTTTTATAAAGTGATTCTAAGCATCACTTCTTATCTTTGAAGAGGTATTGGTTTCTTCATTTTTTATTAAACTATGTTGAAAGGTTAACTTCATCCATCAAAAATAATTATAGGAAATAAACACACTAATTAAAGATGGTTGTTGCTCCTATCTACCATTTTACTGAAGTTTAGAATCATAAGATTCTCTAAATCATTTATAAGTGCTTAAGTTTTGAAAGTAGAAGAAGATTGAGGGTATGAATGCTTCATTTATGTAAATTACATTCCTAAGAGTAATTTATGCAAATGGAGATTTGAACCGTTACAAAGAGATGCAAACTAAATAATAAGGACAATAAAATGTCAACTAATCTAAAAATAGAGATTCATAAGGGTTAGGGTCAATATGATACTTCATATGCCAAACATAGTAAGTAAATCCATATAACATTCATAGATAATAATATATCATAATCAATTAGGCATTTGTTGACCTATAATTTGATGATATCAAATTTTTATAAATATAGAAATAAAATGGATACTTATGGTAATTGAAATATGGTTCTAATCCTACAAAATAAAACCTAGAGAAGAAACCAAGTTAAAATAAACAACATCTTCCTAAAAATAATGTGAAAAACAAGACCTTTAAAATTTCAAAGTAGAAAAAGGGCCGACCCATAGTAGTGAATGACGAGTTCAACTTCTTAAGTCAATATTATGGAATAGAGAGTGATTGGATGTGTTTCTTCAAAAAAAAGGTTAAGGTGATAGAATGTGAGAAGGGCACCTAGACTTTTTCACCTATTTAAGTAACAAAAGAATGTTGTTTTACTACCTTAACAAAATAATGCAATTTTTAGTGAAAAAAGTAAAACTAGTTTAGGTCGATCCAAATTGTGAAGCTTAAGCTTGAGCTTAACTAAACCTTAAAAATTTTATTTTTTAAAGTCCAAGTTGACAAAGTTTTAGTTTAAGCTAGACCCGATCCAAATTGCCATCACTAGACATACTTAAAAGGCTAATGGTGAGTTGGTTTGAATCATTTTCTAGATTTTCTTCTAATTTTATTTTTAGAAAATGATGTATTTGTTACTTCTATTGGTAAGTTTAGATCCAGTTAGAATATGACTATAGATAGGTCATTTGGCTTCGCTCAAGAGTCATCCTTCTAACTTTGTGAAACTAATTCAGAACTCGTAATTATATTTTAGTTTTTAGACTAAAAAAATTTAAGAGTTACAAGTTAGGTTTTGCCTTTTGGTTTTATGAATTCCTCATAATCACATGTTAAGAACATTTTATCTTTTTTTTTCCAATCTTTAGATTATACCCATACATTAGGACTCTGTTGATAATTTAACAAGATTTATGTAGGGATTAAGTTACACTAGTCATCGAGTTTATTAATATTGATATTGTATGGAAGTTCCTTTCCTAAGTAAACCTCAAAATATATTCTTTTAAAATCAATTCACTTAAGTGATGATGTGTTTTCATCAAGATGGAGGGGTTCCGTACAGCACTTACAAGATAAACTGTCATATATGGATCAGTATTGTAATATAGAATGCTACAAAAGTTAATTAACAATCCATATACTTTCTGTTTGATTTTATCAAGATCCATTGCTATACACCATTTATGAAGGAATATATTTTTTCCTCCTATTTTCCATGTTTTTAAAGCCAAACTTTTAATAAACTAAAGGAGTTGTTAAATTTGAATTAAAATATACCATACTTGTTGATGATGGTTTTATCTAGCCTAAATTAGTTCGTAAGTTCCCATCTTTATATAGTTGTAGGAAATATAAGCCATTTATACATAAAATAACTAATTAGTTTTGTCCATTGTAAGGTGCCTGATGATATTAGCTAAGATAGGAGAAAAAAGGTGATTATGGATTTTTTAGCCTATAAAGCTCTACTAGGCAACACCACTGATGTAGAGAGGGTAGTTAATAGAGAAAGATACAAGCTAGCAAAGAAAGAAGCAAAGAAGATGGTCTCAAAAGCTAAAATTAGAACTCATGATAAATTATAGCAACGATTAGAAATTAAAGATGGAGAAATGGATCAATCAATTAGAGTCTCTCAATCATATTTTCTCTGTCTTTTAGGCTGCTTCATCCTTACCCTACTTTCCCATCCTACACTTTGATAGCCATATTTAACATCCTGCTTTTGCTTTTATTAATCCATATCAACAATTCAACAATTCTTATATCGTGAGCTCTCGAGCTCTTTTCTTTCTTCTTCCTATCTCTAAGTGAACATGATCAAGGCATTTAGGTCCTCTAATTTCCTCTAGATTCCTACCTTTAACTAGTAACCATTTTTAGTAACAACCTTTTGAAAATATCTTCTCAACTTTAATCAATTTTCCCTTTCCAAAACTGATCATTATACAGAACCCTAAAGCTTTATCATTTTGTGACAAGTTTATTTTCCCTTACTACCCTCTCAAAACCTTGCTCTTGACACTACCTTCAGGCTAGTTGAGAAAGGCTCTTCTTCCTGCTCTAAATTTAAGAAAAGTTAGAAGCATGTGATTGGGGTAGATAAAGACTCAACACTACTTTACTCCCCTTTCAAAGAAGAAAAGGGTAGTGTCATTATCTCTCATGGATTAGAAGTTTTCCAAAAGGAATCAAGAACCTGGGATTTGACATAATTAGTTGGTAATTCATCTTAAGGTTTTTTATGAGCATTTAACTTTCCTGAGAAGTTTAGAACCTGGATTAAACTTTAAATTACAACAACCTCCTTCAGTGTCCTAATCAATGAAAATTCAACACAAATATTCCAAGGAGCAAGGGGCTTGATGCAAGGCTACCTCTTAATTTATGGAAACACTAAAAAAGCTAATTAAAAGCAATGTTAATACTAATCTAAGCTTTAGATTTTATAGTAAATGTAATAATACTAAATTGATATCTTTATTTTTTCTAATGATCTAATTCTCTTTTATAGAGCTTATGAAGCCTCTATAAGTATGCTTATAACTTTATTAAAGGTTTTCAAGGAACTGTCGGAACTGGAAATTAATAGAAGCAAAAGTCATCTAGTTATCTTAGAGATTATTTAATATAAGGGGACTGGTTTTCAACTTTTTAAGGGATCTAAATAATGTCCCCTCCCTTTAAGTACCTTGAACTCTTTATTTCCTCAAGGAAGGTACTCTTCAAAGATTTACTTCCTATAATAGAGAAAATACAATGAAGATTGAGATGTTTGTGCTATAGAATTTTATCTAATATAGGCATAGTTCTTCTAATAAAATCTATCTTCAATTCTTTCCATTGTTATTGATCTTCCAATTTCTTCCTTTCTAAAGGACTAAAAATGGAAATTGAGAAGATATTAAGGAGATTCCCATAGAATGATGACAAGGACGGAGAATTCCTATCTAACTAAGTTGGAAGGATGTACGCAGATCACTTAAAGAGTGCATCATTTTTATAAATACTAGTAAAAAAGTCTTCCTTTGTAAGAGGCTATGGAGGTTAATGGTTAAAAAGGATTCCTTATGGGTGAAATGGTTTCACACATACTTTCTAAAAGATAAAAGCACATAGGTACTAAGGGCCAAATCACTTTTATGTTGGTTTTTTAGGTTAAGAGATGAACTAAGGGAGAAAATTCTATGAAACTTTAGGAAAGGAGAAGTTGCATCTCTTTTTGATGACAATTGGAGCAAAATGAATCCAATATGTAATAGCCCCTTGATGAACACACTAAGCAATAGTTACCCCATAAATACTAAGGTCAATAAGTGGATCAACCATAATCATTAACATGGTATTCTAGAACTTTTTTTAAAGACTATATTCCAAATTACCATCCTAACAATATGAGAAAAGATAAATATTCATAGTTGGCACATAATTCTAGTAGGTATACTAAAGCCTAGGTATGGGAATTATTCAGAGAAAAAAGAACTTATATGGATATCTAAAAGGTAATATGGAGAAGAAATCTACTACCGAAAGTATTATTACTCTTATGGGTTTTGGTAAAAAGGAGAGCTCCTACATTAGGCATAATCACTTTCCTAAACCGATACCTATGTATTATACAAGGAAGAATATGAAACAACATAACATTTAGTTTTCAAATTGTAGAATCTCTAATGCACACATATCTATTAGTAGAGAAAGGTTTGAAAAATATGGATATAATAAGTAGGTTCTAAGAAAATAAATGGCAATCCAAAGGAGACAAGTCGGTCCTTGAAATAGCATTTTAATAATATATATATTACCGATGGTAAAAGTGTAATAACAAAAGCTTTGGGGGATCTAAAAAAAATTGCACAAATGAAACATAAGCTTATTATATGGATCATATAGTAGTTAACCATTACCAAGGATAAAAGAAACATAAGCATTAAAATAACAAATGTACTAAGAGGTGGACTAGTTTGAAAAGGGGCTTCAAGTAATTATATAGTACATGCAATTCATAACTTCCACTCTTAGAAGTATAATAATTCTAAAGGTGATGATTCAACAAAAAACAAAAGGTCAAAACTTATAAGGCAAGGAATACTTTGGTAAAATTTATGAATGAAAAATGTAACTCTAATAAAGGACGCTCCAAGAGAAGCTTAAGTAACAGCCACTATTAATCCCAACTTAAGAATTGCCTACAATAATCTATTTGAAATTGAAGCATACAAAAAGATGTTGCTGGAAAGTGGAGCACCAAAGAAAAGAGAAAACCAGATCTCAGTAAGAGCTAATATGCAGACTAGAGAAAGGACACTTGTCTTTATGTGATAAATTATTTTACATACTTTTGAAGACACTATATGCTTCCTATTATTTAAATAATTCTTTTTATTTCTTAAAAAGCACTTTGTTATAATTAACTTAATAGAAACAATTTTGAGAAAATGTTTAACTTTGAGAAAATATTAATCAAGATGATTCATTGTGAGTTTAATTGTTACTATAATTTGAATTGTTTAGCCAAATAGTTATGTGATTATCAAATTGATTTCAATTTTCTTTATTAATTTTGAGAATGGATATTTGACTTTCGTAATGACATTTTTTTATAATTTGTACATATAATCAAGTTAGATGGGAATCTTTTTAATCACTTTCACAAAAAGAAAGAAAATATGAACAAGTGAGCATAAAATAAATTCACTCTACTAGCTTTAAGCCAAACAACAATTTTAAAGATAAGGAGTGGTTTTAGCATCCATTTAAAATGATGAACTAATTAAGCTAAGGGAAGCATTCTTAACAAGATATTTACTCTCACATCAAAAGGTCAAGTGCCTTTTTAAGTAAGCTTCTAAATGATCTTATGTGTTATTTTACAATTGGATTTTTTTACTTTTCTTTAAGCAAGGATCATAAAAATGATTAAATGTTGAAGCTTCTTTTTCATATATTCTTATTTTATACATTAGGTTGAATTTATGACCCGCGATTTGAAGCCAATGTTCTAAATAAGGAATTTCAAATGTGAAACAAAGTAGGGAAAAGTCCAATATTAAGACCAATATGGTATCATTTTAGTAACATATGGTAATAGTAAAGTCTATTTAAATTAGGCCTCTTATAGTTATTAAGCAAAATACGATCAATATGTTTCGTATGTATCTTATATTTGTCAAAATTTTATTATTGAAATAAAAAGCAGAGAAACGCAACAAAGAAAAGAAAGAGACATCCAGAAGGACTAGAAAACAATCATAAGGCTCTAAAAACATTAATATCTCACTAAGATGGAAATAATCTTAGAGAAAAGAAAGATCCCATCAAGATTCATCAGAAACCTAAAAGGAACCTAAAAAGAGAAATAATACGTGGAGCTTCATCATAAGAGATTCTAGAGACTTGTGCAAATTAAGATTTATTGAATCAAAAAGAGATGAACCCATTCAAGCCCTTTTGGAGGTGCTTCAACTTAAAGCAAAAAAATTGGAGCTCTCTTTGGTTGGTATTTTCCTTGACAAGTGCTTAGCATTTCCTATTGTTAACAAATGGGCTAATGATGCATGGAAAAATATGGGTTTGGTAAAAAATGTGGTAAATGAAGATGAATTATTTGTGTTTAAATTCAATACTAATGAGAATGCTCAGAGAGTATTAGAAGTAGGACCATGACGTGTCCTAAGACATTCAATTTTGCTTAAGAAATGGCACCTAAGGGTAACCATAGACAAAAGTAAAATAGAGACAATTCCATTATGGGTTAATTTTCATAGAGTCCCCTTAGAGTATTGTTTTATAGAGGGGATGAGCTACATAGCTAGAAAGATTAGGAAACCATTAGGGATTGATGAAAACATAATAACGATGAGAAGGACAAGATTTGTTATGGTGTATATTGATGATGATATCACTAAGAAACTACTAGATTCCCTAAGGATCATGACGTTGAATGAGAAGGGTGAATTGGAGGAGGACCCAATGGGGATAAAATATATGTGGAGACCTAAGACTAAAGAGGAAAGATGGTTTGAAGAAAGAAAGAGAATTTAGAAGAAAACAAAGTGAGCAAAGAGGGGATAGAATAAGTTGAATAATAAAGTAAGAAAGGAACCAAAATTAAGAAACTAGAATGATAGAACATATTGAAAAAAACCAGTGGGGAGAGAATGTACTAAAAGAAGAAAACTTTTCAGATACAAGGTCAAGATAACAATAAAAATTCTAATAAAGGAAAGCATACAGTACTTGATCAAGAGAATGAGCAGAATGAAACAAGGAGAACTATTTCAGTAGAAATTGGTGAAACCTCAATAACTAATTAGAATGATGAGACCTCTCTTAGAGCTGGTAGGAAATATATGAGAAAGAGGTTTGGCAAGAAAAAGAAATAATGAAGTTAGTAGTATGGAATTTAAGAGGGCTAAATAGCCTAAATAAACAACTAGTTGTTAATGACTTGATCAAAAGCAAGTTAACTGGTTCTGTTGGTTTACTTGAAACCAAAATATAAAAGGAACAAATGAAGAATAGCCTGTGGTTTTTAGGGGAAAGCTGGAAGTTGATCTCAGCTATGATAAGCATATGAGAGGGAGAATTATAATTAGGTATAATACCTAACAATTGGAACTAATTTTATGGGATGCTATGTACTAAGTGATAAATTGTGGCATAAAGATAAAAAAGTTATTTATTACTATTACAATCTCAAATGTGTTTACAGCTAACTATACATTCCAAAGACAATCTATATGGGAGGAACTGGTGAGGATTAGCAATATAAACAATCACCCTTAGAAATTCATAAAGGATTATAATTACACTCTCAAGATAAGTGAAACATAGGGAGGAAGAATCTGGACCAAGCAAAAATGTAGGGAATTAGAAGAACTAACAAAGCAAACTAGACTGACAAACCTTAAACATTATGGGAATGACTATACCTGGAATAATAAGTAGAGTGGAAGCTGGTTCTTGTTAAAGAAGCTAGATAGATGGATGATTAATGGAAACTAGCTAGCACACTTAACACTTAGCACTACAACTTTGAGGAATCTAATACCTCATATCATAATCCAAATGTGATTGAACTCAATATCCTAGCTGAAAGAAGGAGAGCCTTATTTATAGTTTAAAATCATTTAATGGAAAAGCCATAGTTTAGAGAAAACTTTAATGAAGGGTTAAAACTGTAAGCAAGGAATTCATAATTCTGAATAGGAGGAAACAAAAAAAGCATTAAAATAGTTGCAAAGATGTTAGAGGAGAATGCTAGCAAGACCAAAAGATAATTAAATAAGATAAGAGGAAAAAGTCCAAGTAAACAAATATAATAAGTGTCTAGAAAACAAAACTAGAGTGCAATGGCTAAAAGAAGGGGAAGATGCACAAAAGACTATATGAATTCAATAAGGGAGAAATAAGAACCATATGTAGTACCTAGAAGATGAAGTAGGACAGAAACTTTATGATTAGGAGCAAAAGAAAAGAATAACACTTAAGCATTTTAGCAAATAGTATGGGATAAAAGATGAAGTAAAATAGAAGATATAAAGAGGAGGACAAGGTTGAACTTATTAAAGAAGTTATTAGGCAAAGGATAAAAAGAAGTTGTATTTTCAACGAATCTAAACAAATCTTTAGGCCCTGATGGCTATAATAGAAGATTCTTTAAAAAGAATTAGAATATTATGGGAGGGGAAGTAATAAAAGCAGTAAAAGATTTCTTCATGAAAAGAACCTTCTTGAAATAATGGAACAAAACCTTTGTGAGCCTGATCCCTAAATAATAAAATGCCAAGCTATAGCAGTTTAGGCCTAATGTCTACAGTAACATACTCTACAAAACCATTACCGTGATAATAGTAAATAGTAGAAAGAAATTGGGGAAAATTGTTGATCCAGTACAGAATGCTTTTATCAAAGGGAGAACAATAAGCACAAACATCTTATTATGTGAAGAGATACAGAAAAGCTACAACACCAACATCGAAATAAAGAACTATTCTATAAAGATTGATCTAACAAAGGCTTATGATTCAATCAATTGTAAGTTCTTGTTGAGCATTTTAAATGCAGTAGAGTATCCTCCCTTATTTAGGAACTGGATTGAAACATGTGTATTTGTAGCTTCTCTAGCATTCTTGGTAAATGGTGAACTCACAAGCTGATAAGAGCCCGTAAAGGACTGAGGCATTGGAACCCTCTATCCCTATTACTCTTTGTGCTATAGATAGAGATGCTTTCAATCATAATTGTATGAAATGTGGAAAACTTTCTAGATTTTCAGCACCATTATAGATGTAAAGATAACAAAATAACACATCTAACTTTTGTAGATTATTTGTTATTTTTTATAGGGCAGACAAGCATTCAATCAAAGTACTCATGCAATCATTGGACAAATTTAAATCCATGTCAGTCCTCAAAATCAATATAAGAAAGAGCTATTTTTATCTATCCTTAAACACTAGTTGTGAAATTGCTTCAGAAGCTATGGAGAAAGGGCTAAAGGAAATCTCCCTATAAAATACTTACGGTACCAATTTCAACAAAAAGAGTCACTGCTGATGATTGTAAACCATTGATGGATTCCTTTGCAGGCAGAATAAATAATTGATGTAACAAGTTTCTAAGTTATGGGGCAAGACTACAAATGGTGCATACAATACTGAGCAACCTAATAAGCTACAAGATAAGCTACATATCACTATCAAAAAGTGTGTTAAAGGAGATAGATAAAAAACCAGGAAACTTTCTGGGGGGCAAGAAATAGAAGCAAGAAAGCAATAGTAAGATGGAACACAATATGCAAATCAAATTAACAAGGGGGCTTGGGACTATAATCAGTAAGATTATTAAATAGAGTAAGTCAGGCTAAAAAAATCTTTAGAGGTTATGCAGCAAGAAGGAAGATATGTGGGTGAAGTGAATTCATCATATATACATCAAAAAGATCAACATATGGAAACTTGAAATAAAGAAGAATATGACCTGGAACCTCAAGCAAATCGTATAGATAAGATAATGGATGTAGAACCTGATTATACACGTTGTTGGAAATGGATAAAATGAAATGATTTGGTTTGACAATTGGCATTTGAAAGGACCTCTATACAAAGTTGAGGAGTTACAAAACCTAAAGCTGGTGGTGAGCTTAGATGTTAAGGTTATTAGTTTGATTATAAATAATCAATGGAACTAGACTTATCATAGTAGTAGAAATGTAGACATCTTGATGGAAAAAATTCCAACATGTCATATTACTGAAAAAGATGAAGTGCAATGGATTACAGTGGGCCCAAAGACATTCAGAATAAAAACATGTAGAATTTTCCTACAAAGGAAGACCAGTAACATAGTAAGTTATAGAACTATAGTATAGGAATGTGATATTAACCCCTCACATGCATTCATACTTTGGGGCTTGTAAAAAGACTACCCATGAAGGATGGGATGAAGTTTCCCATAACTTTACTGGAGTGTGAACTCTGCCACCACCATCAGGAAACACAAGATCATCTGCTATTAAAATGCAATTATACATCAAAAATATGGAACAAAATGCAAGCATTACTCAGTATTAGGAAAACAACCAGCTCCTGGAATGAATTGATTCATTGGATAGAAAACCTCAAAATGGTAAACAAAGCAGACAATAAAGTAGTAAAGATCAACCTTGCATCTATAGTATATTACATATGTCAAGAAAGAA
Organism: Erythroxylum echinodendron; assembly: GCA_027575705.1. Lineage (NCBI taxonomy): Eukaryota > Viridiplantae > Streptophyta > Magnoliopsida > Malpighiales > Erythroxylaceae > Erythroxylum > Erythroxylum echinodendron. The sequence goes on from JANZXR010000005.1 coordinate 24,133,748, forward strand.
ACTTTAGAATTTTCTGGAAGAAGGAAAGAAGTAGAAAGACACTTTTCTAGCAAATATTTCTCTAGTGCAAACTCTCTATGGTAGCTAGACAATTAACAGAAAATTTATCCACAAACATGAAGTAAAGATGGCTAATGTACTAATTTTCCAAAATCCTTGTGATGATAAAGTTTAGTCGTTAATGCTTTTGTAACTTAGGTCACTTTGATCCCTAAAAAGGTTTTACAACTCCTTATTTCAAACATATATTTCTTAATTTCAAAAAACAATTGAAAATCCATGAAAAACCATTCTTTTTATCATATGTTCTTTATTATTTATTATTTTTCTTTATTTTTTATAAACTAAATTAGGATATAGATTTAGGTGAATTAAATCCTAATTGATTAGAATTATTTCTTTGCTTTAATCTAAGATTCTAGTTTTCATAGGAATTGTTCATTTTTCTTATTTTTTAGGTTAAAGTAACAATAAATGAAGATTTTTAAATTTTATATATAGGATTGAAGTAGCAAACATAAAAGGTCTTATATGTAATTAGGATAAAGCATGATGAAAGTTATATACTAAAAGGTAGGGCCATATAAATCTTCTAGGTTAAGCTTAAATGATAGACACTTAATTGATCATAATAATATCTTATATTTGATGTATTTTTGCTTGATAAAATATACTTTTATTGTATATTTGGTATATAATTTGTTCTAAGTGTGTTTATAGAGTATAATTGCCTTATGAACTTAAAGGAGAAGAATTCAGAAAAAAAACATAGCATAAAATGAAGATTTAAAGCATAGAAGGGATCCACGACCGTGCACTTCTCCAAGATCGTGCAGAATCATAATTTTTTCAGAGATTTTAGTTATGCATGGTTTAATGCACGACCTTGCATCAACCCATGCATCGATCAAAACCCTAGAATTTAATATAAAAGACATTTTTAGAATCAAACAAGAGGGAGAAATGTATAAAGGCATTCTCAAAACTCAGAGGCAACTCAAGGGGAAATTTTAATCTGGAGAAGCAGGAAAACATGAAGAATTTAACAAAAGATCTATCAAAATTTAAGATCAAACCTCTAAGTTGCAAGAGTGCTCGATAGAAGACAACCAAAGAGATTTAGAATAATGAACCCATCGTTTTCAATTCGTTTTTCTTTCTATTTATTTTCGATTTTGTGTTTGATCATGTGTAACTAAAGGTCTTGTTAGTATTTAGGTTAGATGAACCTTAAGTTGATGCTTTAATATGATTTGACTCTTTTATTAATGCAATTGGTTTGATTGATAGATTGTGATCCGATTATGTATTTTATTTGTGCTCTAATTGATTCGAAATATTAGATCATGACCTGATTTCATACATAAAGATTAAGAAATCCTATTTATGAATAGAGATACTATAATTGGAAGGATTTGATTGCAACCTTAGAGATAGGATGACATAAATCTTTCAGATTAGGGTCAAACATAATAGAAGGATTTACAAATTGGTAAAGCAATCTTATAAACTTTAACCTAAATAATTCAATTGAAAATCTTAGGATTAATTATTAATAAAGTCAAGGTCAGCTATTAACATAACATAGGAGTCTTCACGATCCAATAAATTAATAAAACTATTGCATAATAAAAGATCAATCTATTAGGAGTTTATGGGGATTCGAAACTTAGATACTAATCTTTTGATATCGGTAGTTTTCTTATTGCTTCCTTAATTCTATGATTCAAAATTCATTGATTCAATCTTGCTGCCCATTTATTTTAATTGCTTTAGTTTTATTTTCTTTTGATTAAAAATCATAAACAATTCTTAGACTAAATAATAGGAAACAACAATTATTGGTCATCACTGTCCTCGTGGTATTAGCTCATATTTATTGGTATTAGCTACAACTAAGTCGTACACTTATGATAATTCATAATTGACACACTCATTTTTAGTCAATCATTAAACATATTATAGGAATTCGTAGTGTGAATTAATGTATTCTCAAGTTTTCTAATTTTAGAGAGCTTTTGGTCAATCAACTTAAGAATAAACAACCTTTGCATCAATTGTAGTATGGAGTAGTATCCTTACTACTTTTTCTACAAATTAAAAATAGTCTTATATCATCTCATACAATATTTATTCTCTCTCTTTATCTCTCTATCTCTTTTTCACAATCTCTTGTTTATTTCTTGTGTTAATCAATATGAAAATAAACTAACATTCATAAGAAGGATTTGCCAAAAGAAACTTAACCTAAAAGATTGTCTATCTATAAAACAATATGTAACTGCACAAGATAGATTTTTGGTATGTTGGGGAAGAATTGCTACCTTTTCTTGGAAACTCCTTATGTGTGTTCAAACTCTTCTCCTCCGTTGTCTTTGGTTGCCTCATCTTTACTAATCTATAATTTTCTTTGTTCTTCCTTACTTAGAGACTTCCTTTTCTGTCTCTCTGTATTATTGTCCTTTTATTTCCTAACTAGCATTGTGTTTCCTCTTTTTAAGTAATTTTATATTTCCTATCTTCCATGGATTCAAGTTATAAGTGGTGTGGCCTTCTTACTGATAACTCTACACCTAATCCTAACTGTTGATCTCTCCTAACTCCAATAGGCATTTTTTAGAATTTCCCTCTATTATTATTTCTCTTTTATTATACTTATCATTTTTAAAACTACTTTTTAAATTTTCCTAGTTTATGTTAGTGGTTTTTTCCTCTAAAATATATGCACATACTACATCATCCTTAATTGGATCTTTTCCTTACTCTCTCCTTATAACTTTCTAACACTGGCTTCTCTTCCCTTCCCTACCAAGATTGCCACCCTGTTTCCTTCTACTGAATATCCTCTTCCTTCTAACATAACTTTTCCCTAGCCTGTTCAAGTTTCAAACCTCCTGTCTTTCCCTTCCTTACTAGGCTCAACCATTAGAACTTAAGATTAACAAATTTATAAGCCTCACAGTTGTAAATTTTTGTTTAAAGTGTCTTAAAGTGCTCCCTTTAGTACATTCCCCTACAATTAAGGAGGGGCACACTATTATTTCCCCACCTTTATATGTTCTTAAGTAAGGAGATAACTCTTAGGCATCTATAATGATTGGTTTACATTTAGGAAAAATTCCTACTTTCCTTACAATTAAGTAATAGACATGAAACATTGGAAAAAAATGGTCTCTTAAAAGTGCTCGTAAATGGAAGTCATTCTTTTCCATTCAAATTTACCTCTAAATAAAAGCCTTTAGAAGTTATAAAATCTAGACCTAGTCTACCATAAACTTCCTCCCAGATTGAGGTGATGAACTAATAGGCTTTATCTTCTGAAGCTTAGTACCTTAAAAACATCATATAAGGACCTTAGGGAGAATATGCCTTTAATTAATGTTTCTACTACTCATACCTTAAGATCCATATATGTTTTAATGCCTTAAGTTGATAACACTCTTAAAATAAGTGAGGTTCCTTAGGCATCTACGTTTGTTAATATCTCTTTAAGAGGAAATTATAAATTAAATATAGGGGGATTACAAAGGGAATAAACACACTTAATGGATCCCTTGATGGCTTTAAAGAATTTTGAAAGGAGGAAATTGGGTCACAAAAATAAGAGCTAGATCTCTAACTTTCCAATTAAATAATGATTTTCTTTTCTTAGAATGTTAAGGGGCTTAATGACCCAAAAAATATAATATGGTTTCAAATTATATTAGATAAATAAAACTGAAGTATGTTTGGCCTTATAAAGACTAAGTTGAAGAATGAAAATATACCAATATATGGTTGTTCAAGAATAAGTAGATACTCTTAAGCAATCATGATAAACATCATCTTAGGAGAATTTTGGGAGCTTATGATCCTAATAACATTAAGGTCATTTGATTTTCTACCTCCTCACATTGTATTCATATGCTAATAGATATAAGGTACATCCTAGTCACATTTATGTAAGCCTCAAAAGTTTCCTTTAAAAAACCATCCTTAGGAATGAGTTATTAGCGTTTAAGATATTTATAATGGAACTATGAATCTTCTTAAGGAATTTTAAAAGCTCTATATTTTCCTTAGAATATAAGGGAGCAATTGATGTGTTACTAAACCATGCAAGGAGTTGAGATCTTATCTTACCAACTTAGAGGTGATAGACTTTAAATCCAATGATTGTTTCTTAACTTGGTGTAACAAACATGACAGATTATGGATCATATGAAAAAAAAACTAGATAGGGAATTGGTTAATTGTGAATGGATTTAAAGATTTTAATAAATTAAAGATCATTTCAATATCTCATTATGTTATAATCACTCACTAATTAAGATTTTAGATCTTAATAAGGGTTGTGGAAGAACTCACCTTTCATTTTCTTTTATTTTTTCATATAATGCTAATGGATTCCATGATGGACTAGATGAGGGCTTGAGATTGGACGCTCATGGCTGTGCATATCATAAGTTCCATAGGAAACTCATGATAATAAAATAGAAGCTTAAAAATAGAAAATTGAAAATGCAAATTAAAATTAAGAAATCACAAAAATATGTTAGATACAATTCGATGCAATATCAGAGAAAGCTTTATGATTGTCATGCAAATATACCTTTAAAGCTTAAGTAAGAAAAAGGCCTTTTATACTTATAATAAGGCTTTGGAAAGTTGTAAATTTATGCTAGTACAAAATTCAAGGGTGATGTGGCTCAAGGAAGAGGATTGCAATACGAGTTTCTTTCATAGATAAATTCTTGCTGGAAGAAATCACTACAGAATCTCAAATTTTAGAAATGATTAAGTTATGATCCTTATTAATCAAGGAGAAATTTTGTCCCATAGTAGGAATTATCATCAAAATATTTTGGGTTCTTAAATAAGTAATTCCTCACTAAATTCATTAATCAACTCTATAGTTCTTAGAATGTTGAGTTGGTGACAAGCTGAGTTTCTCACTAAGCCTTTCACCATGAAAGACATTGAAGAGGTCATATTCAATCTTAACCTTAACAAACATGTCTAGATTATTCAAATGCCTACTTTAACCTAAGGCTTTATATTGAAGAGGTTTGTTCAATATTAACCCTCATATAGCCCTAAGCTTTAATAGTGTTAATGCCTACTTTTACCAGAGTCCTATGACTCTATTAAAACATATGTTTGTTAAGTCAGGAGGACTTCACGATGATTAATTTTGATGAAAATCAAATAATAATAGTGTTAGAAATAAATGAACTAGTTTGATGAGTGTGTTAAGTATGCAGAAGTACAAAACGCAGAAGAAAGAAAAACACAGAAGAAGTGGAGAACACAGAAGGAAGCAAAACTCAGAAGGAAGCAAAAGATATATAAGAAGCAGAAGATACAGAAGAAGTAAAAACACAGAAGAAGCAGAAGATACAGAAGATATAGAATAAGAAAACACAGAAGAAGCAAAACACAGAAGTAAAAATACAGAAGAAGCAGAAGATACAGAAGAAGTAAAAACACAGAAGAAGCAGAAGATACAGAAGAAGAAAACACAGAAGAAGCAAAACATGGAAGAAGCAAAACACAGAAGTAAAAATACAGAATAAGCAGAAGATACAGAAGAAGTAAAAACATAGAAGAAGCAAAAGATACAGAAGAAGAAAACACAAACGATACAAAGAAGAAGATACTCTAGTATATCGAACAGTTAGTTAGCTAGAGTTAGTTACAGAACTTAACTGAATAACAGTTCTACAAGATTCAAAAGGCAGTTACCAAGATTCAAGAAGCAGTTATCAAGAATCAAGAAGCAGTTGGAGACTTAGAATATAAATACTAGTCGAAGTCAAAGATTGAACAACTTTTCTGAAAACCTTTAAACAATTATTGATCTTGAGCTTTCAAGTGTTTACTTAGAAAAGAAAAATTATGTAGTGCGATACTAAGAGAGAAAACCCTACTGTAACAAAAGCTCACAATATATTTCTAGTGAGAGAAAGAAAAGGCTAAGAGCCTGAAGAGGCTAAGATAGCTTAAATAATACTTGGTGTAAGAGACCTGAAGAGGCTCTAGAAGGGAAAAAAGAATAATTGTAAATTTGTTGAAGTATAGTGAAAACTCAGACGAATTCTGAGGACTGAACGTAGCCTACGGTTTAGGGTGAACCAGTATAAAAATCGCAATGTCTATCTTCTATCTTTCAACTTATTCTATTTTGTTTTTAAAACAAGTATATAGAAGTTATTTACGATTTAACTACATAGCAATTTTTGTATAACTTTTGTGATATTCTTTTAACAAGTTAGAGAAGTTCTTAAAAAGAAATATTAAAGATTTTGTATTCACGAAAAGAATACACAATTCAACCCCCCTTCTTGTGTATATGGTATATTGTACGTGAATTCTATATTAACGTGTAATTTACTTCAATGTTTATGAAGCATTTTTTAATTATTCTCTACCTCCAAGTTGTTATTATCTTAGGATAAAACTCAGACTTCTAATCCCTCATCCTTGAAATAATATAGGCCAATATCTTATTACAACACCTTTCACAAGAAAATCTCTAAGCATCTGTCCTCAAATTCAAACACATTTTACTTTCCTTTTTATGTCAATCATAAGCTTCTTTCATTAAGGGAAGAATTAAATTCAAACACATTTTACTTTCCTTTTTATGTCAATCATATGCTACTTTCATTAAGGAAAGAATTAAACGGTATAAAATTATGTTTATCCAAGAATAATCTTAGAATTATCTCCTAAAATGCTATACTAATAATTATGCTTAAGGATTGATATTCACAAAGCCTTTAATATGGTGAATTAGGACTTTATTCTCTTCTCCCTTTAGGCACTTGGGTTCCTAGATCTTTTCATAACTTAGATAGACTAATATCTTAACTACCATTTTTGAGAGTCCTAAAGGCACTAGATAAGGTGACCCTCCTTTACCTTATCTCTTTACCATTTGTATTCAAGTTTTATCAAACATCATCATCAAGAACCTAAGTATTGAGAATGTGTTCAAGTTCCATAAGTGTAGGAACTTATGAATAACTCATCTAGCATTTGCAGATGATCAGTTGATATTTTGTAAGCTACTATTACTTCCTTTGCCTATATTATAAAGTCAATTTGTGAGTTTGACACCCTTTTAAGACTCTACACCAATACAGAAAAAAAATTCTAATGGTGTTAATAGATGCTACCAAATCAACTTATGAACTTGTTAGAATTTCAGGATTGGCAACTAAGGCTCCACCGTTTACCTATCTACGGGTCCTTACAATGAGAGTCTCATATATGGATTGTCAATAGATATTTGAATTGATAATAAGGAAAACTAGAAGCTGGACTTCCAAATGCCCTTCATTTACTATTAGGTTGCAATTAATTTTATCTATCCCTAGTAATTCAAATTTTCATTGGTTAGTTCATATCATTCTTTGTTAGAAGTTACATAAGGATATAAAAAAGCTACTAAGGAACTTCCTTTAAACTGGGAAAGGGAATTCCAAACCATTTGCTTTGGTAAGTTGGAGAGATATCTATTGATGCATATCAAAAACAACAAAAAATAAAACCTAACTTTGCACAACTAAACTTATAGGAGTGATAAAAAAAGGATCATATATAGAGAGAGGTGAGATTAGCTTTTGTAATGAATAAATCAATGCATAAGATTAGGGGGTTTGGTTGAACTTAATTGATAAAATGAAATAAAATTAAACTATGGAAGACAAATCAAATCAAACAATTCAAAATTACAAGATTAATCAATAGGTGGTTTTAGCCTATTACTCTGTTTAATCTCAACCTTCACATAAATGTGAATAATCAATAGTAATGTTGTTCTCATACCTATTTTTGAAACTACTAAACTTAGATTAACAACAAGCTCTATTAATCTTAATTTTCCTTTATATTTTAACTAATAAAAACATGCTCTTTAATTAGTTCTAGCCATCAAACAACTCAGAATATATAAGCTCTCCATATTTAATGTAATAGTCGCATCACAATAGGAAAACATGTTAATCTAAGCAATAACCATATAAGTTCGGATCATTTAACTTATGCTATGTTATCCTTAATGATGCATGATTATTAGTTTACCACGTATGAATCAAGTTTTTACAATGATTACATATTGTAATCAAGATCCTAGCAATAAATCCATACATAAACAAGCTAGCTTGCCAACGTAAAATAGTTCATACATAAATCACAAACTTTAAACATAGAATAACATAATCAATTTCAAAAGATCTTTTCTTCCAATGCAACTTCCGAGCAATAATATGGGTCAAAATGTAGCACAATGTGAGCTTGGTTTGTCCAATAACTAATTAGGAAAGCATTCTAGTATGGGTTGAAAATCAATACAAAAGAATAAGGAAAGATAAGAAATGCCTAAGCTTTTTCTTTTTATTTTATATGGAATGAAAGAAACCAAAGAATCTTTAAGAATACTTAATTTGAGAAGCATACAATCGCAAATAGAACATGTTGGTTGAATAAAGAAATACTTGTAGCACACCAAGCCGATGAAGGCTTCAGCTATTCTCTCAGCAAAAGATGGAGCCTAGAGTAAACTGGCTATTTTCACTTCTAGCAGCTGTATAGATGATAGGCTGCAATTTTACTCATCTTTTTTCTTATAAATCTAAATTTTGCTGCCTCTCTAGACTTCTTACTGAATTCTTTTACCTTAAAAAAATGTAAGGGTTAATGATACATAGTAAATATTTATTTTGGGCTTGGAACGAAAGAAAATTCTACACCACTGAACGTATAAGATGGTGGCAGAGGCGTAATTTCGTTCCTTTCTAAATTATTATATAAATATTCATGCTTTTTATGTTACATTTCAATCTGTATTAAAAATATAATAATTTTTTTCTTTCTATCTCTTGTTAACTTAATTGTCAAAAGTAAAACACTGGACAAAACTCCTACATTTGATTTTGTAGCGCTGGAAGAAGTTACCCAGGGTCCACAATAGAGACATAGACACCGAAAGCTCGTACCACAAATCCAGATATCGAGAGCCTACGTATCAAGTGGCGCATTTAGACCACAGACCAAACATCAATAATAATAAAACGTGGTTTTAGTTACTGAATCATAATACCTTATCTAAACTCTCATTCATGATAATATGCTTTATCATCTGCCATTGAAATATTTCTCTCTATCTACTTTACCAAGAACGTCTTAAGTTATGTTGAAAATAAACTTACTAAAAGACGATTAACTTGTTCTATAAATTAAGTTAACCCTACTTAAATTAGTCAATTTAGATTAGTTAAACTTGCTCTCAAATTTTCTGATTTCAAATAGTGTTGTAGAGACTTTATTTAATTCTTAAATGCTTTAACCCGTAACTCTCTTCCACCAGTTTGCGTGTTCGCGCACACCATTGATTTTACACTGAACGTGTTCACGCACACCAATGATTTTACATTGCCATCAACTTGAAATTCGGCAAACTTAATACATAAATTCCTCCACAAACGTGTTCGTGCCCATATATAGGGTGCACGATCAGTAACAGAGTTATTCAATGGTTGTAGGTACGTAAATGATTAAACTTCACGAAAGCCAAGCAAATGGTCCAATGAATTTACCAGATATCTCACTATCATAATGATTATATACTTTGATGAGCATGCCCATCTGCGTTCCCAAAAGTTGACGGTGAAGCTCACAAGCTCTTATGGAACATTAGAGAATACAGGAAACAAACGTGATACCATACGAGTATTATTTTGGTTTGGTAAAACGAGAAATAAACATATAGGCAAGAACAACTGTTGGGAAAGTCTGAAGGGGTATGCCATACACAGGACCCACGAGTATCATGGCAAAACTGAGAGTTACAGGACCACTTCGAAGAGCTAAAGCGCGTTGAATTTGCACCAACCACTGACCACTGTTTCATGTAACACAGCCGCTTCAGGAAAAAAAATGTCCGGTACTCTATTCTGCAAAAATTTTAAAGGTAGTTTTCTGATCTATCACTACTCAACAGATTATTCACAGGAATAGAAAGGTATAACATGTGCTGCTTGCTCTAACGCTACTCTTGCTGGGTCCTAACAATTACAAATCTACTTCACTCTTACGTTTCTGGAGTTCTTGTACAATAACATGTCTATTTCACCACCTATGTTCACGTAGTGTATATGTGACCATATATGGTTTCTGATGGCGCTCAATTCCCAACCAGAGTCTTGGCCTAATTCTTGGTGCCATGGGCTTTCCTTTAACGAAATATACTTTAAGTAGATTTACCACGTGGACTAATACTCTTTCCAGTTCTTTTAATTTGGTGGAATTGTACCAAACACTGCTATATTTGGAAGGTTAATACGTATGAAAAGGAACTTTCATATTTGGATTATGAAGACCAGAATGCATGTGATTGCTTACTTTGGTTGGCTTGTGCCGAAGTTCTTAAACTTGCTGACAGATTTCAAACACTTCTTGCATGCAGTGTACTTAACTGATTAATGGACACTTTAACCTTGGTAGATAAACACGTGCCCTTTAATGCTGACGCCTTCTTTCGTCTATTTCTTTTTGGGAGGAAATGATGACCTTCGCTTTGAATTACTACCAGTTACTTTCCACGCATCTTATATACAAATCTATAATCAGATTTGAAAGCCAACATAGGTCAGAGACGGGACTTGATCCTCTGTCCCAACAACCCTGGCCCAACCCTGTCCCATTGCATCCCAGGGATATTGGGACAGAGGATTTGAGGGGGTCAGAGACGGACCCACATAAATAGGTGGTTTGGATGTAATGGGACAGGGTTGGGCCAGGGATATTGGGACAGAGGATTTTGCAGGTGGTGGGGAGCGCTGATCGGAAAAAGAAGTGGAGGGTTATGTAGATCAAGAGATGGTGAG
>JANZXR010000005.1:24155329-24174575 GCA_027575705.1 Erythroxylum echinodendron
TACTTAACCAATTCTTTAATTTTATTATTATCAAAACAAAGACGGATTTAAATTGTCAACCTCCATTGGTCCAACAATCTTGAGTTTAATAAGTGATTAATATTTAATGTGAGAGGATGTAACTCTTTAACTTTCTAATGAAAATTTATAAAAACTAGTGATATAATTCATTTGATTTTAAATAATTTTTCACAAACCATAGACACATTATATTTTTCAAATATTATTATCCACACCAATGTACTATAAAAAATGAATTTTATTTTAAGCTTGATAAATATGAAATTTTATAATAATTATAAAAGTAAAAATAACATTTATAAGAGGTAAAATTAACCTCAAATACTATTTTCACATAATTCAACAATTTTTATAATTATTTTCTAAATTCATTTACCATGATGAATTTCTTAAAAATTTTAAAATAGGCCTTTTATGTTTAAAATATAGTATTTTTAAAATTTTATTGATTTTAAAATGTAGAGTAGAGAATGAACAAATTTTATATTGTATCTTTGATTTACTAAAAGATATTCACTTACTAAAGTGAATTTTTATATAATTTTATACTATATCTGTATTTTATAAATTATTTTAGTCAAAATTCTTTATGTTGTATCTCGATTTTTAAAAAAAATATTTATTTCAAATACATATAAAGTAGAAACTATTTTCATTAAGATATGCCATATGTCAAGTCCTCCTAAAATTAGCTCTATATTTTTTTTTTTCAAAAATTAGCTCTATAAGTATTTATGTATATATACATATAGTACTATAAATACAATGAATACCATATATTTCTAGTCTATACGTATAGAAAAATATATATTCAAGGCACTATTTATATAGTTATATTATGAGCTTGTTACACATGTCTTAAGATTTAGAAAATATGCATGTATTAATTAATTTGCATGATGTTTTATTTATATATTATTAATTAATGTATAACTGGTTATATTTAATGAAAATAAATGTTAAAACGGTTGAAGTACATTAAAAATTAAATAATTTATGTATGTTAATTTACTTTCACAACTAATGCATTAATTTTGCATGATGTTTTATTTTATATTTCGAATTACTTTATGTAAAAATTTAATATTATACTATAAAATAGTATTTAATACGCTCAATTTTTTAATAAGTAACAATCTTTGATCTATCTTGACTTATTACGCATTTGTTTTTCGTCTTAAAATTTAATATCGACGTAGTATATATTCTATTAATCTTAGAATTTTCCTCAAAATTTTTAACGTTAAGAATAAAATTTCTTTATACTTTTTAATTTAATTTTGACTTCTAATGCGTATACATATTTCCATTTATTTTACATATATATTGCTTTATATTTTTCTGAAAGTCTATAACGTTTTATTTATGTACGTATATCTAGAGTCACTAAATTTATAACTTCAACATTATATTTATTTAATATGATCAAATTTCAAAATAATTAAATGATATCAATAACTAATAATTTTTAATATTTGTAAATTAATCTCAAATTTTAAATTAATTATTCTCCTAAAATTTTAACGTTAATGTAATATTTACTTTTTAAAATTAAAGTTAGTTTCACTATATATCAAATTACGGTGAATCTAGCTAGGTCTACTTTTTGTATATATAGTTAAGCAAATCGATCACTCTTTCTCCCATCAAAACCAAAAATTTTGTAGCTTGACCATTTCCTGATGACGAGGCCCACAAGCACAGGCACCAAAACATTATATTCCAAGTCATATAGTTTATCTTTAATTCCCAGTCTTTCTAATGCTGCCACTCTCTTCAATATATAGTTGTTCAGTTGGGTTCCTCGAGAACTAGCCAGCAAAATACATTAAAAAAAGATCAGTTTTCCTTGCATATTTCTCCTTCATCTTGCTTTATACATTTGAGTTATCCTCAACAAATTCCATGAACAATTCTCTTTCTCTTTCTCCATCCTCTAGTGAAAGAACATGTCATGCTTCTGAAGAGAGCAGTTGGACTATGTACTTGGAAGACTTTTTTGCCAACCACAACCAGGATAACCATGATTCTTCCATTTTTGATGAAGAAACTTTTCCAGAAGTCTCGGATGCTGCTTCTTTGGTTGGGAAGAAGTCCTTAGAAAGCAAGCCAGCTATTGGGTTATTATCTACTAATCAGAAAAGCTATAACAACAGGTTGGGTTTCAAGAAAAGGCAAACCAAAGAAGCCATGGTTGATGATGCTTTGGAGGATACTGCTAGTTCTCCCGCAAATAGCCCCATGGTCTGAATGTTTCGCTGATTATCAGATTTTTTTTTTCCCTCAGTCTTAACATTACGTCAGCTGCTCATGTTATATAAACATAATTTACAAAGGGTTGTCAAGTATATGAAGTTATGAACCCATATTCACAAAAGCTATTCCTTAGCTTTTTTCCACCAGCTTATGTTCCTGGGAAGAATAGTTTCTTGGCAATAGTGTGCTCCTTTAACTTTAAACTTTCGCTGCTGGGAATAGGTTTATGATGTGAACGTCCAGTTCAAAAAGAATACAAGGCAAAAAGTTGAAGTGTGCACCTCTCAAGTTAAAACATCTGTTCGATACCTTTACTTTGGCAGTTTTGATGATCAATTCTTGGATTGTCTTTTAGCTCACTGTTTCTTATACCTAACATGAGTTTGGCTTTGTCGTTATAGGGGGAGAGCAGTGCTTTATGCAAGGGACGTGAAACAGGTAATTTGGGTTTTCTTGGATGTGAAAATGACACCATAGAACTAAAGCAAAGTGGTCTGTGCTTTGTTCCTGTGTCCACGGTAGTGAACTTTCTTGGTTGATTCCACTTTACCACCCCTTTTCTCACCCCTGACAAAAGGACCACTTACCTGTGCCAAATACGTGTTGCATGTAGGAAATGAACACGACATGGATGTAGCCTGCATTAGACATCAAGACCAATCCTGCTTGTACAACCTGCAACATTTGAGATATATGGGTTGTATCTGGCCTGAATTTATCAGGGAAAGAAATCACAATCATGAGGACCATGTAAAGTTTTAAAAATTCATTCAGATAACTCATGTATTCCCGTCTGGCTGGATGTTCTATAGTCCGACTTGTACTATTCATGTGAGATCAGGCTTTAACACGCCTTCCAAGGATTAGATTAATTAAGCTATTAATTAATTTCTTCAGCTTTTTTGGGGTAATAAAAGTCCCAACACTTCAATTATGGTTTTAATCAGCTTGTTCAACATGGCTTGCAAGTATCATGCGGTAAAATGATGTCTGGCATATGCATGATGAAAAGAATGTGTTTGTTCTTCTGTTGTTTCTAGGGTAGGCAATTCACCTCCAAATTATGCAACAGGATTCGCAATTTCGTATATATATGCATTCATGTCGGAGCGAAAGCTGTATGGATGGACCACTATCTCGCTATATGTAGCTGGCCTTCCATTTGCCTTTGAAGTCACAATTTTCTTCACCAAGAAAATTCAGTCATGTGTGACTTTTCAATTGACTCCTCTCCGAATTCGATCTTGCATAAAATGATAGCTTCAAGAACCATAACTACAGATCATGACATGAAAACTTTCCAACTTGGATTAGCTTTACTTCATTTATGTACATTCTATTCTCGTATACTTTTTAATTTCAAATCTTTCAGTCTAGGGTGTGAAAGTTTGGCTGTCATTTTCCTCGCGACGCTACGACATTTTCAACACGAAACGAACACCCCACTCGATCCCCCAACACGTTGGGTTTCAATAAAATATAATTTCAAGTACAAACTAAGCATTATAATGTTTGTTCTTTTCTGGCTAGCTGATTATTACCTTGCCTTTGAAAATTGACTAGTAATTAAGATACTTTAAGTTCAGACAGGCAATTAGTGACTTAAAGAATGATTTAAAACTTATACCAGACCGGTTAATTCAACCGAAATAATATAAATAGGCTTAATTTTCAGTCCGGTTTATATTCATAATCTTTTTAAGTTAAAACCGGCTGGTTAACTGGCCGATTTTCTTTAAAAACACGTTAATAACTCATCCTGTCACTTTTTAGAGAATGTGAGATGGATATTTCTTCTAACATATGAGACCCACCCCAAGTAACAAGTTTCACCCTACCCTCTCCATGCAAACCAACTCATGTTCATTGTTGTCCATGTCAAAAAATGTTTTGACATTTAATTACAATATAGGAAAGTTGAGAAAGCTAGAGTTTAAAATTATTTTAAATATTTTTCCTATCTTTTATTTTTCCTTTTTTTAATCTTAAAAAAACTTAGTACAGTACAACATTAAATAACTATTAATAAAATGAAGTATTGATAAAAAGAAAAAAGGCGTTTTAATTTTCCATTTTTATCTCCTCTGTTCTCCCTGTTGTTATCGAAGGGAGCCTGGTCCCCCGGAACTGAAAGCCTTTGAATCCTTTTCAATTAACCTGTCTTTTGAGACTTTCAGCATTCATTGTAAAAGTTATCTTTTTGTTTGTTTTTATTGAAAGAAGTCAAAAGGAGGTATTTTTCTCGTTAAATGTGGAGCGCTGGAGAGCCTGCGGATTCCTACTACCAGGTCCGGCCTGAGTGCACGGATGTTCCCAAAACCAGATTCAAAATCAAGGTGTGGGTTTTTTGGAGAAAGTTTGCATCATTTTTTGCGGATAAAAATTTTCTCAATTTGGATCTATGTTTTGTAATTTGATGGATATTTTGGAGCACCCATTTGGATATTTGTGGAAATCAATGTTTTTCTGTTGTAAATAAAAACTTACGTTTAATATTTAGATTAACATTTCAAATGAACTTATTCCTTGTCGAATGCCAATTCTTCTCATTGGGATCATTGCAAAAGGTTTTCATTTCTGCATTTTGATTGAAGACGTGACTGAATTCCTATTATCACTGAGTTGAAAATTTTATACCTGCCTGTACTGTATAGCATTCAGTTGGGCCTGGTTAATTTAGAACAAGGAAAGTTGAGATAAATTTATTTAAGACTGCACTTACGATCAGGCTTCATCTTCTTTACCATTTGTTGTTAACGATGAGATTAGGCCAATAGAGTATAAAAAAGAGAGAGAAAGTTTCTCCTTTTCTCTAGGCCATGCCCAGCTCACACCGTCATTGGAACATGAATCATCTGACAACTGTATGCTCTTTATTCTTGCATAAACCTTCGTGGGATTGCATGTTGATGGAATAACTGCAGCCTCCTCTCTTAAAAATGTGCTACTACAGGCTGGGAAAACTCTTAAGTGTTAGAAAATGGCAGTCTTCATTTAGTCCAGAGGGATACCTGGATATAGGCAAGACCCTGGGTCGAATCCAACGTGGGGTAAGTGCATCTCCTGGATCCAGATCATTCAACCAATCTGAAAGATCAATTCTCAGTTTTCATTCCCCATTTCTTGTGTTGTTTCATTCTATCCTTGGTTATGTGTTCATTTAGGGGATCCATCCATCAATTAGAGGAGAAGTCTGGGAGTTTTTGCTTGGTTGTTATGAGCCTAAGAGTACATTTGATGAAAGAGAACAGATACGTCAGCATAGAAGGTAGCTGGCTTCAAATGCTTTACTTTTCATCAATGAGATCTTGCTGATAAAAAATATTCTTATGGGTTCACAATTATAACGTCTATACAAGCATGATTACTTAAAATATTTTCATTGGATCCTGTACTTTTGGATTTGAGAATGTAGAATGGCTAATTGTCCATTGGCAGATACTTTTTCATCTCTATATTGCATGCCAACAGGAGAATTACTAACATATATTTTCCTCTTGAAGTTGAGTTATCTTGATGTTAAGAAAGATATTTGTGTTATGCTTACTTGAAAAATGAAACATTAAAGCATTTGATGACTTCTTTCATTTTAGAAGACATTTGAAATTTGACGTGATGTTACAACATCAGGATTCAATATGCTAGGAGGAAGGATGAATGCCGCCAAATATTTCCTGTTGTTGGAAGTGGCAGGTTTGTTACAGCACCGGTAATTACTGAGGATGGC
This sequence comes from Erythroxylum echinodendron, assembly GCA_027575705.1. NCBI lineage: Eukaryota > Viridiplantae > Streptophyta > Magnoliopsida > Malpighiales > Erythroxylaceae > Erythroxylum > Erythroxylum echinodendron. The sequence continues at coordinate 24,161,334 of JANZXR010000005.1, forward strand.
CAGCCTATTCATGAGCCATTGGTAGTTTTAGAAACAAATCAAGAAAAGGGCCCATCTTCCTCCATGGATGGTGATACTGCTAATGGCATAAATCAGTCAAGTATAAACGCTTCCAGTTCAGAAATGGTTAAAGAGCTTACTAGTCATGGTCCTTTGGACAAAAAAGTAATTCAGTGGATGTTAGCCCTGCATCAAATAGGTGTGAAATGTTGATAACATCTCAATTTTTTCTTTGCCTGGTATATCTATAATAACGCATAATTTATTTCCAAAAGCATTTTATTTCCTTCATACACCAGCTATTATTAATCAATATGGTTGATTTCTGATTCATTTCTACATTTCCTGTTGTTACACTAGTTTTGGCTAATTCATTTCTTTGTAATGTAACTTCTCTCAGTCTTTATTTCTCTCTCTTTATTATTAGAAACTTTTGGTGTTAGAAAGGTTGTGGTTTTATTATTATGAACTCACTGAGATATAATTGCTGTTCTGAAGTTGTGTACCTGCACATCATGGCTTTTTAAGACTTCTCTTTAGTGGTTATAATAGCATCATTGTAAAGAAATATCATTTAATTTCTCTTTTTAATGATATTTTGCTGGATTTTTAATCATGGTAGGACTTGATGTCATTCGCACGGACAGGACATTGGTATTTTATAAAAAGCAAGAACATTTGTCAAAACTTTGGGATATTCTAGCAGTTTATGCTTGGTTTGATACCGATGTTGGCTATTGTCAAGGTAAATAGCTAACTAACATGCTTTGTTTTAGAGATGATTAGTGTCAGATACTTTTTCTTTTAACTTTCAGGTTTCTCAATTTCATATAACATTTTTCATTTAGCTCGAGATTTCATATAACAATTTTCATTTAGCTCGAGATTTGGTTAAGTAGTATGGTTGTGTACTTGATTCTGCTTATATAAATAAGTGACATTCTTCATATAATAACTTACAGAAGGTAATAGATAATATCATAGTACTTTAAAAAAATACATTGGCATCTTTAGTTGTTCCATTATGGTACTGGGACAACTGCTGCTGAACTCTTATGCTTCCTCTTGCCTCTCTGGGTAAAGGTACGGCATCATAAATGAGTATGTGAATATCATCGAAGACTGATAAGGTGGATAAATTATTTTTCCTTCAAGTACTCATCAAAAGAGAGAGATTCAATTATCTTACTTGAGGATGGGACAGAAAGCCATATATATTATTATGTAGATACCTGAGCAACTGTGACCACTTGGCTGCAAGAAAATTTAAAACCTTAGTTGGAAGTTTATTTGTTTTGGGTTTGCTTACTTTTCTAGTTTCTCCTCATTATGCACTTTGATTTGTTTTGTAGAATTGCAAGTTCCTTCTGCTTGAAATTCTTGGGTCTTCTGTTACATCGTAGACTGAGATATGCAATTTTCTTTGTCAGGGAGAAATCGTTATGTGTTACTGTTTATTCTGGAACGGAATAAAAGGCAAACGATGGTCTTTTCCTGAAACATCTTGTTGGCTTACGCCTACAAGCATTATAAATCACTGCAATTTTACATGTTCTTAGCTTTTACTTGCAGTTGGCTCGAAAATTTGGCAATAATTATTTGTTATCTTCTCCCTCTCACTGTCTGCCTACATATATACATATATATATATAAACATATCTTAATTTATGCACATGTATGAATGATTGAATTTTTATTCCTTCCACGAGTTGATTTATTCATTCTATGAGCAAAGGTACTAATGTTCATGTCCCCATTTCATGCAACAATTTGATATCTTTTTGATTTGTTTTTTCACATTGTTACTGGGCAGGAATGAGTGATCTTTGCTCCCCTATGATAATACTTCTTGCAGATGAAGCTGATGCTTTTTGGTGCTTTGAGCGTTTGATGCGCAGATTGGTATCTTTGTCCTGCTTTTCTGACTTTTTATCTTTCTTTTTATTTTCTTAAATTTCTAGTTTTACTTAGTTTTCATGATATTTGTGCATACCACATCATATCCTCTATCTTGTGCCTTCTATCTGATTGGTATCTGTGAACAGAAGAGAAAAAGGTTGAGGGAGATTAATTTGGTTTTAGATGTTTCAACTTCCATATCTTTTGAGTTTATAGGTTATAACTATTTACACACTTCAAAAATCAACAATATTTACGCATTCATTTTTGTACCTTATTTCCATCTTGAACTCATTTTTCAATTTTGATTGTGGTCTATGTTTAATTGGGGCTAATAGTCCTCCCTTTAGGATTTCTGGTTCAATTTAAATTTTCATGCACTAGTGAATATCCTTGGGTATTTTGGCTTACTTATATGATTTGTTCCATGTTGTCTATTTCGTTGGAAGCATTTATTTTGTTCAAGGTCTAATGGTTTTGGAATTAATACCACGGTCATAACTAACAATCCTGTATTTGATTAGAGTTTAATGATAGGCATACCATTTCTTTCTACTGGATCAGCTAAAATGTCTCATTGGACCTTCTATAGTCGTATTTCCTCACTTTTTTCTGTTAATTTCCAATTTCTTATGTTCTGTTCTTGCTTGAAATTTTAAAGAGGGGGAATTTCAGATGCACTGAAAGTTCTGTTGGTGTGGAGACGCAACTGAGCAATTTGGCTGCAATTACTCAAGTTATTGATCCAAAACTTCATCAGCATTTAGGTATTGCCTTAGATTTACGTTTCATTACCCTCTGTATTTGACTCATTTTTAATGTTGCAACATTGTGTAACAATTCCTTTACAATGCCCCCCCCCCAGTTCTACATTACTTAGTGTTCATGATTTCCATTTTAAGATATAACTCATTGAACAACGGAGAACCATTTTAAGATATAACTCATTGAACAACGGAGAAGTGTTTGCTTTAAAATTTTGAATATAGCCAATGATTTTAAGCCTGAGTCTTACTGTGTTTTGGGATGTTTATGAGCACAAACCACTGTACCAAGAAGATGCCTGTATTTGTTTTCTGCACTGAAATGGTCTTCCTTCTGGTAATTAAAGTGAAGTGTCTGATTGCACTCACTGATCTCTTCATAAACAGTTCTTTACTTGGGTCGTTTTTTTCCTGCAGTGTGTATGCTGTTTGAATGTCGGTGTAGACCCATTTATGTGTTTGAGTGATACAGTTATGCTGAAGCCTTTCCATGTTCAATAAGCTGGAGCAGCTTCATCAATTTTTATTTGTTATCTTCCAACCCTTACCTCCCTTCCAGAAAAAAATGAAAAAGAGATAAGAGGTAATTGAGCAGTTTCCCATGTTGTTTCTGTTCTGAAAGAACTGGTTCGGGAACATGTTGGAGGAGAATTTGTTCCTTGTCCTCTAGGGTATCTAAAAATATAGATCCACACTTAAATACGCCCCCAGTGGTTAACATTTATAAGTTTATCTTTAACGTTTAACATCTGTTCAGAAAACAATCTTCATTTAGATAGGACTTAGTAATAGCGTCACAGTTAACAAGCTAATAATAATGGCTTATTTATGCTGCACGAAAAACCTTCAGGAGTACACTACGAGGTTATATAGATAAAAGCCATTCTATGAATAGATTTTAAGGTTACAGGTTAATATGTGCAGGTGAATATGTTAAGAGTTTATCAAAATTTTCATGAGAAACTTAAGGGTGAATCGATATATTTTGCCTTTAAAGGATCAAATTGCTTCTTTGACCCATGACATGCCAAAATCATGTCATTTGCAAGACTAGAGTTTTAAACTATGACTCTTTATGATTCCACAATTGAACTTCTCTGATTCACATTTTTGGGGTAATATTCTTCATGAAATAGTGCTCTGTTTATATTTTCTCATGCATTACTAATTCATACTTCAAAATGAAAATGCCAATAAACTTTTGACCGCAGATGCAATTGGTGGAGGTGACTACTTATTTGCTTTCCGCATGCTTATGGTTCTGTTCCGTCGAGAATTTTCGTTTTGTGACTCACTCTATCTTTGGGAGGTATGGTCTGGCGTCTCTTAGTCGTCGTAATCTTTTGGTTGATCTTGTAATGGAGAATGAATAATAAGGTTCTTTCTGGGATCTGTTATCGCACACTGAACATTAATTAGTGGAGAATGAATGATACATACAAATTTTTTTTTTCTTGATTAATAGATTAAATAACCTTGTGTTTTATTTCTTTTTTCTGTATGATGTTTGATTTGTTTTCCATTTAGTGTTTTGATTGTTCAGCTACACAAGTATCAACTTGTCTCTCTTCTGAACTGTCAATCTTCTCCTTTTTGCATAATGAAAATAAAATCTGCTGCTTCTGTTATGTATGTTTTATTTACTTCTAACAGATGATGTGGGCCCTGGAGTATGATCCAGACTTATTCGAGATGTACGAAGAGCCTGAAACAGTTAGTGAAAAGGCTGAGGGATCTAAGGGAAGAGTGATGTCTATTCGGCAGTATGGGAAATTTGAAAGGGAAAATAAGAAAAGTAGGGCGGCAAATTCAGAAGCACCCCTCCCCATTTCGGTTTTCCTTGTTGCCAGTGTCTTGAAAGATAAGAGCTCAAAGCTGCTGACAGAAGCTCGGGGACTGGATGATGTTGTTAAGGCAAGTATGATGAGTTGGTTTTTTCATTATCCTTTGTGCTCTTTAAGAGTATTTAGTTAATGGACACTCGGGAAATAGTAAAAGGTGCTAATGGAAATCTTAAAAACAGAAGACATGCATGGCACAGTGAAAGTTACCCCAACTTGCTTATTTTGTCTTCGTTTGAGGTAAAGAATTGTCATGGAAGATTCAATCTCCTAGCTGATCACTGGTTAAAATCCAAATAAGTTAGGAGGGAACCATAGGGAATATTGATGCTCATAATCGTTCATTTCTTGCATCTTCAGGCAAGACTAAACCAAACTTGTACCCCCCACCAACATGTTATGATTTTGCATGTTTAATGATTAGATCATGATTTCTTCAAGATTTGTTATTGACGGAATCTAGTAACCTAAGATAACCTACAATTTCTTAGATAATGATTTCTTCAAGATTTGTTATTTGATGGAATCTAGTAACCTAACATAACCTATAATTGCGGGATTGTGGGAAGAAAAGTGTGGTCACAAAAATTTGAAATATTACTTGTGAGTCAGTAACAATTTGCCGTGTTAGTGAGAGAAGATGAGAATTCTTAAGCATTAGGTTGATGAATATTATCTCAAGGTTTATATAATATTTTTGTGATCTTTGCTTATCTATTCATGCAATTTCTTGTTTCCTTTTCTTTCTTCATGATGCTTTTCAGATTCTAAATGACATAACTGGAAATTTGGATGCGAAAAAAGCGTGCACCGGCGCAATGAAACTTCACAAGAAATATTTAAAGGTCTATCTCTGTCTGCTTCAATTTTCATATCGGGAAAGATGACATTAAACTCATCATTTTGTGGCTAGTAACATGATGATTTATGATACTTTTACCTATTTGTTCGTATTTTGGGATGGCCATGAGGCCCAAACTACAATTCTAAGTAACATCTCCCATAAGTTTTCAGGAAGCTCAGTTAACTGCTTCACTTATAAGGCTTTCTTTCTTTCATTCTTCTTTATTTGTGAAGTCAAAACATGGTAGATTATGAGATTTATACTTAACTATATCAAACAGATCGTAGTGACAGCATGTCTTGATTTGCAATTGAGATCGTGTGGCTGGCAATTTTGCTTTTGGCCACATACCTTTCAAAGGATTTGAGAAATGTTGGAAAAATGTATATGTCCAATCAACACCCATCTCCTATTTGTTTTGCGTCTCTCTAAATGAAGATGATTATGAGTTGTATACAGTAAGTTGCAAGTTCAATGTTTGCATGTGTTTTGCTTTGGATCTTCACAATTTGCTTGTTTCAACACAGGATTAACAATGTAACTGATACTTTATTCAATGCTCATGCAGGCCAAGAAGACATAGTATACATCCGCATGAATTTATTTTTGTCAATCCCCAGTCAAGAATTGTGGGAACCTTTTTTTGCATTCACTGATTCGGTGAGTAATTGTGACCCTGTACCACGACGAATGTTGGATTGGAGATCGCAGAACTGTACAATTTCAAAAACCTGCGACATGGTCATACAGAAACTACTTGTACGTGAAAAGTAACCGGAGCTCTTCTTTCCCTTCTTAATTGTGTATCCATTGCATTCTGTAATAGATCCCATAAAATTCAATATTGTATTACGAATGTTCCACTTCAAATCAAAAGATTCTTTCAGACAAGAATATGAGCATAGTAACTGAGAAATCTATTGTTTTCAAATTTACCTACCAGTCTGTAATGCTCAAGAGAGCTGTTGAATTCTTCAATAATAGTACATCATCTTCAAGACAATATGAGTACAACGGCTTGGGCAGCCCATTGCCTTTTGGTTTATACCTTCCGGTTAATAGTCTAACGCAAAAGAAGATACGTCTCATAGGCCATTCTGCCAGCACGTGTAAGTCAAATACTTTTTTTCTTGAGCATTCTTATCCAAGTACGTTGCATTTTTATGATTACACCAAAATTAGCTATAAAAGCAAAAGATTGCAATTGAAATGCTACCATTAGTTAGCAAGATGCTTTATTTAGTTCAATGAGTTCGGGGGACCATGTTCGTATCTGAATAATTACTACACTTCGACTTTTACAAACCAGGTTTTGAAAGTTTAGTAACTGCAGATAAGGCTTGATATTTTTGCATGGTATTAGGTTGTTGTTCTATGATAAGAATATGCTATATTGGAGGAGATAATTGTGAGGAAGTAGTAATGAATGATGAAGGGTTATGATATTTGATAAGATCAATGATAATTTTATCCTTGTGGAGGAAGATAGAATATTGATGGATATTATGTGATTTAAAATTTATGTCGATGACGATGGGGAGGATGGGTTGTTATTTGAAAGTTTCCATAGGGTTGCTTGAAACCTGTAGGTGGTTATATTTGATTTGCACTAGATCAAAGAGAACATGAGCAAAAAGAAAGTAATGGGATCAATAGCTAGACCGTAAGCTAAGTAAAGTCATTATACCCTTCCAATTTGATCCAAAGTAAATTGTAGTCTAGATTTTCATTCACCTTAACACGTCTTGCTAGATTAGTACTTTTTATCTCCAAACAAGGTATGCATGATGAAACGAAGAAGCGCCAAGGTAAGCACTTGTAATGACGTATAGAAAGACATATAGCACAACCAAAAGGTTTGTGAATAAGTAATTTGGAAGAGAACAAAATAAGGTCATTTATTGCATTTAACTAAATTTGGAAATTATTAATAGACATGACATCAACTTCAAACGCACAATTCCAATATTTGAATTAGAATCCACCATATGGCAAAATTTTTTGTTTCATAATGTCATTTTACTCATTATTCTAAAATGATAGGAATTATTTCTTTTAAGGAAAATATATTTGTAAGTTACAACTTCAATGATATTATCAACACTAGTCCATACTTTATTTTGTAATCATTAAACACATTAATACACATCTTTTATTTTTGTATTAAATATAAACTAACATTAGTCCCTATCAATTAAGTAACTCAATTAACTTAGTACACACAACATGCCGTATATAAAATCAAGTAAATTATATTTTAAATATGAAACCTTGTTCAGTTTTGTAATACTAACAAAATTGTAAACTATGATAATCAAATGCTCAAAAGATTTTTTTTTTTTTTACAAATATAACACTTTGTTAACTCTATCATTAACATTGTTAACATGAAGCACCATATAATTAATCCTTATTCCATGTCAATGGATATAGGTATTGTATAATAACTTAAAGAAGTGATTTTATTTTTAGTTAAATAATTAAAGACCATAGATATAACTATCTTTTGCTAAAGAAGAATCAAAGACTAGAGATGACATTAGACTGAGATAGAGCATAAATCACAAAGATCCGATAAGTTGTTAAGTAAGGTCACAATCGAGAAACATCAGCATTTGCATTAGTTTTACAAATACTTAGTAGTTAGGTTGTAGAAGTAGTGCTTATCTTGCCTCCATTTCCACTTTCTTCACTTTTTCCTATTATAATTACTTCAGAAACTAGAGAGGCGTCAATCTTTGATATGCTCTTAGAAATGAGTTTTGATGTTTCCTTATTGAGGACAAGTGATAGTCTTATTCTTTTGGGAAACCATAAATGAGAAAAATAGACTTGGATTTAAGGTTGTGAAATTAAAATCCAAAGTGAATCCAAATAGAAGGATTTATAGAGAAGTATAGAGAAACTAAGTTTAAAAGATAATGGAGTACATAGCTGATAAGAAAATTATTCCTCTGATTGATGATGAGTATAGTTATGGTGGATTTTAGCAGTTTTTTAAGGGAAGTTTTCAAAATGAAAATTTTTAGGGAGTTTAGTTATCAAAACTCTCTGACATTAATTTGAATTTACTTGGGATTTTGAAATAACTTGGGAAGCATATGGGAGTGTTCCTGATGTATTCTAAACATACCTTGCTTTTAGGATGTAATTTATAGCACTATGAATGTGTTTTTTAAGCTTTTAGAGGATTTGATACTTAAATCAAGATATTCTGTTATACGTTGAATTTCATCTTATTCGAGGAAAATGAGCAAACTTAAAGAGGAATTTGATTGATTAGGAGCATCCTTTGGAGAAGTGAAGAAAGACTTGAGAAAATGACACCTACACAACATCGTGTTAGGGTTATGTTTTTATATAAATCATCTTATTTCTCCTTTATCACCCTGCGTACTGTCACCTCTGAGGCTTTATTAGTAATATAGACCATACACTTCTATGTGTAGGTCTTTTGTTAGAGGGGTTATTTTATAAAAAAGTTATAAAATGATATGAAAGACAACACAACATGTATATAAACCTGTGTTAAGGACATGTTGGGCAATAAAAATTAGGGTTTGAATTATTAAAAGAAGAATCAGCAAGAAAAGAAATAGCCTTTTGTCATATGAGAGTTTGAAGGAAAAAAAAAGTCACTTAAAAGCCATTTCACAATAACTATTGATTATGAAAAAGTCAATCTTAGAGGAGGAATAAGAATTCAAGCAGATTTAAGATTAATGTTAATGTCTTCTTATTCTTATTTTCTTTCTTATATTTATATTGCTATTTTTGTTTAATCATGAACTAATTATGATATAGATTTAGGTAGGATGGACCCAAGGATATGACATATTGAATTGAGTGATCTTTTGGTTTAATGAATTGTCTAATTTTCTTAAGAATTGTCCTTAAATTTTACAATTGATTAAATTAAAGGAATAAAAATTAAAGGTTCATTTATTTAATTTATACATTGAGATTGAGAGATGACATATATGGTTATGCCACAATATAGATAATGCGGGTTAAGCGAGAGTTACTCGAGAGAGAATTGCAAAATCTTCTAAGTTAGGGTAAAACCATTATAAGAATTCATAAAACGAATTAACACTCTTAGGCTGTTTTGATTACAAAGCTATTTAAACTTATTCGATTTAAGAATAGGGGTTATGTTATTTAAGAGATAATATAATCTAAATTAGGAGTTCTTACCGGTCCAAGAAACTAGAAATTTTCATTAAATAAGGGTAAAGTTTAAACATAGTGAGGTCTTAGGGGATATCTTATTTAAATCTAGCTTATTTATATATTCCTTTTTTCTTGTTTTGAAGCATTAAAACAATTCATCATGTTTAATTAATATGATTTCCAACATAAGTAAATGTACCCATATAATTGGGCACTGCTCCATATAGACCGCTAGTTAATAGACAAACCTATTTTAAGGGACAACTTCATATGTTAAACATGCATAGAGACCATAATCACTTTACATCTACTATTTTTTGGCTATAATTTCACTTGCTCCTTCATTGTTGTGGACTTTCTAGAGCTTTAATTAATGTTTTGTGTATATAAGTTAGGTCCAGTTGGTGCATGTCTCATCTCCTAAACATTTATAGGTTGTTTTCGACCATCCAATCTATAAATGATCCATATAAGCCCTCTTAATGCTCTTTTCTTAACATATCAAATAGTGATTGACTCATTTTAAGTTTATAAATATTGAATTAACCACAAGTGCATGATATAACTGTAGCTAGCATAAGTAAGTACGAGTCGATCCCACAAAGAAAATATTTACTAGTAATTACCTTTTTTCTATTATCTAGCCTACGAATTGGATTTTGGTTTTAAAGTAAAAATAATGGTTAATCAATTAAAATAATGTAGGAAATAATAATGAATACAGAAACAAAGGAAGTTACTTAGAAAATAATCAATCTAAAAAATTAGTGTCTAGGTAATAAATCCCCCTAAAACTAATAGATAATTGACCTTATATCTTGCAATTGTTTTATTAACTATTAGATCATGAAAATTCCTAAGTTATGCTAATAACTGTCTAGAGAATACTAACAACTAATCCATAGGTTTATTAACCGAAATCATTTAGGTTAAAGTTTGTAGGATTGCTTTATCGGTTTGTGAATTCTGCTATTAGATTTGACCATAATCTAGAGGATTTATGTTGAGCTATCTCTAGGTTTGCAATTAACTCCTTTCAATTATGGTAGATCTTTCATACATAGGATTTCTCAATCTTTATACTATGAAATCAGATTATGTATTAGTATTATGGATATATTAGAACATATATACAACACATAATTAAATCACAATGGATCAGTTAAAGTAATTGCATTATATAAAAGAATTAAAACATATTGTAGCACAAATTAGGGTTCATCACATGTAGACACTAAAAGGCATTTAGTTACACATAATAGAAAATGAAATCAAAGATAAACAGGAAGAAAAACAAATAGAAAATAAAGAGCTCATAATTCTAAATCTCCTTTTACCTTATATCGAATGTTCTTGTAAGTTTGAAGTTTGATGTTGCAATCTATTGAATCTTTTGATGATTTCTTCACATTCTCCATGTTATTAGATCAATATCGTCCCTTCTAAATGTTCTTTACATCTAGAAACGGTTCAAAAAGTCTACTCTCCTTTGGCTTCTACTCATGTCTTTTTATAGTAAGTTTTAGGGTTATGGGAGATATGCGATCTGATACATGGTCGTGTATCAAACATGTATCTTTAAAAACAATTAAAATTATGACTTTACATGTTTTGAAAGACTTAAATAGCCATACATACAGTCGTGTATCTCCTAATTGTTTCAATTATTCAATTTATACCACTATTTCACCAGAATTCCTCTCCTTTTTGTCCATGAAAGAAATTATAACCTATAAATGCACTTAAAGGGAATTAAGTACCAAATATATAACCAAAATTACAAAATATCAAGAAAAATACATCAAATGTGGGTGTATAAATATAGTCAAATATGTTTCTATCAGACATCTTCATACCTAAGCTTTTCCTTGTCCTTAAGCAAATCATAATCAAAATTATAAATCTTACAATATCTATCTTTCATTAATCTTAACCTGTCCATTCATATTGTAAATCAACATATCATGTTCATCAAATTAATATGCAACTGGAGTCAAGTTATCTTAAAACTAACTTCCTAGGCCAATGTTAATAGTAATCACATCAATAATCTCATTGAAATTAAAAGCATAACCTTTACACCTTTCACTAAGATTTCACTCGATGCACTCAAGTATTTATATTGAAAAGTATCAAACTCTAAAATTAATGCATAGTAGAATTATTACCATAGGCTTGCAATTTTATCATATCTCCACCACTTATGTAAAGTAGAAGCAAAAATCTAGAGTTCTCTATAAGGTTGTAATAGGGCTTAGGTAAGGTCTGATTGGGATGATAAGAAGGGTTCGGTTGATTGGAAGGAAATTTACTAAGGAAACATTATATGAAACTTGTTCATAAATATATAGGTCCATTCATTATAAAACCAATGGTACTATATATTTTTCTTCTTTTCTTGTTCTATACTCTTTTTTTATCAAAATAATTTCGAACATTTATCGTGTACCATTATTAAAGAGATATTGGACCTTTCAAATTTTCAAGTTTCAAATAAGCAAGTAATATAACTAACCTTTAGGGTTCAGAACAATAAAAAGTCTTGACAAAAAATAAGATAAATGCTAATAATTAGGTATAATCAATGAAAAAGGCTAAGGCTAAGGCTAAGGCTCAAAATTGGTTATTTATAATGATAAATTATGGGTAAGGTAATTATCAAAGAAGTATACTAAAATAAGTTATTGAATCTAGTGATTTTATTATTTCAATGGTTCTAATGTAACAATTGTCGTCTTAATATGTATAATAAAAGTAAGTTCTATAATCATTCAACTGTTCATGATAACACACATGAAAGAATAAAAAGAGCTTAAAATTTTTTCAAAATTTTCTCTTACGTTCGAAAGCTCACGAAAAATATGGGTTCATTTGTGTAAATAATATGCAATTTCATTTAAGCTGATTAATTCAATGATTATTGTTAGGGTAGTGCTCTAAAGGCCATCCTCTTTGGCATTTTTGTACAAACTTTATTTTAATTAATAAAGCGAAAGGCAATTCTTATTAATTTGATATTCGTTTATATATGAATTGATGTCGATCTTAAATTGAATTGATGAAGTCCATGATACAAAACATAGCATGAAGGAAATCATGATGAGATTATGCTAATGAGATTCTTATTATGTGCAATTATGTTAGTATCTAAATAATCCCTAGTCATAGGATTAATAAGATAGGACTTTATTAATCCAAATGGACTAGAACATGTTATATTCTTTGATTTGATTAAGCAGTGGATTTCACAAACTGTAAGCATGAGATGTTTAGAGTTAACATGTGGATGCTTACTAAGAGTAGTAAGTATATCGTATGACCCGCCATGAGATTATCATATGGATAATCTATCAAATGTCAATGATTAATCTCATTATAGCAATGATGCACATATCCTTAGACTTGAGGTACTTAAGGATATCTTAGATACTAATCCTATGCTTTGACATCATTCCTTGTTACCTCAAGACGAGGTCGCTCTTAGGGTGGTAATTAGGTACAACTATTAGTATTTGAAGGTAATTGGGTAGCTAATAAAGGATTCACCACTCCTGTTAGAAGGAGATAATACCCATGGTGTAACATCTCGTTTCCATATAACGGGTCGGACCAGGGAAACGAGTATACGAGAAGACCAATCAGATAAATTAGGACAACACATCTCATGCTCATGCATTTGTGAAAATGTGATTTTTGCACATGAAAAATGTCTGTACATGCA
>JANZXR010000005.1:24174675-24187189 GCA_027575705.1 Erythroxylum echinodendron
ACTTGTGTTCTTTTTGTGTGTGAGGGAAACACTTAAACACTTGTGTGCGCGTGAGGTATTCGAGGGCTAACGGAATTTTTCGGCGATATTCACGTGAGAAGGCTGAATCTTTGCTTAAGCGGACCGAAGCGGGATTGCCACACGAAGGTGGGCGCGACTTGTGGTAAAAGTTTGGGTCCAAAGTAGACCTTTGTGACACCATCAATCATTGATTTAGCACACTCACTGGGTTATCAACTCTTGATGCGTATGCATCCTGTGTATACTGCCCAACTTTGCCTCTATCCGTGTTGACCTTGAGTTTGCCCAACAAATCAACACTTCCTGTTAGGACCAACCCATTAATCCAAAAATCTATTTTCCATGGTTTAAACATTTTCATATAAAGCAACGATGGGTTTGCCCAATAACCCAACACTAAAAGAATTATAGTTCTTGCTATATCAATGGAAGGCGTAAGGCCTAATATTTTAGTTGAGGGATTATTCTTAGGTCTCATTAATACTTGGATGGTATTATCCATATATTACACACACACACACACACACATAGATATATATATATATAACCACCCTTAAAATGCATCTAATGCATGTAACACATGAAGGTGGTTTAATTTAGCTTATAACTTGACTATGCATCTAAAGTTCGTAATTCGATTCAACTCTTGAATAGAATCAGGCATTAGTGTTAGTCTCGGATAATTCAAATTATGAATGCGTTTCGATTAGGAACCCTAAAATTTAATTATTTTGATGTCCAAGTTAAACACTTTAATTCTAGTACATATGCCTTTTTCTAGGAATACTAGAAATGCTATGCTCTACTTAGATTAATTATAAATTAATTCCTAAGGTTTCTAAAATTCTTAAACATCAATTAGTCATCTAAAACATTCCTAGATAATCTCAAATTTATCAAGGCAATTTCGGCACAAGCCAAAAATATCCTGACGGCCAAAATTATCAAGATAAATGAGTTAACCTATTAGACACTAAAGAGACCGATTCGCTATCCAAAAATTTTTCGAAACCCTAATTTCAAGCACATGAACTTAGCATGCTACTAGCATCAAAATAATACATTTATTATCTCATAAAAATTATTTCAAGGTCTTATAACCGAAATACATACGCATAAGTCATCAAACAATTCAGCGCCATCAACTTTCAAAAAGCTTACCAGTGTTGACTTTGACTTGATCTATTAATTGAATCAAGTTAAATTAATTCTGGAAAAATTTCAGAGTCATATAAACATTCTAAAAGTGTATATAAAAAATTCTAGAATCTAATTCCTAGGAATTCTTTATAAACTAAGTGGAATTAGCCAGCACATCATAGGTCCACTAAAACTTGTCATACATCACCAGCATGCATGTAAAATCAAGAATAAATAATAAATCAGTTCAAAAACATGTGTCATGCATCTGATACATGTGGAAACATCATATGTGCATGTTCATGAAGAAAATTCATAAAAACAATTTTTTATAAAATTATTCTGGAATTTGCAAGCATGCATGTTCATCATATTTCCATAATTTCCCAGAACTTCATACATACATCAGGCTGAAACCAAAATCGTAATAAAATAGCAAATGATGACATTCAATTACATTTTCCTTTAACAGAAACATAATATAACATCTTATAAATATTTTTTTGAAATAAAATTAAAAAAAAATTCTATAATTATTCAGAAAATTTCAAAATCAGCACGTACATTCTATTTTCTAGAAATTCCCAGAAACTATCATATTAACATACTATATTTTAATTCGCAATAAAATAGAAAATGAAATTCAATTGAAATTTCCTTCTATAGAAACATAATATAACATATTATAACCATTTTTGTGAAATAAAATTAGAAAAAAAAACATTGTTCTGCAATTTATACTAATTTTTGAGATCAATATGCATGTCAGTCACAACCCAACAAACAATTTGCACGTGTTCAATAGATTATCTTATACATACATAAGTTGCTCTGATGCCACTATTGGAGAGCCATGGGACCATGCATCACATACATGGCAAGGTAGCGGAAGTGTTAGAATTAAAATTCCAACCCCACTACATCCCCAGAATCTATATGTATATATAAACATTTTATAAGAATATGAAATTACAACATATGTACATTACAAATACTCCTCCTTACTTGAATCTTCTCCTTGTTTGGGTTGTAACAAATACCAAATACCTTCCTTGGATTCTAGAGAGCATGTAAAGATGAAGAAAAATTAGTTTGCAAAGGTGGTTAGAGCCCCAGATCTAGTCCAAATGATATTAGTTCTTTTCCTGAGGATCTCATTACTTTGTGTTTCATTGAAGGCTCTCTTCATGACACATAATTGCTCTAGCCAGAGACTTTCCATTAATGACCTCGACAAGAGGTCGTGGGTATTTGCTACGATGAAATTAATCATTGACATTTGATAGATCATCCATATGATAATCTCATAGTGGGTCATCTTATGTACTTACTACTTTTAGTAAGTATCCACATGTTAACTCTAAACATCTCATGCTTATAGTTTATGAGATCTACTACTTGATCAAATCAAGGAGTATAACATGTACTAATTTATCCGGATTAATAATGTCCTGTCTTATTAATCCTATGACTAAGGATAATTTAGATACTAACATAGTTGCACATGATAAGAAACTCATTATCATGATCTCATCATGATTTCCTTGATGCTGTGTTTTGTATCATGTACTTCATTAATTCGATTTAAGAACGACATCAATTCATAAATAAATAAACATCAAATTAATGAAAATTGCCTTTCGCTTTATTAATTAAAATAAAGCTTGTACAAAAGTACTAAAGGTGATTGCCTTTAGAGTACTACTTTAACAACTTGAATAACATACTGTCCTTAATGTGGAAAACGACACATAACTAAAAACAAACACGAATAACAATTGTAACAAAAAAAGGGTAAGAGAACTTATGAGATTGTGCTGGTGATGCTGTCGGAAATGGAACTTAGATGCTTTGCATTGCAAAAGTACTTCAATAATTTCTTTGTTGTCCATTTCATCCATTATTCCCTCTAACTTCTTATAATTCAATCGGGCTCCTGATAAAGTCATGCTTACATAGTAGATAGCATGCAACCTTTTGTCTTTTTCCTCCCCTACCTATCACACACCTTATTACTTTATCACTAGCATCCCATATAACCTTGAATGGTAAAGACTAATCCAGAGATGTTAATATTGATGCTGAAATATTCCTTCTTTAACTTATTAAAAGCAATCATTTATCATCAAAAACGAAATACATCTTTAACATAAGAAGTCTAGCAATAAGAGAGAAGTTCTTAATAAATCGATAGTGGAATCCTGCGTGTCCCAAAAATTTGTGCATGCCTTTGACATTGTTTGGTGGTGGAAGCTTCTCAATAACCTAGGTTTTGGCTTTATCCATTTCTATACCTCTTTTTTATTAAAAAATTATGAATTAAATTAAGCCAACTTATATAAATGCAAAGGCAATTATTATTTCCACATTGTGATATGACTGGAATCTATTTGAATTTTGTCACCAAATGTGATAATGTGTAACTTAATTTCATTAAATAGCTCTCTAAATAGCTTTAGATATTGCCTCTCACTACCCTTGAATATTCTCATATTTCTTTCATCCCATAAGGCTTATACTAGATATGATTAAGTAATAAAGAAGCACCATTTTTAGGCTTTATAATGGATGCATAAATTCGAGCGCCAAATTATAATCTAATCCCATTCCTGTAGTGGGTTTTCCAGCAAGCATCTCCTTATAATGCCTTTCCAAAATAATTGAGTAAACTAAGATTTAAGGAATAAGTAAGTTATACTTTCTTGCTCCTATATGAATAATGCACATCTGTTTAGTATTCCATATACTTTTTCAATCTATCAATTTTCAGCAATCTATTCTTGTTAGCTCTCCACAAGGTTACTGAAGATTTAAGAAGCATATACTTGCACCTAACTAGATTGTACCATGATTCCCTACTCTTGGAAGATCCTTCTGCAAGATATAATAGTGAAGTTACCATTTTTAAATAGTGTTTAAAAGTTGAGATCCACTTTGATTTCTTTAAGCTCAGTATTGTTGATTTGATTATACAAGTTAGAGTCCTTAATTCTTGACAAAATTTCAGCTATATGTGCAAGAGTATTAGCAATTGATTGGTCTTCCCTGATAATGTCTCTAATTGAATTAAGCTTACAATATCTTCACATAATCCAGTAACTAACCAACTATCATATCAAAAGAATGTATTGACACCATTTCCTAATACTTTGGTGCATGTGGCTTAACTATACTTCTTATTTTGAAGATTGTTTTGGTTGTAGTATATGCATTCCCATGTATGGTAATCTTCTATATGCTCCTCCCTGTAATGTTGTAATAATTTATCCATTTAACTAATTAAAATTTGTTATCTTTAATGGTCATCCCTAACCTATTAGTAAGTATGACTAGATACATACTTTAAGAGGAACCACATTCATGCCACCATGTCTTCAACGCATATTCATCAGCCCTTTTAATAGAAGTGGATTGTCTTCCTATCCTATTCCTAGACCATAGAAACTTTTTGAGACTACTGTCAATTGTTTTGATGACTTTCCTAGGAGGAGACATTTAAGTTGGTCAATGTAAATTGACAACACTGAGAATAGTGGAAATTAGTTGAGCCCTACTAGCTAAGGACAAATCTTTCATAATCTAACCTAAAATTGTCACCTGAATCTTGTAAATAAAAGTTTTGTAATCTCCAAAATTAGACTTAGAACAAGAAATTGGGATTATAAGATATGTGATTGGCAATTGTTTAGGTTAACCTCAATTCTTAACATCATAGAAAACATCTTGGTTATAGTCATTAAAGCAGATATAGAAACTTTGTCAATTCTGGATAATAGTAACAGGTCATTGGCAAATACCAAATTTGTTATGTCTAGTCTTTTACATTTAGAGTGAAATTTGAACTCCTTAGTTCTCTCCACTACTCTTTTAAGTGTTCCACTAAACAAGAGAGAACAGGTAAGAAAAGACATGATCTCATTGCCTAATGCCTTTGCTACTTTTAAAACTTTTTAAAGCCTCTCCATTTATAATTACACTGAAAGATGGTGTTACAAAGCACTAATATATCCACTCTATAAAACTTTTAGGAAAGGCGATTGCCCTTATTATGTTCACCAGAAATTCCTAATCAACATTCTTATAGGCTTTTCTTTAGTCAATCTTTAAAGTACAATCCCTACACCTTTTTCTTCTGTGATAACTTCTCATAAATTCTTGCATTAATAAGATGCTATCACCCATTGACAAACTAGGAATATAGGTTTCCTGTGTTTCATCAATATGGTTGATTAACACCCTCTTTAGTCTATTAGGAATCATCTTAGAAATGATTTTATAAATTGATTTGGATCAAGATATTCGTTTATAACCAATAAAGAAATTTCCACTCCTTTAGGTATCAAGGTGATGAAGTTTTTATTGATTTACCCAAGTAATTTTGTACAAGGAAAGAACTTTAAGACAACATCATAAACCACAATTCTAGTCAAAGGCTAAGTTTTGATGAAGAAAAGAATATTAAAGCCATCTTGGACCTAGGTCTTTATGTTGATTGATTAACTTTACAGTATCATCAATATCCCTATTTTTGATAGGCCTAGAAAAGAGATCAACTTACTCAAGGGATATAGTCTCCAACATGATTTCTTTAAGTATAGATTATAAAGTAAGCATTTACTGGTTCATACATAATTGTTAAAAAATAATTAGCAGCCTTATTAAGCAGTGCTTTTTGGTCAAATATGATTTCATCTCCTTAAACCATACTAACAATTATGTTGATGTTCTTCCTTGTTAACACAGTTTTATAAAGAAACTTGAGTTTCTATGCCTTTATTTAAGCCACTAAACTTTAGATCTTTACTTCATCATAGAATAATCATAAAAAATGCTCTTGCGAGATTATGCGTTACAATCTTTTCATTATATTAGAGGTCACAGGAACTAGAATTTTTATACAGAAATCTTGAATAGACTTTGAAGCCTCTTTAGTAGTTTTTAGCAAGTGATGAGTGTTACCAATATTTTCTTTATACATCTGCATTAGAGAAGTTATAATGAGTCTCATTCTTATTACATATATAAATTGCTTGGTGCCCTAGATTTCAATAATAATAGCCTTCCAAATGATTTCTTCAAATCCTTACAAGGATATTAGAAAATTATTGAATCTTAAAGATGTATTGACATTTATAGATTAATTTTGAGTTATGTAGAGGGAGTGATCTGATAGAATAGTCATAGTGAACATTGAGGTTGAGTTTGGAAACTATTATAGCCACTCCAAATTATCCATACTCTATCTAATTTTTTTCCTAACAAAACTATACCATGTTAATTATTATTTCATGTAAAAAAAATTCCACTATATGGAATGTAAAATATTTGAATATCTATGAAGCATTTCTTAAACTCTAAGCAAGGCTATTTGGAAGCACACAAACCTTTAACTTCTTTAGAATTCAAAGTGGTGTTAAAGTCCCCAATTAAGAACAAGGTTTTTGATTGTTATTTGCTACCCTTATGAGTTGATTCCAAAGTTGATTTCTATGAAAAGGAATGAAATTACACCAACCTTCTTTGTAGTGTTATATACTACATCAACATCTATAGCTTGATCAAACATATCAATGCTTATGACATTTACAACTTGGTAATTAAAATACACAAAAATTATAACATTAAGATGATAAAAGTGATTTGTAATTTGCTTGTATTTGGATGAAATCATCTATAAGAGATCACATTTCTTCATCTTTATTCTTGATTCCTAAATGAAAAATATGATTTATTTATGCTCCAAAATGAGATCTTTTAACACATTTGTTTGGAAGGAGCATTGGCTCCTCATGTTCCAAGCTATCACCTTCATGTTTTAGCATCTGAAATAAGAGATTTTCTCCCGTTATTAGATGTTATTCTTGAGACTAGTTCAAAATCCTTCTTAAATTCTATATGAGTACATATCTAATTATCCTTTTTTATTATAGTTTCATTCACCTTTTTAGTCTCTTTTGTACAGACAAGTGTGGTGTAAGTGTTTGCCTCCTCCACACACTTTTCCATTATTATATGCTCTACTTCTTAGCCGTGATTGACGTCACTATCATGACCAATTTCCACATTAGGATAACATGGATAACTAGACTTAGTGTTGTTTAAGTGAGTTAGAATGAGATCACCAAGCCTATAAATGAAGGATGACAAGGTATTACTCTAATTGTGTCATCTAATAAACTTCTAATAGCTAAAAGGTTATAGAGCATTATGAAAAACAAAAACACCCTCTGGATCAGATGGTTTCATTTATATTTCCTAAGAGGAAGGAGTATATATGAGATGCAATTGAAAATTGAATCCTCATACTTCATTCATCAATTGCTATATCCCCATACTTCATTCATCAATTGCTATATCTTAGGGACAATCTAATCAGATCAATTCACTGCAAGATTAGGAATGGTCATAGAGCTTCCTTACTTATGATAAATGGAGTAATGTAGGCCCCTTTATTCAGTTCACTTTTAGATTTTGTATTTCAAATCTTGAGCCTACTAAGGTTAAGGAATAGGTTACTGATAACCAATGACGTAACTACCTACTAAATTATCCTAAGTGATACTAAGCTACAACTTAAGTGAGGACAAAACTAATACTTGGTAGACTATACTTTAACTCTTTATGAAAAAAATATGTTGAGCAATGTAAAGACTAAGGTTAACTAGTCTAAATTAATATGGAACCATCAGATGAACCTAAAGACTTCATTCTTAACATGGTTAGCATACAAATAGTGATTGAACACAAAGGACAAGCTTGGTCATCCAAACCTGCCTAATAAAGTCAATTAGATAGCCATAAGTAAATAAAGTAATGATAAGAATAACAACGCCTGATAAGAATCACTAACCAACAGGTGAATCACGAAATTTTGTAGAGGAGAACTTAAAGAAGGACTTTTAATGACACGACATCTCCTCTTCTATCTTCTCTTCGCCTCAGTGGCATTAATTAATGAATTTAGAGAGATCTTGAGTCTTAGATATAGAACCTCTTCGAAAGAGGCTCCTTTTATTCAAAATGGTATCACTTTCCCAATATTGCTTACCAAGGGTGTAGCGATACATCTTCTTCATGGCCGACCGACAATCTACTTAAATAGAAAGAATTTCTCTGAGAAAGCCATTTGATCTAGAGGTATAAGGAGATATGTTACTAAGAAGGGGTGGCATAATTGCATATTATATAATATAGTCAGGCTTTTTCATTTTGGGTTTAAAATGGAAAAGGTGTAGGATGGTTATTCTTCAATTTCTGCAGAGAAAGGTGGTCCACTCGTTCTAGAAAAGCTTTACAAAAGCCCACTGTAATCAGTCCATTCTAATCCATAGAATTGAACTACCTTAGGGCTCAACATACATTTACAAATCTCCCTTTATAGAATAGGGTATGGAGTAAAGGGACGGAGGAAGGCTAGATTATCCCTAGCTATAGCGATAAAACAAAAGAATGGATATCTAAACATATTGCTTACCAGGAAAAGTCTCTTTCAAATTCTAATTCTTGACTTAATCTCTTACTCAGGAGGCATGGTCCTATTAAAAGCCCATGGAAAAATTCCCGATTAGTGTTATCCCCCAAAGCAAAGAAAAAGGAATAAGAATGAAAATCCTCATCCAATTCTCCTTTGTTTCCTTCTATCTTCTCCCCCATAATAAACAATAAGGGTAGTTCTTTCAAGCAACAATTTCGATACATCAATAACCGAGTGGAATAAGATTTTTTGAAATCGTATTCTCAAGGATAAAGAAAATGACTCTTTCTTCAGAAATCGTAAATAAAGTAATGATAAGAACAATAGTGCCTCCCACGACTGGAGAAAAACACGAGAATGAAGAGGAAACAATGCCATCTAGTACAATAGTTGGATTGTTGATATGAGTGGGTTCTTTCCACATGTGCCGAGTCCGTCTGCTCCCATGCATAGCCTTGTAGTTTCCCCTCTAAGTATCATCAATCCCTAACCCCTAATTACTACGCCTCAATCCTTGTTTTCCCCAATTCCTGATCCTTTAGATTAAACCAAATTCCTGATTTCTAATTTATGATTCAATTGAACTTTGATTATCACAATTAGTTGAACCAATAGAGCCTCTTGCTGATCTTTATAGGATGGATTTGATATATAGCAACAATTACAAATTGAACATATAAGACTTTATCACAACTGTATTTTAGTTTTGTTGTCTTTTCAAAAAATTAATTTTTAATTTTTTTCATATTATTAAAAGCAATAATTTAAAAACTATTGTGTTATATTAATTTTTAACAACACAACACTTTTTTAAACTGTTACAAATATGTTGTTGCCTAAAACTCTTTTTGGTGTGTAGCATCAAATCCATTGCCTTAGAGACATTCTTTCCAAACATCAATCAAGTGATCAATTGAAGGAAAGTTTTGTCCAATGAAAGAAAATCAACCCCCCTTCCCTACCCCTTTGTTCAAAAATGTCAATCTAAATTTTAGTATAAGTCAATGAAAAACTTAAGATACTTTCAAATCATTAAATTGTGAAAATTGCTTATTTTTAAATTAAATTTATATTCATTTTAAGGTCTAAGACCAAATTTAGGTCATCTATTTTCACTTTAAGCCTTATGACGTATTCTTAGAATTTTGTATTCTTTTCAAAACGTTAAGACTAATTTAAGACATTTTTTCTTCATTTCAAACCCTAAAACTCATTCAAGACATCTTATTTTTTAAGCCCTAAGACTCATTTTAGGTATATTTTATTTTCTTTGTAAGTCTTAAGACTCATTCTAAGTATTTTATCTTAACTTCAAGCCTTGACACTCACCTTTAAACATTTTCTCCATTTCCTGCCCTAAGATATATTTTAGATATTTGTTTCATTTTTTAATTCGTAGGTAAAATCGTAGCCTCCTAGACATTTAACAATATGTTATCTTCTTTAACATATTTCTTAAACTCACACTCAAAATTTTTTTAATCTAAGCTCTCCGAATTTAAAACATTTTTTAGATATTTAGACAATTATTTAGATAGGAAGGTTGTGCTGCCTAACACCTTCCTCATTATGTAATCTATCACCAAACTTTTCATTCTTAAGTTTAGGACTTTATAATTTATTTTCTAAGGCTTTTCTCTATCTTTCCTTAATAAATTATAGAGATGACTCCGCTATTTTATATCTCTAAAAAATAATAGTCGTCATGTTTAGGGCGTGAGTAGAAAAAGGTCAAAGACAATGGCTCAATGTCCCTTAAACAACATGCTACCATGAAGCAAGAAATTATGCCTCATGAATGAGGGTGAAATTGGTCCAGAAATAAGCTTGTAGTATCAATGGTGCTTTGGACCACATCATGAAATGACAGACGTATGCCATATTTACAGGAGTCGAAGTATGCATGAATTTCTATAGGCGTAAAATAAACCCTCTTGAAGTCCAAGGCCTGTTGCCCTTAGATGTACGAAGGGATGTTGAATACAATCAACAACTCTCTTCAATCTGTAAGTCTCAATCTTCTAGCATATTTATTTGCTTCATATTTGTTGATGCTCTTCAGAATCGGCTCCAGGGCTAAGATCATGTCCTTTTACTTGTTC
Source organism: Erythroxylum echinodendron (assembly GCA_027575705.1). Classification (NCBI taxonomy): domain Eukaryota; kingdom Viridiplantae; phylum Streptophyta; class Magnoliopsida; order Malpighiales; family Erythroxylaceae; genus Erythroxylum; species Erythroxylum echinodendron. The sequence goes on from JANZXR010000005.1 coordinate 24,185,413, forward strand.
TGTCAGCCTGCCGATCTCTCTTGCCATACCCGACATCTATTCCTGGGCGAAGATGCTGATTAGTTGGTACTGGACTCACTACTTGAGCCATCACTACCGGAGCCAGGCGTAACTTGAATCCAGATCTTTGGAACAAAACAATATTAAATGGCTGCATGTTTTAGTTTTCAGGTTTCAAGTTGCCCATTGGTCTCATGAAATCACTAGTGTAAAGTAAAGGTTGTTGAAAGTTCAATGAATGAGTTTATGTGGCAGTGACCAACAATTCTGATCAAAGTAAGATAAAGGGATGATCACAAGGCCTTTGCAGTTCCTTAATAATTTTCCCAAAGAATTTCCTGCCAAATGTGATTACACGGAAGTGTTTTTTCATCAACTTAATGTAGTCTTGAAACTACCTCAAGGCCTAAGTTAACGTTCCTAGTGCACAAGATTTCTCATTTTACGGGAATTTAAAGAGAATCATAATATATGCAACATTCTCTTTATACTTTCACAAAAAAAGTTGTTTTTGTAATTTGAATATGTAATCTTATAGTTATAAATGACTAGTTGCTATGATACTCAGTCTTAATTTCTGCAAGGGTAAATGATACATAGTGGCCTAATTGTGTGAGCCATTTTGGCCTTTGACGTCTTAACTACATTCATGGTCCCAAGCTCACTGAGCAATTCTAGAAACCATACAGTCATTTATAGAAAACACGCTTTCCCATGCTGTGGAGTTAGGACGTACTGTAACCATTTATCGCACCGTACCCCCTTTCACGTATTCACAGTGTAGTGATTTCATAGTTTTTATCCCTAGTATAAAAATAAAGGACCATCACAATAAGGGTTCTTTCTCTCACTAGAGAAACACCTTCAAAGAGACATGAAATCAAATCTAAAAATTGGAGTGATATCACCAGACAATTCTTTGATATTTTATTTTGCAGACCTGAAAATTCGATCATTATAACAGCTTGAAGACACGCCAAACTACAGACACACCAACTTCTTGGAAATAATTCCAGCATGGTCTGTCCTGGTCCTAGGATATCTCTATTATTATTTTCATTAACTTGGTCCATGTTCATCTTAGTAGGTAAGCGTCTATAGGGGTAGAAGGTGTCAATTTTTGAAGTTTTTATCTGTTAGAAAGTGTTGTTAGTGGCTACATGTACGTAGGGCGTTTTTATCGTTTTATACGCCAAGGTGAAATTAAAAAAACCCTAATAAATCAACAATATACAAACATATAAATTTGTAAAATAAAGTTTACATTTTTGTATGAAACATAAATGACTCAATTTATAAGTTTAAATACTCAACCAAATATTAAATGGTCATAATATTAACTAATAATATCTTATAAATATCGTTAACAATCAAATTACTAAAAATAGTAACAGTAATAACAATCAAACAATAATATTAGACTACAAAATACTAAGAAAATTGCACTAATAAATACACAGAGGATCATGATTTATGAAAACAATTTTTCAGTGCATTTTAGATGCAAGATCATTAATAATATTATTAAGATCAATATTGTCCAACATATCCTTCTCAATATATAATAAAGAACAAATTTTAATGATAAAGAAACACTAATTTCTACAAATACAAGAAATTAACATACTTAGAAAAAATATAGTAAATAATATTCTAAGTTTTCCAAGACAAATATTATCCTATTATATAAGTTGTGGAAATGATTGATTGATTGATTGATTGATTGATTATTATTATTATTATTATTATTATTATTATTATTATTATTATTATTATT
>JANZXR010000005.1:24193847-24218373 GCA_027575705.1 Erythroxylum echinodendron
ATGATAATGAGATTCCTATCATATGCAATTATGTTAGTATCTAAATAATCCCTAGTCATAGGATTAATAAGACAGGAAATTATTAATCCAGAAAGACTAGCACATGTTATACTCCTTGATTTGATCAAGCAGTGGATCTCAGAAACTGTAAGCACGAGATATTTAGAGTTAACATGTGTATGCTTACAAAGAGTAGTAAGCACATCGGATGACCCACTATGAGATTATCATATGGATGATCTATCAAATACCAATGATTAATCTCATCATAGGAATGGTGTAAATATCCTTAGACTTGAGGTACGTAAGGATATCTTAGATGCTAATCCTGTTCTTTAACGTCATTCCTTGTTACCTCAAGACGAGGTCACTCATAGGGTAGTGATTGGATACAGCTATTGGTATTTGAAGGTAATTGGGTAGCTAATAAAGAATTCAACACTCTTGATAGAAGGAGATCATACCCATAGCTTATTATCAGGGTCATTACTTAGGAGTCTCTGGCCAGAGTAGTTATGTGTCATGAAGAGAGTCTTCAATGACACATAGAGTAATGAGATCCCAGGACAAGAACTGACATCATTTGGATTAGATGTGACGTAGTCAATCTAGTAAGAGTCGAAACATAACACATACTTCGAACCAAGTAGGGTATAGTATGATGAAAGGATGAATTACACGGCAATTATCTATAGAAAGGTTTATAAGTCAGAGAATTAACTATCAAAGAGTTTGTGTGTTAATCCGCTTATATTTTGGTAAATTGGCGTCATGAAACCTTTCATGATTTGCTTGAATTAAGAATTTATTTAAGTGACATGAAACCACCCATGATTTGCTTAGATTACAAGCTAATTCAGTTGCCCAAAATAATTGAGAACCTAAGGATCACATGTATAAAAGATCAAATGAAAAGTAAAGTGTGTATGACTAGTTTTAAATAGGCTACGATCGTGACCGAATGCATGAAAAATGTACATAAGTGAGTTTTTCATTTATGTACAAGAGGTTTAACAAGCTCTTACACACTCAAGTGAGAGGATAAGGGGTCTAAAAGAGTTTTATAGAGAGAGAGAAGTGGTCTTGAGTCTTCTTCATGTAATTTATGCAATTGTTGCATAAATCTAATTGCATGCAAGATATTATTGATCTATCTCTCCATTTGAACATCTACTTGAACCCATCAAGCTTGGTGTTATAACCACCCTTACATACTGCTTCTTCCTCTTTGTGTATTCTTGGATGATCAAGGAAGGGATTGGTGTTTGCTACAACCTAAACAAGCAGAAGAATCAAGAAAGGAGGAGAACAAAAGGTACAAGTGTTTAAATATCATGTTCTTATGGTCTGTCTATACATGCATGTGTGTTTCTGGATTTTTGGGGTTGTCATGTGGTTGGAATTTAGATTCTAACACTTCCGCTGCATTGTCATGTATGTGACGCATGAATCCATGGAACCCCAATAATTATTAAAAATTTAACTTATAAAAGCAATTGTATTCTAAGATGGGGTTTATGTGTGTAAATAATATACAATTTCATTCAACTTGATTAATTCGATGATTATTAAAAATATGACTTATAAAAGCAATTTTATTCTAACTATCATCCGTTTGCATACTAATTTAAATCAATATTCAATAATGGAGTAAAGTAATGATGTATAGATTTCAATTAAGTCAAGATATCAGTTTAAAAATTTAATAACTAAGATTATAATAAGTTTAAGAAAATCATTAAAATCGGTAACCCCTTCGCCACACTTAAAGTTGTACATTGCCCTCAATGTACACAATATAAGCACATAAAATAAATAGGAATGTTGAGTTGGTACTTTCCTGAGTAAGACAATTTTTTAATTTGGGTATGTCCATCCAATATTAGACTAGCATCCTTGCAAAATATAAAGAAAAAGGGAGAAAAATAATAAACTAAAATAAACTAAAAATAAATACAAAATATGAAAACAAAAATAACATAAATTTAAAATAAACTATCTTAATTAATGAGTTGCCTCCCATGCAGCACTTATTTAACATTGTTAGCCTAATGTACCTTATATGTTTACTTATCATATTGGGTCTATAATGAGTGGTTTGCTTTAACCATTTTCTCTATAAAGCAGTTTTATAGCTTGTAAACAAGCCACATATTGCAAGATGATCATAAAGACATAATGTAATAAGTTAGTAATGACAATTAACTACAGTAATGCCCTTTTTAATGACAATTAACTATAGGAATGTCCTTTCGAATAATCCATTAGTAGTTTCCTTATTGGGTTCCTCTACTAGTTATTCCTCAACTAACCTTGTCCATTCTTCTTTTTCTTCTTCCTGGACAAAGGTTTCTAGCTCATCTTCTTCAATTACCTCCTGCCACTTCTCTACTTCCTCTTTTTGGATAGAGGTTTCTTTGTCTTTTTCTTTCAAAAGCTCTTTTTGCAATGTCACTCACTCTTAATAACTAATTATTTTCTTATGTGTAAGTTCTTAAAAGGTAATATTGATTACTAGCTAAGCTACACATAAAAAAGCATTTATAAGGCTAAGAGAATCCTTAAAAAGGAATTTTTATGGAAATTATGAGATAAAAACAATATTAAGGTGTATAAATATTTGTGATTACTTATGTAAGAGGGAGGAAGAGTTTGAACCCCCATATAAGAGCTTACAATAGATACTACTATAGAAAACGTTTTTCTCCAAACAATAATTTACAAATTTTCATCATCCTTATAGGTGTTAGAAATAAACTTAAATTTTGGAATTTTGTAGCAAATTGGAAGGATAAGTTGACCAAATATTAATTAATTTACGTGATTTAAAAAATATTTTAAAGCTTTATGTATCTAGATTTTGATAAGTCTAACTTTGAGTTATTTGGAGTTACTTAGAAAGAGTTATAGTGAAACAAAGATAGAATGGTCAATTTTTTCAATTTTGCAAATTTAATTGTGTCATTGAAAGTGTTTCCCTCGTTCTATTTTTCATAGAGCTTTGGTTATCCTAGATTGGTTAATCTAATTTCTTGAAAGAAATTTAAGCTTTATGGATTCTCTTGTCTTATATCACACGCCTCTAAAAATTAGTGAGGTCTTTCAAAAGGTGAGTAAAAGAAGTCTGTTTAGATTCAATAACTTTTTCTGTTCAGATTCAATAACTTTTTACCTTATGATGTTGGATTTAAAGGGAAATACTAAAAAGTATGGAAGATGACATAAATAGAACTAAATAATATATTTGTGTGCAAAAACTGAATCGTATTAAACATGAGTTTAAAAACTCAACTCTAAAAGGGAGTCTAACACCAAGCAACTGGTTACTTCTACCACAAATTGCATTCAGTACAACCCTTATATCAATTTGGGTAACAATGAACTCCTTTTAAAGGAAAAACAAGCTCTAATGGATTACTTGCAATTAGTGGAATATCACTTTTTACTTCTAAGGCAAAGGGTAAGAGTTAACTAGATAAAGGAAGGGATAAATGTACTAAATCCTTCCTTAACATCATTGTTACTAAAAGAAACTAGAATAGAATCTTTGTTATTATAGCTTTATATGGGAGATTGATTACTAAACAAGAGGAGCTTATAGAGCAAGCAGACAATTTATTTAAGCTCACAATTGGATCAAGTTTAATTACCAACACTTCTATTTAAACTCTCAGTTGTTTTATAAAGAGAAAAATTAGCATTGCAAAAGTTGAAACACTCATCACGCATGTGGGAGATTTTGAAATAAAGAAAATAATGTTCCAAATGAATAGCCAAAAGCCCCAGGGCAAGATGTGTTAAATGGTCTTTTCTTTCAAAATGCTTGGCCATAGATTGGAAAAAATGTTGTAGTGGTAATTTAAGATTTTTTTTACCAAGGGTGTGCTTCTTAAATAAATTAATAATTTGTTCCTATGTTTAGCTCCCAAGTCTCAAAATCCTTCATCCTTTAGAGCTTTCAGGTCTATAGCTTTCTCTAGCTTCCTTTATAAAGTAATTTCTTAAGTTTTGGATAATAAAATAAGCACAATTCTTAAATCTATGTTAAGTGATAATTAAGAAACTTTTATAGAGGGAAGACAAATTTGGGATAACATTCTCATTGTTTAGGAGCTATTACAAGGTTATATCAGCAAGAAATTCCTACAAAACTATGGAATTAAGGTGGACTTCAACAAAGATTTTGATTACATAAGATGGAATTCAACAAAGACTTTGATATTTACAAAACTATCACAATTTCTAGAGGTGTTTGGTTTCCTAAGTTCCTTCAAGACCTAGATCAGGGTTTGCATTTCCTCAACCTTCTTTAGTATACTAGTAAATAGAGCACCATCTAAGCTACTCAATGAAGTTTAGTGGCTTAGATAGGGAAACATCTATCTCCATACCTTTATACTTATGTATAGAGGCCCTGGCCTAACTGATGGCTTATAATGTCTTAATGGAGCTTAAGTTTAGATTTCATTTTAAATGCAAGAAGATTTCTCCGATCAATATGTGTTTTGCCGATGATCTATTACTTTTCAGTAGCACTCAAACAAAAACAATTATGGTTTTAATTGAAACCTTAAAGTAGTTTAAGCACCTCTCTAGCCTAAACTTAAAATATAACAATAGTCACTTCATACACTTAGTCAGAGCCAATCGTATAACTGATAAAATTTCTATCTTAACTCTTATGGCTAGAAAACACCCTACCTTGATGTACTTGGGTTTACCTTTAACAATTAGAAGATTTCATTTTAAAAATTTCTTCCATTTGGTTAAAAAAGTACATAACAACCTTGCTTCTTTAGCTAACAAAGCTCTATCCTTTGGTGGTAAGCTCAAAGTAATCAAATTTATAATGAAATCAAGGTATATTTATTAGAGTTCACATATGTTTCTTTCCAAAAACCTAATCAAAACTATTGAAGGGTTGATAAGGAATTTCATAAGGAGGAACCTAATTGTAAATAAAGGCAATGTAAAAGTGAAATGGTCAAGGTGTGTAATCCTTTTAGGGAATGGGGTTTGGGAATTATTTCCATAAAGATCAACAATATAATATTAATTAAAAAGAGGTTTTAGAGAGTGTTAGTGGACAAAGAGACACTTTGGATGAAATGGATGCACAACTACATTTTCAAAGGGAAAAGTGTTTGGGCCATTTCTATTAAAATTACTCATTCTTGGTTCTTATCTCACTTTTTGAAGATGAAGGACTCCTTAAGTCTAACATAGCATGTAGAGTTGAAGATGGATCTATAGCTTCTCTATGGTATGATAACTGGAATGACTATGATCCTTTAATTAATAACTAGATTGTTGTTCGAGCTATTTGAAACATTTCAAGAGAAGACAAATTTTATATATAGATCAGGGAATGATAGGTGATGGATTTCCCTAGAGAAATAAGTCATTTGAACCCAATCTATAACCCGAATCATGAACTATAGGATTGTTATCTATGGAATAATCATCCTAAGGATCAGTTCACTAATAAAGCTTGTAGAGAATGGTTAGTTCTAAGAGGTCTTTGAGTTCATTGGCATAAGGTGGTAGGAAGTAAGTGTTTAATGCTTAGGACATCCTTCCTTTTATGGTTGTTTGTTAGGAATAAGATGAGTATTTTTGACAAACTATAATATAAAAATCTTTAAAACATATGCATCCTATATAAGGAAAGGGAAGAAAATTTGTCTTATCTATTCTATGAAGGCAACTTTTAAAATGTAGTATATAGTAAAATTTAAAATTTGTATCACTAACATATTAGCTTGAGTGCTCTTTCGGAGATTATACAATGGCTTTAAGCTCATAAAAGACTCCTAAAATGCAACCTTGTGGTGATTTTGATTAGCTTTGGAATCTGTGTTTAAGAAATATGGAAGAAAAGAAATTCAAGGATATTTTTTTATCAAAGAGAGAACAAAAGAAATGGTATAGGAAACTACATTGTTAAGCATCAGATAGCAATTAATGTTATGTAAATATAATATAAGCATAGGGAATTGATAAAACATAGCTTCATCTTGCTCCTGTCTTATAAAGGACTTTAATATAATGATTTATATGGGGTATTTAGTCTAATGGTGACCTTGGGAGATTGATAATAGTTACCTAGCCAATGGGTGTCCCCCTTTTATACTTCTAAATTTTACATGTTTAATATTAATTTTTTTACCTTTTCAAAAAGAAATTTGGTTAGTTAATAGTTCTCCTTTGACACTATAGATAGTTATATAATGTTTTATTTTATACGAGAGAGGAAAGAATAAAATTTCTATTACAATAATACTCTTATTTTATTATTTGTATAAGTGTGTAAGTGCTTATGATTATTATTTTTCAACAAAGTGGTATTAAAGCCAACTATGACATCAAAAGGAGCCAATGTATTTTTCCATTATCAACAACTCAGTAAACTCAACTATGAGAATTTGACACTTATGATGAAGTCTATTCTTCGTTCATAAGGGATATGGTATGTAGTCAACAAAGCTATATAAAGCCTCAAGATAAGGAAAGCTTGACTCAACCTGAAAAAAAAAAGCCTTGGATCAATAATGGAATAAAGATCAAGGTTCACTTACCATTATCCATTAATGTTTGGATGAAGAAATATTTGAGAAAATAACTAATGAAACCACATTAAAGAAGGCATGGGAAAATCTCAAAATTTGGTGATAGAAGTTAATAAAGTTAAGAAGATACGACTTTAAACTTTAAGGTTTGAGTTTGAGACACTCTTAATGAAGGACAGTGTGTCCACTTCATAATACTTCATAAGAGTCCTGGGAGTGGTGAATCAAATGAAGAGGCTTGGGAAAACCACAAAAGATATTCAAGTTATGAAGGAGGTCTTATGATCTCTCAACTTAAAATTAAATTATATAGTGGTAGCTATTAAAGAATCAAAAAATGTAAGAAATATGTCCATAAATGAGCTAAATGGATCTTTACTAGCTTATGAAGAAAAGACGAATCTCAATATAATGTATGTAGTAGTAGAACAAGCCTTGCTAACAAAGTTATCCTTAAACTCCAAAAATAATTACATAAAGTAAGGTAGAAAAAATAATTTATACATAGAAGTGGACGTGGTCATGAATGAGGTCATGGGTATAGAACCAAGAGAAAGTAAGAGGTAAATAAGAATTGTTTTGTGAAAATTGACTTTAAAATTTCTAATATGGTTAAGGAAGAAGAAGAGGAAAAGGAAATTACTTAAAAAATAATACAAAGAAAATTGGAAAAACCTAAGTTGAATGTTATTTAAGTGGAAAGAATAGCCATTACTCTTCAGAGTGTCTTTTTTAAGACTGACGATGAATTGAAGTTTGTAAAAGTCAATAAAGATGTAGAAGAAATTTTGCTATTTATAGTAAAAGATGAACCAAAAGGTAAAAAGAGCATATGGTACCTTAATAATGCTACTAGCAATCATATATTAGGTGATAAAAGTAAATATGTTGAATTAGATACTAAAGCGATAAAGACTACACGTTTTGGTGATAATACAACAATGGAGATCAAAGGCAAAGGTGTGATTTTGCTTAAGATAAAAGTAGGCGGTCATTAAATTTTCTCTAATTTTTATTTTATTCCTAAAATTAAAGAATAATAGTTTAGTGATGGTCAACTTTAGAGAATGAGTGTCAAATTCATATAAATGGTCATACTCTTTAGCTTTGAGATCATGATGCTAATCTTATTACTAAAGTGAATCACTATACGAGGCATGCTTTCTTGGAAAATATTTAAGGAAAGGCTTTCTACAACAACAACACCTAGTATGAATCTTGCTGATATGTGAGATTTGGGGTAAGGAAAGGCTTTCTAAACTAGTCAATTGTAAGAGCTACCAAGTCACTCTAACTTGGTCATATAAATGTTTATTGTCCCATCAATCCTTTATCTTCTAATAAAAACAATTACTGTATTGTCCTTATTGAAGATTAAAGTAGAAATTTATGGATGAACATTTTGAAATACATGTATGAAGCTTTTGATGTTTTTAAAAATTTTAAAGCTTTGGATGAAAAAGAAAGTGATTTTGAGATTAAAGCTTTAAAACTTATAAAGGTGGATAATTTATTTTTAATGAATTTAAGAGCTTTTATGGGCAGCAAAGAATTCACTTTCTCCTTATAGTGCCTCAATATTCCTAAAAAAGTATAGTAGCTAAGAGAAAGAACCGAATAATCTTAAATATAGTGAGAACTATGTTGAAAAAATAAAGATGATGCCTAAAAAGTTTTAAGCTGAATCATTTCCAAATCTAATTTTACAAAGAGCATGAAAAATGGCACTCCATATAAAATATAAATTCAAATGAAACCTTTTGTATAACTCTTGAGAATTTGACTTTATTTTGTATATTCAAGCTCGAAGTAAAGAAAGGTCTAAGCTTGATGATCAAAGAAAGAATTTTGTTTTCTTTGGATATAATGAAAAATTAAAAGGTTACAAGTTTTTCAATCCAAGTAATGAAAACATTATTATTATTAGAAATATTGTATTTGATGAAAAAACATCTTAGAATTGGTGCTCTCAAATAGAGGGATTTTATCACTTTCTTGCATTTTGAAGATCAAGAAGAAAAGGAGGTTATTCAAGAAACCAAAAATGGTTTTTCTCCATTAATCTCACTAACCTTATCATCTCAAGCATCATCATCCAGATCTTTAGGAACATACATGGGGACCTCATAATATTAAACATTTGATGAAATTTATAATAATCATAACTTATTTTGCCTACTTACAGATATTGAGCCTTTAAATTTTGAAAATGTTAGCAATAATGAGAAGTTGATTCATGCAGCGAATGAACAAATTCAAACTATCAAAAGGAATGATATATGGAATCTTATTTTTCTTCTAAAATGTCATTATGCCATTGGAGTAAAATGGGTGTACAACATTAAGAAAAATTTGAAAGTTGAAATAAAGATATATAAGGGAAGGTTTGTTATCAAAGACATTGACTATAAAAGGTATTCCCACTTGTTATTCCCTTGGAAACAATTAGTTTATTAATGTATCTTGCTATCTAAAATCACTGGAGATTTCATTAATTAGATGTTAAGACCACATTCCTCAATAGTTAGTTAGAAAAAGAAGTTTACATTTACCAATAAATGGGATATATGGTTGACGGCTAAGAAGATAAAATGTTAATGTTAAAGAAAGTGTTATATGGACTTAAATAAGCATCAAGAGCTTGGAATAGTTGAATCGAAAATTATTTCTAAGAGAACTATTTTATTTTATGCTTACAAAATATGCTCTTTTTTGTTAAAAAGGATAAAGATGATTTTTTACTTATTAAATATGATTTTATTGAAGTGTTTGTACAGCTTGAAGCAATCTCCTCGTGCCTGGTGTGGAAGATTCAGTACTGTAATGATTGAGTTTGGCTTGCGAAGAAGTGCACATGATCACTCTGTGTTCATTGTATCATCTAGTTCTGGGTGCATTTTATTGGTTATATATGTGAATGATATAGTGATCACCGGAAGTGATGAAGCAGGGATCACAAGGTTAAAAGCATTCCTTGGGACTCGTTTCCAAACAAAGGATTTAGGACCATTGAAATACTTCTTAGGAATTGAAGTTTCTCACAGTCACAAAGGGATCTATCTATCTAAAAAAATATTGTCTGGATTTATTAAATGATGATAATTTTATTGAAGCAAAGACATGTGATGCGCCTATGATGTTTTAAAAAATTACAAGAGTGACTAAATCTTGAGCAATTTAGGCGGTTTAAAATTCATTTTAGAACTTTATGCGTCTAGATTCAAATGAATCTAACCTTGAGTGATTTAAAACTACCTAAATATCAGAATAATAGTGAAACAAAGACAATGATTAGTTTTCTTGTTATACAAATTTTATTGTATTAATGCTACTTTTGTATTCTGTTATTACATAGCTTTAATTTGAAAGTTCTATTACAAAAATACTCTTATTTCAGTATTTATATGAATATGTAAACATTTGTGTGTATCTTTTTCTTTTTTTCAGTATTAGGCCCCAATACTTTATTCGACCAAAGCCTCATGTCCCAACATGAACTTACACGATGAGGTCAGGTTATTTCCGATTACTAATACAAGAAATAGAAACAGTTAACCATGCTTTTGATAGTGTGTCAAAAGAGCAGCGGAGTATGACTGTTATGTTCCCGTCCATAGGAATGCTTGAGAAAGGCACGACTGGTTTTTCTCGGCAAAGGAAAGAAGCGACACATAATTGAAAGGAAGAATCTGAATGTTGTGTCACGGTGTGAGTTTGAACGATCTAGTTCGATCGTAACAAGCGGATCATCAGCAGTGTTGATATAGCAACACTTTTGATGGTGGAAAAGATGATTTGCAAGGACAGATGCAGATCATGTCGCAGGTGTACGGAATGGTTCGATAACTCCATAGACATTTAAATGCATCAGATAAGAAGAAAATGGCAGCGGGCTTCTGGAGCGCCGACAACATGAGTTCGGTTCTGGTAGAGTTCAAGCAGCGACGAAGGGAGTATAGGGGGCAATGGATTTGGGGTTGAAAAGGCTGACCTTGAAGATGGACAAATACCAGGTGATGCAGTTAATAATCAACCAAAATGGCAACTTGACTTATCAGGACATAATCGACAAGAAATACAGATGGAGACACAAGCTTTTACTATTTCACTTGGTGTGCAAGCGTACAGGTCTAACAGCCAGGTGACACACAACTTGACTAAGTTGAGTTTCACCGGGAAGTCTTAAAAGCCAGGGTTGGCATCATACCTGAAGTGATTTGCACTGGCGCTCTTAGTGATGCAAGTGATAGCAAACGTATGATCACATAATTATTTTATACTGTATATTGAGAAACAAATATATAAAATTGAAGATTTGTTATATTGATAAGGAAGTGAGCATCAACATTCACAAATTTGAAATCGCCACCAAGCGAACTCCGAGCGTCAACTTTTCATACCAACGTCTTTGTTTACAAGAAACTCGGAGATTAATGTTTTCAAAGTTTCTTTATCGTTGACGGTTGACCGCTCTCGACAAGGTTTCAGAAGTAAGACCATTGCTTTTAAGAGTGTTCATTTCTAAGCAAAAAAGAGAAAGAAAAGGATAAGAATTTAACGCCCAAAGTTTTTAATTAGAAAAATTATCCTAAGTTATGTTGGCTGGATGATTATTAACATAATGTAATAAAATGTAATATTATTTTATTATTTAGGAGAAAAATTTATAGTGGAATAGAATATAATAAAATAAGATAGAATGAAAGAATTTTACATTATATCCTATTCTATCTTGAATAATAAAAATAAGTTATATCTGATTTGAAGTTGACGATGAAATATAAAATAATAAATAATATTTTCCTATATTACATTATGAACCTTACTATATCATATTATGAGCTCTTCAATCCTTCCGAAAAAATAATTTTCTAATATCACATTTATTTAAAATTTATTTTATTATAAATCATTCAATTCTATATTAAGGTCTTGAAATCACGGCTAAGTCCTGTAGATATAGAAATTATGGAATTTAACTAGAAACCATGTAACACAAGACCCTTCGTAACCTTGTTCTAGTACAAGGATTCAAAAAAAGTACATCGTCTAATAACACAAATGAGAACCAAAATTAAGGGCTATTTATTTATATTTATTTAAACTTTTAATTTTTGACTTTAATTTCAGTTTCTTGCAGCTTTTTAAAATTATAAAAGTCTTAAAATTTTTTTTAGAATATAATTTATTATCAAATAAATATAATCTTAATAAAACTGTAAGTAATTTTATTTAATTTTAAATATAGTTAATTTAAATTAATTATTAGTAAAATTATGAATAATTTAATTTTAGTTACAAATTTTATTTAATTTTGCAATTAAATTAAATATCAAATTTAAAAATATTTTAAAAATATATATTTTGAGATAAAATTTAATTTATCAATTAAAATATATTTAATAAGTACTAATTGATAATTACAATATTTACTTCAATAAATAAAATAATTATATTAATAAATATTACATAAAAATTAAAATAAATTAAAAATATTTTGTCTTTAAATTTATCTAAAAAATAAAAAAATCACCAACAAAAAAAAAACAAATAATCCTGTGCAAGAACTACAATCCTTGTCATGACATTGACATCTAGTAGGTTATTACGAGTCCAATGTATCCACCAATAACCCGCCAAGAACACACTAAGATTCAAGCACATCCATAAGGAACAGAGACCAATTAAGAAAGTTTTTTGTCGCAACCAACCGGCAACCTGACTGTATTAGCAAAGCTTCAGTAAATTTATTATGAAAAAAGTCTAAGATGGAAGAAGTATCACAATCGCCCTTATCATCCAACATTACAGTAACCACAGAACTTGACAATAACACCACCACCACAATACTTGAAATACAACAGCTTGGATATTTTTAAACCTCACACATGTTCTGCATAGTAATGCACTTCAATGAATTTTCTACAGCTCAGAAACCATGAATTTTGATATTATCCTTCTTCACAATGCCAGCCTACCAATAAAAACAATAGTATTAGGAGATACACCACCTAATAAATGAAGCCAATACAAATAAAATTGAAGTACCTGAACAAGGAAGGTAGAGACATTCTTCCTCTGGTCACCTTGAAGTTGAATTACCTGCGAAAGATTGACCAAAATTAAACAAGCAAAAACCACAAAAAACTCAGTACAGTGCTGTGAAGGTTAAATACACACCTGTCCTAGCTCAGGATCCTGCACCACTGTACCATTACAGCAGAACTCCTTCTTCAAGTCCTTGAGTATCTTATTGTAGCTGAATTCTTTCTTCAACCCCTGCAAAGTTGTCAAGCACTTCCTACCATTTCTCTGCTGTATACGAATGTGAACATACTCTTTTGCCCCAGCACCTGAGTCTTCAGCATTTGCTTCAGCAAATGGATCTAGCCAACATTACAAACCAGTTAGTTATACAAATGTCGAGTCGTGATTGAAAATTGAAAATATCAGCTACCATCAATGTACAGCTTACCAAAAGCGGTAGGAATCTGGACTTCGTTAGCAGGCATGAAATTAGTTGGTCAACGAAGCTTGAAAAACACCACTCAGACCTAGATGATAAAATATTTCGTGTTAGCATACTGATTCTGTAACATCATTAAAGAAACGCATTAAGAAAAAGGTCCAGCTCTTCATTGCAAAATTGGCAAATGATATTTACCTCAATGATAAAAAAAAACTAGTATCATGTACACCTTTAGCCACCGAGCAACCTAAGAACTAACTAAAAAAGTGCAATACCACAAGCCCAAGCATAGAAAACAATTTGTATCACAAAGGCCTAAATATCCCAGAATAAAATATAAGAAAGGAGCTCTTCTCGCTCTTCTCTACAAGTAATTGCAGTTTAACGAAAAAGAGCCATAACTCACCAGCTCATTCAAAACACTAATCTTAAAATTGACAAAGAAAAATTAATCCACAATCTCAAAGTGAGAAACTCAGTATTTTAGGTGAAGTGTATAATCACCACTTCTTCGATCAAAGTTTTCCGCATAGCAATCGATAAATAAAAACTAATACCCCACTGCAGCCCAACAATTAAATCGCAATCAGCAAGCGCGTTTAAATGGAGTCATATTTCCATGGTCAAGAAAACAATAATAAAACCATCTTTTAAGGGAAAAACGTAAGATTAAGGGATCAGAAAACATATAATAAAGCCCCAAAAAGTTAAAATTTTCCCATACTAGGAGAAAACCTTAGCCAAAATCGTAATCTTGAGGTAAGGTTTACCGGATCCAAGGATTAGAGTCTTCAAAAGTTGGGTATTTTCAAGAGATTCAGAGAATCCCACGGCAGTTTAGGTCCCAGCTTTCGAGTTGCCACAAAGTTCCACAGAACATGAATGAGTGGAAATGGAAAACGCGAGGTGGAAATTCTCGGTTTGGCCTCTTCAGTTTGATATGTTTAGTTGAGTAGACAGGAAGGTGTTGTTCACGCGCTTCTACTATTTTGATTATCTCCGTGTTGGCACTCGTTGCCGACTCAGGAAGAGAGTAAAGCAATTTTTCGTGAACGTTGGAGAGTGGAAAAAGAAGTCCAGTGAATGGCAAAATTGTCTTTTCGAAATGCAGCTTCATGAAAACCTTGTACTATTCCCTTCGGATTTGTATTTCCAAGACTACTTTATATTAAATTCTAAAAAAAAAAGACCACTTTAGATTAGCATAGTAATGAGCTGGATTGACCTTGAGCTTCGGCGGGTTTAAATATTTTTGTTTAGGCTGAGTTTTAGGGATGGTTGGGGGCCGCTGACCAGTCTGTGGTCTGATCCGGTCAATTTTATGATTTTTGTGTTAAAAAATTAAAAATGGCGTCATCTTGTGTCTTTTTGTCAGGACACAGGATGGGCAAGATTAGGAGGACTAATGGGCTAGGAGCTGACCAACCTATAGTCGGTCCGACCTTACCCGATTTTTATGGGATTTTGTTAAAAAATTATTAAACGGTGTCATTTTGTACCATCTTAATGGGCCACAGGTTAGGCCATGTCGGGATTAGTATAGCCCGATCGGGCCAAGCAATCTCAGCCCGTGACTCGGCTTGAAGTTCAGTCCACCTAAATTTGGCCCGACGAGCTAGGTGGGATCATCCCTATCAAGCTTGGCTAGAAATTCGATCAAGTAGAGCCCAATCTAATTCAATTTGTTTTTTAATTAAAAATGGAAATGGGAGTTATGCTTATTTCTATCATACGACGAGCTTAAAGTTAGCGCATTTATTTTTACTTTTATTTGAAATTTTGTTTCTTTAGAAATTAAATGAAATTTATTTCTAATAAGGTAGAAGGTTTCTTATAAAATGTTGATACAAATATCAATTTCTATCTTAAAAAGTTTGGGGCCAATTCATTACAAAATGGAGGATTTTACAAAAAGGAGACTGATAGAAAATTTGACACTATTATAATATGAATTTTTGAACCAGTGTCAGATTAATACAGTGCATGTTATCTTATTTGTGCAACTCATCTCTTCAAAGTTGTTTTCCTCTCTTTTAACTTTTGTTACTTTGTTCTTCTGGTCCAACATAATTGAAGTATGCGCCATCTATATTTTGGATGAGTTTCCTTCAAGTTATCTATAATCTTTTGATAATGTTCTTCACCGCCCTTTAATTGTTGTTACATAACAATATACATTGGCTTCCTCTATACTTCCGTCTTCTTCTTAAACTAGGTAAGTTTGCCTGATTTCCACAATTGAGAGTCACTATATGTTTGATCCTCTAAAGTTCCTGCTTTGTTTCCTTTCAAGTAGTGGAGGTTCTAGTTTATTCTGAACATGAAGCCACAGTTTTGGTGCCCTTGTACCTTGGACAACGTATTGACAGAGTGCACATGCCTACTGTTTTGTGTTTTGGAACCTTCTATAATTTCTCTCCCTCCTTATTTCATAAATCAAACGACTTACGCTCATTTTTTTTACATACTTAGGTTGACCATCACGTGATCAATTACGAAAAGGCCCCTGAATGAGGGCTCGTCCACGGATCAAAAGTCAAACAGTCGTCGAATTCCTCTTGTCTTTCCCATCTTCTAGCTTCGTGAACTCCGTTGGAGGATGTGGTGTTCAAATCAAAACTTGCCAATGAATCCTGGATAGTATTAGCTTGCTGTTGATAGTGAGATGGGAGATGATGAATTTCCCCGCCGCAATCAGAATCATTTGGGGGAGAATAATGAGCAAAAGGCTGGTTGTTGGATTCCAATTGCAGTGTAGGGATCAACTGTGGCAACGGTCGATGGAACACCACCATGTCGAAATATGAGTTTTCCTTGGAGATTTTGGCCAAACGATCGGCGACTTCATTGAAATTTCTGGTGACACGACGAATCGAACAGATCTAGTTTCTCCTCAACATTTCTCTGATCCTGGATACAATTGTGTAAAGATTTGTCCTTTCCTCCTTCGTATCTTCGATTATTTGGATTGCTTGGTTGCTATTTGTTAAAATTCGAATCTTCCTTAACCCCCTTTGCCATGCATGTTCCAAGCCAAGAAGTAAGGCCCATAATTCTGCCTTGATGACGGAGCAGTTGCCTAATTTTTTTCCAAAACCTGTGACCCAGTTTCCGTTGTGGTCTCTGAGCAGACCTCCTGCAGTTGTAGCTCCGGTGTGTGTGTTGATTGTTGCGTCTGTATTCAAAGTATACATTCATGGATCATTCTCCCAATGTAGAGCATCTGCGGTTGAATGGTCCTGATGCTTGTTGTTCTGTGTTTTTTTTATTCTTCGCAATTGCCTGTTGAGTGTGACACTTGAACGTTGTTTTTGCTTCTACCTTGATTTTACAGTACAACTCTGTTGTGGTGAAACATCTGTCTTCATAGACTTCTTGATTCCTTGTGAGCCATAGCTACTGACATATGATTGCGTAACAAATGTTCCATATGTAATGGTCCTGTATAGATAAGCATTGTAGATTAGTAGTAATCCAATCATGTAAGTTGTTCTGATACCATAAATCTGTGGAAAGGTTAGGGTTGAGCATCGTCTATAGGGTTCTTGCTCTCTGACAGTCTCTAAGCAAATGGAGAATGTCCTCGTTTTGGTGGAAAACATGGAAGTTGGTGTCACTGGAAATGTGCCTTCTTTGTTTTTCCATGTTTGTCCATAGAGCTTTCTTTGCGATTTTCCAAAGGTGTAGCTTGCAGTTTTCCTAGACTGGAGTACTCCAGATTTACTATCATATAATCATTAAGGTTACTGAAATTAGTGTCTTCTATTAGTCCCTAATGGCACCGAAGAGAGGGAGTGAATTAGGTATTTATAAAATTCAACAATTTTTAAAACTAATATACTCAATTAATGACATCATGATATTTGTGTTTTAAAAATGCTAACATAAGATAAGTGATGTGATTTGCTCTAGCGCATTGCTTCTACCTGGTAAGTGCTCGAATGTCTGATGGACGTACAGGCATAAATGTCTTATGGGAGTGGGGTGTGACACCATGAATTTTCTATCGAACTTTATTAAATGGATGAAATAGTGCTTCTTTACTCTTACCTTTCACATCATGGTAAATGGGGAGCCTACTAGAGTCCAAAGTGTAAGGGAATTAAACAAAGTAACCTAGTTCTCTCTATATGTTTGCCTTAGAATTGGAGGTTTTTAATAGAATTCTCAAGAAAGTAGTGGAATGAAATAGGCTCTTCAAATCTCATTCTAACTACAGAAAGTTTAGCATCATATCTCTAACAATTATAGATGATTTGATTCTTTTATCCAAAGCTGACAAAAAATTGATTAGCTCCACAATGATGGCATTAAAAATGTTCTCCAAAATGTCAAGATTAGTAGATAATGGTTCTAAAAGTGTTTTTTTATATATAACTTAGAAAAAAAGAACTTTGAACAGATGTTTGCTTCTATCACAAGTTTCCAAAATCAACATTTTCCACTTAATTTCCTTAGGATCTCTACTACTTCAGCTAGAAACTCATATGGGGACTTTAAACTTCTTCTTGAAAAATTTCACTCAAAAATCACTATTTAGATAAGGAGTACTTAGTGTTATTCCACTAAAAATTCTCAACAGGGTTATGCTCACCAAGATACTATAGGGACTAACTAATGATAAGCAATCCTTGTAGTCTAAATAGGCTCATGAATATTATATTAAGAGTAGAAACAAATAGAGTTTCAAACTCACAAATGTAGTTTCAACTACTATAAAATGCATTATCAAGATTAGAGACAAGATAAGACATAGAGTAAAATACAAATCTTCTCTTCCTAAAGCCTCTATTACCTTATGGAAGGCAATCGAGGATAGAGTCCCTTCATTGGACAAACTCAACAAGTATATGATGCTACTAAATAGATGTGTTCTCTACATAAAAGCATCAGAAGCCATCTCTTACATATTCTTTTAGTATGATGAACCCTGGAGAATGATATTTAGAAAGTGGTCACTAAATGAATAAGAAAATACCATACAATAAATTGCTATAGTGTCTCAATAGATAAGTTAGTTATCTGGTGCTACTACATTACTTTTTCCTATTTAGTCTTGTTGATATAAGATGAAAGGAACAAATAAAATTTCAAGGATGCTTTCCAAATGCACCATAATTTTGTAGAGAATTATATTACAAGATCAAAGCTTATATAGGCTTATTTAGTATCAAAATTCAACTTTCTAATGCTATAATCAAAATATGGAACATTAGCTGATAAAAAAGGCAAAAGGTCATACTTGAAATCTACCATGTACAGTAAAACCTCTACGAGCGGCACCCAATTTATATGTATTCACTTTTGAAAACAACCTCAAGATCAAATTGAGAGGGTATAGGTAGTTTTCTAAGGTGTATAGTATGGAATACCAGTTAATCTACCAATCTTTATACTAGCCTCAAGGAACTATACTCACATACCTTATTGTTGATTTTTTTATAGTCTTGTTAGAGGGTTGATCAAGGAGCTATTATGCGCTCTTTCAAGGGTAGATGCTTCTAAGCAGACCTCTTAGCTATCTCCACACCTCTACATCCTTTATCACTAAGTGGTCATTTAGGGGTCTTGGTAATCTAGTATTAATTAATCTAATCCATTTAAGAAGTAAAGTTTTGATTAGAATATGATTTGGGACTTTGAAAATTTTGATTGATCATAATTTTGTATATTCTACTTACTATAGAAGCTTAAATGAAATGATAAATTCTTGGGTAGTATACTTCCGTTCAAATGATAAATTTGTAGTACCTTCTCAATGAGCATATATGAGGTGTATAAAAGAGGAGACATTCATACTCCCAAGTATCGGTATTATTTCAAGTATATAAAGGAAACTTATTAGTAGTGTTGTATCACATGCTTGATGGTCTCGTAACCTTTTTTACAGGCTTATGTATTAGGGTAGACATGAACTTTATTGCCTTTATTTGTGCATATTTCTTTTATTTAGAAATGAAATTTTGTTCAATTTAAAAAACGTAAATATACGTCATAAGCTAATTCCTCAAAGCATGATTGTCACGATGTAACAATCCTATTAAATTCAAATTTACATAATTTAGTTGTTAGATAATTTAGTGGTAGGAAACCAAGTCACTTTAATCTTAAATTTGACATAATATTATAAAACAATTTTAACAAATTTCAAAATTTTGAAGTTGTATTTGTTCAAAATTTTAAGTTATTAGTTGAATAAAACAAATAAAAAGTTTTAGCTTCCAATTCAAAATGTTAGCTTTTGTCTGAACAACTACTAAAAGTTTCAAGTTTCAATTTGAACTAGATATTAAAACATTTGGAGAAAAATAATTAAAAATTAGGTACTTAGGAAGTTACACTTAAATTTCACATTATTCACTCTTTTATAAAGGTCATTAAGGTTTGGCCTTGATTTAAGTGCAATAAGAATTCTATATGTGAGTAAATTTATTAAGAAAGAAGGCAAGCAGCACACTAGCCACTGATATCCTCAACTAAGGAAAAATGTAAAGTCTAAAATGAGAAAAGACAACGAAGTAAATTTATTAAAAAAGAGGGGAAGCAATGTACTGGTCACTAATATCATCAACTAAGGAAAAATATTAGGGCTAAAATAAGGAAAGACAATGAAAAAGTACTGCAGTTAAACTTAAAGTAATAATATCAGGGGTAAAATGAGAAAAAACAAAAAAAAGTAATGTAACTTAAGCTTAAGGTAACATAATTTACAATAGAAAGTTGGGAGAATATCTATCGCACATACCAAAGACTAATTATCGTAAAGCTAAAAAAGGGTTATAAGGTATGAGCTAGGATAGAAAGTCTAATCCATTTGGTGGTGTTCAAGACTAGGATATGGACATCTTACTACTTCTTTTGAAATATATGACTATTCCTTTATCCCTAAATAAAATAAACCGTATAATTCAATATCAGTTTAAAGACAACATGATCTACTTAGTATATAAAATGGATATGCTTAGCCTAGAGAAAGAAATTAGGTCAGAAGGAGGTAGGTTGTTCAATCATACAAAGAGCTAGTAGAGAAAGACATATGAATCTAGCATATTTGTAAGAGAATAACAAGTGACTGGTGGATTCAAAGAAACTAACATAAATTATAGGGATTAATGAATCCCTTCAGTTTGTTAAGATTCTTGAGTTTGTTATTGACTATGAGCCACAAAATGAAGGAAGTTTTGGAGAGCTTTCGTTAAACTAAGCTAGCTTCTACCAAGTGCGACATGTACTTACATCTTTTAAGAGCTTGATACAAGAGTTACTGGTGAAAACTATAGAGGAGTGGGCAAGCCAAGTTACTTTATCCTCAACATCCATATCCAAAGAGTAATTAGGGATTTTCTATATTATTTATTTAAAATCCTATAAGGATATCTCCATTGGTCATTAATGATGATTAAATTATCTTAGCCTTAAGGGGAATTATCAGCTTAAGGTATCTAGGTCCACGAATGGAATGTAAGGGACTTAAATCATTATAATTATCAAACCAAAAGTGAGTATTATTTCTATTTTTAATTAGATGCCTTATGATTGGTTGAATAATTTTCCTTAGTTTGAGAATTTGATTAAAACTTCAACAGTAACTTTTACTAATGATGATTTGATAAAAGCTAAGATAGATCCACTAGACCTAAAAGGATTCCTGGTTCACAAATAAGTTCTAGATTCTCTTCAATATTAGCATCCAATTTTTCAACTTGCTACTCTTGATGCCTAAGTCACCTTCTTCTTTCGAGCTTCAAACCTCAGAACATTTAACTATAACATTATGTGCATTGTTAGGAGATCTTTGTTAGGAAAATTCTTAAGAATTCTCTCTACATCCCTGATGATGACTTTAGGAGGCAAATAAAGGTGGCAAACCTAATGCACATTTAGGTTGATAATAATAGTGATTACGAGTTAAAGTCTTCCTTTATAGCTTAAAAGTTTATTGTTCTAGTGAAGATATTTATAGATAATAACCTTAAAAGGGGTATGCAATCTTCATAGTTGATTCTCTTATAAGTAGTGGGAATCCCTAAGCACTTAAAGGGTAAAGAATAAGCTTTGAGAATAGTGACTAATGAAATAGTGGAAGACATAAATTTAGCATCTAAGGAGACAATTAGACTCTTTTATACTTATTGACTAGGAGGCCTAACATCGAGCTAAAATTCTTTAAACAACAAATCAACGTATTAACATAAGGTACATTTACATGGAAAAGAAGCAAAAGGTCATTTATAAAATAAAGATTAAGAGTCTTAAGCCCTCATATTTGTGATGGATCTTGAAGAGATCACTCGAGTGGATCTTGGGGTCAACCAATCTTATTAAGATCTTAATGCATGTGGATAAGAGGTAAGGTGATAACGAATCATTTTGGCTTAATCTTTTTAATCCTATAAATGTACTAGTTCACATAACAATGATGAGTATTAAAAAAGAAGCTAAGAAAAAATATTTTTAATTAATGGATGAAAATTTTCAATGGAAAACAAAGGCTTAAAGAACCTCCAACAAAAAGTTTCAATTGATAAAATCAACTATCTTAAAGAAATTAACTTTAATAGAGCAACTATTCAATGGTTTTTTCCTACGATAACCTCTAAAGAGCTTTTGCGAAATAAGAAGAATATCTCTAATGCTTCTATTATGAATGAAACCACCTAGGTTATGGTTGATTAATGAATAAAAAAGAGTTCAAAAATAACCTTATAAATTATATTGCAATCAGAAATTGACACGAAATCTTCTAAAGAAGATGGATTAGGATTTTTATAGTTAAGATTAATAAAGGTCTTATTTAATTCCTTAAGGAAAGAATCTAATTCATAAAATTCTATAACGGTATTGGGCACCAAATCACCCGCCAAAGTGCTAAGACTTTTGGAAAATAAAAAGCATTGAGGCCATTAAGGCTTGAGTATATTAGGGTGGATAAAAAAAAAGGGCATGTTTAGTGTCAATGAGGCTAAAGGGAACCACCAACATGTCTTTTTGGTATTGAGACCAGGAGTTTGGAATAAATTCAGTAAGTTGCTATTTGGAGATACGTATATTATTAAGAGTGTATTAAGAGTGCCGAGCAATTTCCTAAAGTTGTTAAAAGCTAAAAGATTAATCTACTCTTGAAAATGGATAACTTTACTAGCTTTATTCTTCTGAGAGTGAATTTTATTAGTATTCCTTATATAGAGGATATCATTGTGAAAAAAATTTAGATTCTTTTTCTCCAACCATGAGCCAAGTTACTTTTCCTTTTTATTGCATTAAAAAGAAGCGATTGTGAAGGCATTTAAAATATAAGTTAAGAGCTTCCTTCTCTTTGACCTTTAACAGATAGTCACCAGGATATAATTCAAGGAAGAGTTAAGTATTCCTCAATGACTCTTTTGTATCCATTACTTCACTTTCCATGTTTTTCCCTTTAAGGAGACATAGGTTCTTAAGCTCCCTCTTGACAGTTTATAACTTGCTTATACATTAGAAGGAAGGAAAACCTTTAATATCTACTTTCAACCCATTCAATATAGCTTTTTTAAATGATTCTAGATTTGTTATAAAGTTATTGAATCTGAAGGGATATTTAGGTTTAAAGGGGACCTCAATAGGGAAATGATCTAAGAAAAGAGTGTAATAAAATAGGCTTTACTACTAATGAAATAGGAGAGCCAATAAAGTCAGGTCGTATCCAATTTCTTATTAATTAGCCAATGATCATCTTGTTTTTTGCTCCACGTGAACTAAAAGTCATCATATCTAAGGTCTAATAAGGAGCAAGCATTGATCCAATTCAAGAAGTTATCACTTTGCATCTCAAAATTAATCCTTTCACCACCTTCTTCTTGATAGGAAAGTATTGAGTTAAAGTCACCCAAGGAGATTTAGGAGGAATAAGTACATGAGTTGATAAGTTCCAAATCCTTCCATAATTTGTGTCTTTGGATTCCATGAATATAAGAATAAACTATAATGATTTCTATTAGGAGAGATACCTAATCAAGAGAGATAAAATTTTGGATAAATTTATTATACATAAAGTAATTAAGAATACTAGCATTTTAAAAGTTTAAACTAACTATTATTCTAAAATTGTAGTGATGCAAATGATTTACAATGAATTACCAATTACTCCTAAAGATCCATTGACAAGCTTTGGGAAATTTTTTTGCCTTTTATTTCCAAGAATTCAATTATACATATATTTTTTAAAGATAGGTAGATGTGGATCACCTCCATCTTATTGAGGTAGTTCATACACTTAATGTTCTATGAGATAATCATCTAGGTTAAGAAGTAAGCCCCTTATTACCTTCTTCTTAGGCTTCCTTCCAGATCTCCTCTTACTTTTCTAAATGAAAGCCTTTATAGTTCTAGGTTAGTAGTTTTTAGCTAAGTCTGGTTAGAGATCACATTATTGAGGGACTTATTATTATTAATACCAATCTTATGCTCCTTAGGGTTATAAGTGGTGGTAACCTTAGTAGGATTCAGAAGTGAAGAACTATCAAGTGAACCCATCCTCAATCACAATTCTACTTTTGGAACCTCTTGGGGCTTTCTTTAATGGTACTACTAAGGCTGTCAAGCGGGACCTTAAGTCTTGAGTGAACACTGGTACTGATTTAAGGATTAGCATCAAGCGTAGAGTTATCAAGGTAAGGTCAAGCATCAGAACTAGCTTGGATCTTTGTAATTATAGGTATCAGTTAAGTGATTACCTAGACCTTGATCAATATCAGTGATAAGAGACTGTTGTACTAATAGGTCTCAAAACTTTTAACAACCTTTGACAACTTCTATTGATAAGAAAGTTGGACCATATCCTACGCAAGGCCTTCATTCTCATTAAGCCTCATGTTTTTGATGGAATCAAGGAGCTTCTTAGTAGTATAAACTTTAAGTAAAATCCTATTATAACCATTCCTTTTGAGAGACATATTATTCTTATGTAAACAAAGAGTCTTCTTAGTTAAACTAACCAAATAACTTAGGCCAGAAGTAATCCAATACTCTAAAGGTATATTATATCTAATCCATAGAAAAATACACTTGAATAGTGATTTATCAAGAATAATATCTAGCCTTCATCATTTCACCAGAAGTGGCTTATTTGATATATGCTATATCCTTAACTCAACATATTTCTGGAAACTTTCCTAATTAATGAATTTTGAAAGTGCATAAGTCATTTCCAGTGATAAAGGTTTTCTTTGAGCTAATTTTTTCCCAATTTACATCAACCTAGGTTTTGAATAAGAAGAAAGGAGTATCTTTTATCTATAAAGGATCTAACCAATGATTCATTCTATACTTTAGATCTAACTTAGAGGATTTCCAAGGGTAGAGATATTGAACCTTCATCTTTAAAAGGGTAAAGGGAGAAAACTTAATGTAACATCCCGTTTCCGTATAACGGATCGGACCAAGGAAACGGGTATATGAGAGATCAATCAGAGAAATTAGGAAAACACATCTCATGCTCATGCATTTGTGA
>JANZXR010000005.1:24234816-24271091 GCA_027575705.1 Erythroxylum echinodendron
CATGAATGATAGAACCATCTAGCCCATGCTCTTTTACATCTCAAAATAACATCCTTATCAACCATCAAACTTTTTAGTCTAGGTTGAGACCAGGAGTAGTTCTTGGAGAAAAATATGAATCTATGTCAATAGTAGCTTTTCTTTTTCCTTTATCTAATGTTTGTGGTGTTTCATCATCTTCAAAAGATATATCATGAGCTTCTTTATTTTCCTTTTTCTTTTTTACTTGTTGCTACAAATATTTTTCAATCATATCATGCACATCAAGTGACACTTTTTTGCAAGGAGCAATATTACCCTTAACACCAGCAAGATGTTCTTTCATTCTAAAAATTCCTCCCCCTTTAAATATTCTACCACAAAACATACAGTTATATTGGACATTCCCATCAGATGCTTGAGAGGAAGAAAAATAATTCCATGCTGGATCGGACTTACCACAAGTAGAGGATGATTCCATATTTTCCATTATAATTTAACCTAAAAAGTAAAAAAAAATAATTGGGTATACTATTGTCAGGGAAAAAGTATATAACCTAAATAATTCTCATTTATCAATTGTAATAAAAAAGATCAACAGCAGCAGAATGGATTAAAAAAGACCAACATATGTTATAGATATAGTAAGGAGAAGTAAGTATATTTATTACATAAAGCTCTTTATAACTTAAAACAAGTGTTAAGATCTTGATACAATAAAATGGATAATTACCTAATTAAGACAAGGCTTAGAAGAACTAAAAATGAAGCTTCTCTCTTTGTGTTACTTGAAAACAAATATATGAAGTTGATTGTGTTCTTATACGTAGATGAATTGTTAATTATTGGTGGCGAAGTATATGAATTCATTAAAAAAAAAGTAAAGTTGAATTTAAGATGTTTATCTTGAAAAAGTAAATTACTTGTTTAGCATAGAGATTAAGTTCAAGATTTCATATTCATTAATTATTCAAAATATGCAGAAGTTGTCTTTAAAGCGTTCAACATAAATAAGCTTGCAAGTTTACAAATTTATGAAAGTCAAAGTTAATAGCTTACGTGTTTATGCTTGTCAAATTGAACTTTGCAAATGAATTTTTTATGATTGGCTTTCTAAACATATTGTCACAATTTGAACTTCATTTCCAATATAATTACATATGAACTCACATATGAATGAACTCTATTTTTCAAAAAAATACAACCAACTAAATTTTCTCTTTACATTTTAAAATTTCTAGTGAAACTAAGAATATCGCTATCATAGCTTAGTGAAGCAATACCATATAAAAAATATTTTGCATGCTTTCTCAAAGACTGTTAACCACGTTTATTTTAACTGAGAATTATTTTTTGCAGCCAAACCAATTTTAATGAATAGGCTACATTTATATTTCGTATCCAAAGATTATTATCTATATTTGTTTTAACTATGGATTATTTTTGTAGCCAAAACAAGTTTAGTGAATGAGCTAAGTTTTTTTAGTAGCTAAAAACTATTGGTTATGTTTTCACAAAGAAAGTAAAATATGTAAGTGATAGAACACTCACGTTAATAAGAAAGGAGTTGAAAAGATCTAAAAACTATTGAAGAAGGAATATAGCCTCAAATAAGGGCAAGCAAACTTTGACATAATAATGATGTTGTATCAAGTATAATATACTGAATAACATAATAATGATGTTGTATCAAGTCCTCTAAATAAGATTCTCATCATTCAAATTATATAGTAACATCTCATGAACTTTGATATAATAATGATGTTGTATCAAGTATAATATACTGTCAACTCAAGAAGGATCTTAAGAAATTCCATGTCCTTAACAATGTCAACTCCATACCTACCAAGCACGAGCACAATAGTTCTTTACCGAACAACTTAATTTCTTCTCTTAAGACGGTCTCCTTTTTTGGACATGATCATAGGGACCATGGAGCTATTCATGTACTGTGTTCTATAACCCTATACTGAACATGTATAATATGGTTAATACCTTACACGAAAAGTGCAAAAAGATGTTGTTTTACGTGAACAGGTTCATAGGAAGCCTGCTTCTTCGAGTAGTAAAGGGGATATGTATGAGACCAAAATTCTTGAAACTTTTGCTGATACTTATATAGCTAAAGAGTTCTTTGCATGTTTGGATCTACAACTTAACAAAGTGAATCAATCCTATAAGAACAAGGAGCAAGAGTTCATAGACAGAGGTGAATCATTGAAGAAACAGTTGGAAATTCTCAGTGAGCTGAAATCTGCTTTAAAGCAACAGCGTAGCAAAAGAGACTCTACTCAGGATTCCAAGGAGGATGCTTCCATTTCATGCTCCATTTTAAGTGGTAATATATCAAGTACTTCTGTTTGACTAAATGATTCAAAAGATTGAAAACATTTTAACTCTGATGAACTTGTACATGGTTTTGTATCTTTTTAGTTACAGAGGAGGATTCTATGAGGGAAAGAACAGAACAAGAACAAGAGCAGGTTCAAGACAACAGCACAGAGGATTCTGAGAAGACTGATGTGTTAGACTATCTAAGATCAGAAGAACTGGGAAGATCAATGAGGTTGAAAAGAGAGGACAGCAAATTGAGTTGTTGTATCAAGTATAATATACTGAATAACATAATAATGATGTATCAAGTCCTCTAAATAAGATTCTCATCATTCAAATTATATAGTAACATCTCATGAATTCCATACTCAAATTTGAGCTTGATCTAATTGTAGATGACTCCAAATTGGACAAAAAACAAAAACTGGTTTAAAAAATTCCACTATAGTCTTTCTTCTTTTCTCATCTCCCTTTCCTATCATCATTGTCACGTTCACAAATCACAACTATTCCAACTTTTTCACAGTAAAAAGGGTGATTCCAAAGAGGGTTCCTAAAAATGATGAACTAAGTACATTTTTACTCATAAGAATGAAAAAAAAACCTCAACCTAACAATTCTTGTTTTAATGACTATATAAAGAAGGTTGCCATCTTGATGTTTAAGCTTTTGCAAATAAGAAACAAGAAAATTTAGCAAAACCAATAGAAACCAATAGCAAAATTACCAACATGAAACTTAGTGACTCTACTGCATGGATGGAAACAAATCAAAAGCTGAATGCTAAACAAAATAAGTCACCCCCAGTAGATAAATCCATAGCAGAAACAAATAGTCAAATACCATAACAGAAATAAACCAAGAGTAGAAAGTAGAGAGACAACAGAATGGTACTCACTTAAGAAAAGCTCTCAGCCTCTCACTGATTCAAGTCTTGGAGGAAAGCACCCCAGAATAATGTATGAAGAAATTAAACACTTCTAAATAAATTTAATACTTCATCGGGTATATATTACACAAGTTTATAGTCATAACGTGTTACACAACTATCAAATCTAAATTGAAATAGAGTTCTAAGTGTTACAGGAAACTAACTAATCAAGAATTATAAACCATAATTCTAGCTCAAGATTCAACTGCCTTATCATAAATTCATAATCTCCTTATCTACATAACAAATTGAAATAAATAAGCAAAAACCCCCTAAATAACTAACGTTTACAAGTAATAGAATTACTCTTCGGTCTTACCTCTTATCATTAACCAAGGTAGAGCGGTAGAGGTGAATTCTAACACCCAAGCGCCATTGGTCTAAAACTTGTCAAAACCGAAGCACCACTGAGCTCCAATCTTTGTTTCTCATTAGGATGAGACACTCTTTGAAGGCTTGAACATACTGTTGACAAAAGGAAAAACATAAAGAGAAAGACTAGATGAGCAAAATCATGTGAACTAACTAGTCTGCATAATCTTGATGGAAAATCATAAAACCTACCTGGATTTCTTGAGGAGTGTGTTACTTATATCGCGTCTTTCTTGGAGGAACGTTGGCAACATCTTCGTCATCGCCAGAAGCTCCGTCAAGGTTTTCACTCCCAGATCTACATGTTAGCTCCTCCTCCTCTCTACTGCTCCTTCCCACACTAGGTTCGAAGATGGTAGAAGACGGGGAAGACGATCGAAGAGAAGCTCTGGAGAGAAGAAGCATAGAACCTTCGGTGAATGGACGATAATCACGACTCACGACGTCTTATGCGTTGTATATAATCGGTTAATCCGGTTCGCTACAAACCAGCCGACTCTCTAATAAACTGGCTGGTTGTATATATAAAGGTTATTAGCTGTAACCGAACTGGACCATTGGCCGGTTTGAAAATTTTCCTGTCGGACAGGTCCGGTTTTAAAGACCTTGTAAATAAGTGAAACTATAGAGGCCCGTTTATAGATGTGGCCTGTATTACAAGCATAGTGTGGCCTATTGTATCATACCCAAAACTCTTCAACATGATTTTGGGTCTCTTATCACGCCCTCTTCAAGACGAAGTTTCGGTTGAAAACCAATAACTTTGATCTTACAAATGAGATCCAGAAACACTCGTGTGCCCAAAGTCTCGGTGAACAGATCTGCCAGCTGATTTTGGATGTTTACATGTTTTAACTCAAGAAACCCTACTTCACGCAGTCTCGAACTAAATGAAGATCAATCTCGAGATGCTTCATCCTTTTGTGAAATACCAGATTTTTCAAGATGTAGATGGCTGCCTAGTTATCGCAAAATAAAGGTATGGGTTCGTTAACCTTAAGCCAAAAGGTTTGAAGTAATTGAGTTATCCATTTCAATTCGCATACGGTTGAAGCTAAGCTTTTGTACTCTGATTCAGCTAATGAGAGACTCATGGTGGTTTGTTTTTTTGTTTTCCAGGAGATCGGCAACTTCTCGAGGAACATATAAAAACCTGTTAGAGAGCATCTAGAGAAGACGCAACTTTCCTAATCCAAGTCGGAATAAGTTGTAAGGTGAGGGTCTTCTTCTACTGCGTAGAAAATCCCTAAGTTTTGGGTTTCTTTAAGGTATTTCAGTACTCTTTTAGTTGCTTCCCAGTGTGGTAGTCTAGGGTTACTCATGAATTGACTAAATTGTTGTGTAACGTATGTGATATCAGGTCTAGTAAACCCTAAATACTGTAATTTCCCCACCAATCTTCTGTACATTTATGGCTTATCAAGTAGCTCACCTTCTTTAGTGTTTAATTTGGTTCTAGGAACGATGGGTGTTACATATAGTGAACAGTCTAGTAAGTTGGATTCTTCCAAGATGTCTACGATATATTTGCCCTAAGTAAGTATCATCCCATCTTATGCTCTCGCTATTTCGATTCCTAAGAAAAATTTTGCATATCCCAGATCTTTGATAGTGAATTCTGCAATCACCTGTTATCAAAATATCATTTATGTATATGATTACTGCCATGAAGTCATCCCTTGTGCCTTTAATGTATAGTGAGCTGTTTCTAATTTAGTGAACCCCATTGAGTATAGTTTGCAGGACAACTCTTTATTCCACTGTCTCCCAGCCTGTTTTAAGCTATAGATAGATCTAATTAATCTGCATACCTATCCTTTCTTAGCTTTGGTGTAGCCTTGTGGAGGTAGCATATATAGTTCTTCTTCTAGGTAACCATGAAGGAATTCATCATTAATGTCACATTGGTGTATTGGCCATTGCTTAAAGGCTGCCATGGCTAAGAACGTTCTCATTGTTACCACCTTTGCTACTAGAAATAAAACTTCTGAATAGTCAGCTCTCTCTCTTTGGCAAAAACCTTTGGCTACAAGTCTGGATTTCAATTTATCTATTATACCATCTGGATTGTACTTCATTTTATATATCCATTTCGAGGTTATGGCTTTCTTACCTTTAGGTAGCTCTGTAATCTTCCAAGTTCCATTCTTCTTTAAGGCAGATAGTTGCTCATTCATATAACTCACCTAACTTTCATCTTTACTAGCAGTATCATAAGATAGAGGTTCAAAAATTCCAGAGACATTACCTATAAAGTTGCTGTAGTTATTGTTGTGTTTAATGTTCAACATCCTTAACCATTCCTCTTTTATTCCTATAGGATAACAAACTTGTAATGCTACATTACTATCATCAAGAGAATGAATGGATTAATGTGCTATGGTTTAAAGGAAGGCCTAGTCGATGTAGGCCCTCAAACCAAACGGCGGGCAGCCCAGTCGAAGGAGTAGTTCACTTACCGGTTAGTACATAGACTATACTCATACCCATATTACTACGATACGGATGTGTTCACCCTATCTTGCTTTCACGGCGAACGACCTGGAACCAAAGAGCCAATACACCAACAACCAAGGAACAGGAGTGGAGTCAAGGTTACAAAGTTTCCATCATCAATCACCGCGAGTAGAAAGCCTTGGTCAAACCCCCCACTCGACATAATCTTGCAGGTATTTGGGTGTTATGTGTACTCTTTTGCTTTTTCTTTGTGTGGGAGTAATGGGTGTTGTGTTTTGGTCTGGTGGGTTGTCAGGTAAACTATAGCTAGGTGGCTGGGAACTTTGTTTTAAATGATTGTCATTTTGTTCTGTGGATGGGGTAGTGGTCATGGTAGGTGTTTGTGTAGGGTATTCTGTGTTTACATTGGTTAAGATACTTGTGAACAAAGGTTCTGGTTTTTATGTAGAGTTAGTAACATTGTCGACAAAGGGAAAAACACTCTCAAAAAACACAACTTTGGACACAAACACTATTTTGGTTTCCAAATCCATAACTCTATAGGCCTTGTAATCTGGCATGTATCCAAGAAAGATGCATTTTTTGACCTAGGATCTAGCTTTGTTCTGTTTTGTGTTTTGTCTGAAGCAAAGTAGAGGCAACCAAAGATTTTCAAGTTTTCATAATTGGGTTTTCTTTTGTGAAGTTTCTCAAAGGGACTCATCCACCCAGAACCTTGGTTAGAATTTAGTTTATCAGGTATGTAGCTGTTAATAATGCTTCTCCCCAATATCCTTTAGGCAATTTAGCTTTAAAAAGTAGGGCTCTAATGATCTGAAGAAGATGTTTGTGCTTGACCTCCACCACACCATTTTGTTGTGGTGTGTAGGGCCTACTCTTTTGAAATTGAATTCCCATCTCCGTTAAAGTTTTAATACATTCTTGATTAATGAACTCCCTTCCATTATCTGTCTATATTTTTAATATTCTAGTGTCAAATTGTCTCTCAATGTTTTTAAGAAATTGCACGATGGTTAGTTTTGTTTGGTGTTTGTATCTTAGTATAAAGGTCCAGGTAGCTCTAGTGAAATCATCTACAATAGTAAGAAAATATTGTGAACTACCCATAGTAGAAACACTATAAGGCCCCCATAGGTCCATGTGGATGATTTCACATGGTCTATTTGTATGTATCTCATGCTTAGGAAAGGGTTTTCTATGTTGTTTAGCCAAAAGAGACACCAAACATTTATGTTTGTTAGGAGCAGAAACCTTTATCTCATCTAATGTGTTGTAATTTTTCCTTGGATACATGCCCTAGTCTAGAATGCGATAAATCAAAAGCTATTGAAACATTAGGAGCAACATTCTTAGCTTTGTAAAACTCTAAGGAAGGACCTTTTAGGCTATTTGGGGGTAGAAAGGTCTCTGCATTTAGCTCATACAGTCCATTCACTACCTTGACAATAGCCATGACATCATTAGGCCGAAGGTCCTACAAAAATAACTTGTTATAGAGGAAAACCACAGAAATATCATTCTGAATAGTAAGTTTATTGACAAACAACAAATTATTGAAGAAATTAGGTATGTGTAGGATTTCATTGAGAGAAATTTTATCCCCTATTTGTGTCTAACCAATATGAGTAACTTCCTACTTTGTTCCATCATGTAGAGTCATAGGATCATAGGCATTATTAGCCACATAATTAGTGCAAAGACTTAGGTCTGCTGTCATATGTGTAAAAGCACTAGAATCAATAAGCCAAAACTCAGTATAATTAAAACTTGCGTTCACAGAGTGTGTAATATTACCTGTATAGTTTTGATACCCTGAATATTTTACCTCCCTAGTAGTCTTGCCTTTAATAGCTTTACTTATCTCCTATTGAATGAAATTAGCAAGACTAGAAGATATCTGTCCACTCTATGGCTCATGGCTTTTCTTTATACTGCTCTTATGTGGTATCTACAAGAAAGTGGCTTTCCTTTTTATCTCTATGCAGCAAGCTCTTTGTACCAGTCAGACCAAGGTATGCCCATTTTTCTTGCATTTTTCACGGTATTTATCCTTCTTCTTGAGATAAGGTCCTTTGCTGGAATTGTTATTATTTTCCCACCTTTCTTTAAACTATTTGACTGTTTAGCTAGCATTGCCATATTAGGGGTATTGTCTATAGTAGAATTTACTACCTTTTGTCTCTCAACAATTTGCAGTATAGAAAAAGCTTTATTCACAGTAGGTAAGGATTCCATTAACATGATTTGGTTAGCAACATGCTCGAACTCATCATTGAGTCCCATTAGAAATTGTACGAGTCTGTAAGCATTTTCTTTGGGAGTAATGACCTTTGAAGCATCACAAGTGCACATAGGAGTAGGACTTAGACTAGACAAGTCATCCCACAATTTCTTTATTTTACTATAATAAGCAGATATTGTCAAGGTAACTAGAGAGAGTGAGAAGTGTTCTTGAGTTATCTTTATACAAATTTATGCAATTGTTGTATAAATCTTACATGCATGCAAGATAACCTTAATCTATCTCCCATATTGAACATCTATTTGAATTCATCAAGTTTGGTGTTCTAAAACCCTTACACATTGTTTCATCTTCCTTCTTTGCGTGTTCTTGGGTGATTAAGGAAGGGTTTGGTATTTGCAACAACTCAAACAAGGAGAAGAAACAAGAAAGGAGGAGATACATAAGGTAAAAAGTTTTGTTATTTCATATTCTTTACATATCCTTGCATGCATGTGAAATTCTGTGATTTTTGGGTTGTCATGGTGTCAAAATCTTGATTTTGGCATGCATATGATGCATGCAACCATGACTAACCCAACAATATGATAATTATTATTACGTTTTACAAATTACTTACGTGATATTTAACTAATATAATGCTTTAATGTATGGTAAATTGGTGAAACAAATATTCAAAATAGCAAACAACAAACTAAAATGTCGATAGCTAGTTCTAGGAGCTTTGCAAGTATTTATCCTAAATTGCTAAGTTCTTCAATGAGTTATAATTTGTTAAGAAACTGCTTTAATTTTCTAAATTATAATTAAAAATTGTTTCCATGGATTGTAAAATCAAAGAGTGGATAAAACTCCACTCTTTAATATTGAAAAGTATCTCGTAACTTATAAAAGAAAGCCTGCCAAGTGTACAAGCAATCTACTAAAGCTACAAGGGAGAAAATCATGATTAATGTTATTTTTGTAATAATTTTCTATATTGTTGCTACTTTTGCTGAGATGCCCAAATTTCATATGTTTCTAATTCCATTGCATTTGGTTTTTTATATTGTTAAATTGTTCTTCTTGTCAAAATGAGTTATTTCTTGTATAATTGGAATATAGTTTTTTTTTGCAACATATATGATGCTTGCATTAATTATTATGATTGCAAATTTTCTTTTGTAGGCTTGCATTAAAGAAGTGAAAAAGGAAAATGATAGTGAAAAGCTCGATAAAGTTGTGGCTGATTTGGGAGTGATAAGACCTGGACATAATAAACTTTCTTGAAGGGGTATGAAATCATCTAGCATGAAAGAAAATACTATGGTAAGTGAAGCCTTGTACAAAGATCCTAATGAGTATTTGCAGTCCATTAAGAATGCATTAAAAGAAGATATGAACCAAAAAGTAGAAGTTCAAAAGGAGAGAATAAGAAAGGAATTGGAACAAGAGAAAGTTAGATGCTTGGAAACGAAAAGACAACTAGAATAAGATAAAGCTGATAAAGAAGAAATGATTAAACAAATGTTCTCCCTCATTCAATGTCAGCTTAGGCAAGCTAACACCAATAGCATAGAAATGCTTTCTAAATTGATTACACGTAGTCAATCAAGAAAGAAATCTTCTATTCCTCCAAGCTATACATATCAACATGAAGAATATCAGGTAACAAATTTCCTTGACTATTTTTGTACGTCATCTTATTATCTTTTTGTTGAGATTAACTACTTATATTCATGCTTTCTGAATTTGTTCATAAAAAGAAATAAGTCATTATGTTTCTAGTTTTTAGACGAATTTTTTTTAAAATTAAAGTCACAATAAAGTAGTTAGTATTTCATTTCATAGATATATCAACCTGTTCGTGAGTATAGTACTTTTACAATTCTAATCTACTTATTTTTTTTCCTTTTATTTGTAGGATGGTGATGATTAGGAGTGGACAAGGAGGTACTTGATGAATGATTTTGAAGTGCCCATATGTATTGGTTTTGTAGAGTATTTAGATTAATTTACTTATATTCCATATAAAATGGAGGATGATAATGTAGGTAAATATTTTAGCTAGTGATTTTTTCTTTTGTATTTTGAGTATGTTAAAGGTTGAATTTTACAAGTCCTTATGGACTATATATCATATATAAATATTTTTTGTCGTTTATATTTGAAAGTACGTACTCAATTAAGATGTACATTAAATCTATATGTTACTTTTAATTTATATATGGATGTTGCCTACATAATGACAAGAGTTTGCTTTTACATTAATATATTATTAAAGTGTTGTAATATCTATTTAACATTGTTGACATAGTTTAAAACTAAAGTATTGCCTTAATCAAAACTTAAAGTAACATTTTTTATTTTGTTGCTATTCAAAAAAATTTATTGCATTATACTTATAGCAATATCATTTTATTTAACAGTATAAATTATGTTGTCTTAATAAAAGGACAACGATAATTGTACCTATAGTTACACATTTGACTATTGCCTAACGCATTTTTTGTCTTAGTGATTTTTTATAGATACTGTTAAAGACTAAATCTTTGTGTAACTACAGTGGTTAACATAAACCAATTTCAAAAATTGCTCGTGAGATACGACAAAAAAAGGTCAAGTTTTAGAATAAATTATAAATTAACATTCATATTTTATTATGAATTATGTGTTAATTATTTTATAAAATTAAGATGATATTAATTTTTGGAAAATCAAAATACGAAGAAGTTGCTTTATATCCGTTCCAGAAAGTGTAGGTTGTGACTCACAACCAAAAGTACATTCATACTGACGACATGGTCCACAATTTGTCCAAGCCTTTTTTGTTCATAATCCATCTCTAAGATACAGTGACAATTTGTCCAACTGTTTTGGTTCATAGTCAATCTATAGGATACAGTGCAAGTCGACTCTAGAACTATAAGCTTATGCAATGCGGTCCGCTTTTGCCTTGATTAGTCCTTTTTCATGCGTGCTATGCAATTTACAAGCAGACCCCAAGCTTCCATACATGCATGCAAGTAAATCATATTGCATCAACAAAGGTTCCATACATGCAAAACTTGAATTTCAATATTAGACTGCTTTTTCAATATTCTAGACTTGCTATTACAATGATAGTAAATCATTTATCCTTCAATTCCAAAAATGATATATTGGCATTAATTCCTGTCAATCATTATAATTGGTCTCCTAAATGTGGAAATTAAACGCAAAAAATTATAAGAGAATTAATGGTTTTCAGATAGATTATCTGTAAGGGACCAGACGAAGAATTAGAATTCAAATTTCGCACAAATACAGCAGTCAAATAAAACTTTCACGTCACGCAAAAAATTATAAGAGAATTAATGGTTTTCAGATAGATTATCTGTTCCAAGTCATGCAATGTGTTCCTAAATCCAAGTAAATATCTCTTCACCTGAACTGTACAACTGTATTGGAAGCTAGCCATTACTAGAAAAGAGGAAGTGGCATTGCACTTGACATTGGCAAAAGATAAGCTGTTGTAATGCCTTCAAAGTCACTCTTCTGCAGCTACATTAATTCATGCGAAAGATTTTCACTTTTGGCCTTTCCTTTTAAGCTCTCCGGGGAAAAAAAGATCATGTATAATGGTCTGAAACTAAAATATTTTTGTGGTTATTTAGTAAATTCCCCAGGAACAAAGACGAAAACAAAAATGGAAGAATATCTACTTGCTTGCAACATTTGAGGCATCTGAAAACGATAATCCGGTTTAGATATTCTCTTAGAATGGGGACCAAATTGTCTGTACATTTTCCCAGTTCCAACGCTGATCCAAGAACCTCCTCCACAAACTTTGCACCAAATAAATGGGTCTTGTCGATGATATTGTTCGACACCGATTTGGAGTTGCGAAATCTGTTGAAAAATTAGGTAGAGATATGATCTTGACTGTAACGAAATAATTACAAAATTTTTTCACAATTTTTAATTTCTTAAAAATTAAAATATTTTCAATTATATAAAATAATTAAAATAAATCATAATAAAGCGAAAACTTAATTCGTACCTTATTTTTAAATTTGATCTTTATCTTATTGTATCTATTGAACCATTCCCGAAAATGATCCATTTTAACTATTGTAACCGCACAAATATCTAACCTCTAACAGTATTCACAAATCACAGAATAAATTGAGAGAACTCTGTAATTCTTAATAGAACAATAACTAAAAATATTTAAAAATAATACATAAATATAATATAAATGTCATAATTATAATTTCATTATAATTACATCGAAAATGTACGATTATTTTATTAATTTTATCATATATATATATATATATATATATATATATATATATATAAAATAAAAAATATTTTTAAATAAATTGTCATTAATTATAGGGGTATAAATCAATACAAACGGCACAGATGATTTCCTTCCCATAAAATGCATGATTAAAGTTACTGTATGAACGGATAAAGCCGAACCCATTCCAGATATTATAAAATAAACGAGTACCTAGAAGTGGGTCCTGATTTGACAAATTCATTCCCATCACGGTCAGGTGAAACGAAATTAGTTCTCAGAAAATTAGGAAAACAGAAAAGTCTCAAATGTTATGACCAATTACATTGTTTAGAGTGGGCATTCTACGGGAGCAGGAAGTATGAAGTCGGAAGAAATGGCTGGATATAAACAGGTGAGGAAGTCTAGAGTTGTCAAAATTGACTCCGAAGAAACATGGGATTTCTTTATGACTAAAGCCACCAAAGAAGGCTGCCCTGTAAGTCTTCTCTCCTTGTAGCTGAGATATGCATGGCTGCCCATGACAATTTCCATGTTCTTCGTTCAGTTTCGTACACTTTAAGATATTCTGTTCAAATTTTCTGTAAGGTATATGAGCTTCTATGGCATGTTGGTTTAATTTAGTAAGCTTTCTTTGTTGGAGTGTAGGTTATTATACACTTCACAGCTTCTTGGTGCCTGCCTTCGGTAGCCATGAATCCTCTCTTTGAGGAACTGGCACATAGCTATAAAAATATTCTTGCCCTCTCCGTGGATGTGGATGAGGTTCAGGTACGATTTGTTGAAAGCCACTGGCTTCCCTGCTTGAGCACATTTATTTATTTATTTACTTTTTTGAAGAAACTCCATCTGACCGGTATTGTCTGGAAGTCCCTAGTAATGAATGGCAATTGCGTTTACCTTTATTTCCCCTGTAAGACTGGTTCTCGTCCTCTGGCCGAAATTTTTGACCAGTTGGCGACATAAGGCTCGTGTCTGTTGCTGTTATTCCAATTAGATCTATTACTTCAATGCTTAAATTTCACCAAAATTAAGATCTTGATTGAAAAGAAGGTTTTAAACCTTAATCTTACCAATGGATTATAGTGTCTTATTCTATATTCTTATAATTTTTGGTACAATATAATTAGAACTTTCATGCAACTGTTATTGCTCTCTCATTCCTTTATTTGGCTGCACTTGGAATTGTGATA
The DNA here is from genome assembly GCA_027575705.1 of Erythroxylum echinodendron. Lineage (NCBI taxonomy): Eukaryota > Viridiplantae > Streptophyta > Magnoliopsida > Malpighiales > Erythroxylaceae > Erythroxylum > Erythroxylum echinodendron. The sequence continues at coordinate 24,248,592 of JANZXR010000005.1, forward strand.
CTGTAAAAACTCCATTACATAATCTGACCTATATAATCCTCGTTCGATTGCAACTCCCATTCTGTTTTACTCCATTCATTATTATATTGTATCCTCCCAAAGTAACGCAAGTATTATTCCCAACCCTGTGGTATAATTTGTAGGAGGTGGCTAGCAAGATGAACGTGAAGGCCATGCCAACTTTTGTGTTCATGAGGGAAGAAGCTCAGGTTGATAGACTTGTGGGTGCTAACCCTGAAGAGATCAAGAAGAGGATCAATGGCTTTATTTAATTTTCTAGTTCATTAGTAACAATTAACCCTAGTAGGTGTGTATATACATGTGTGCGCGTGTATAAATGGTGTGGCTTTATATTTTAAAACACATCATATTCGAAGTCAATTCCAGGTTAATTGTAAGTTCAGTGGCCACTTTGATCGATGTGCTTCTCAGTCAAAGTCTCGAATTTGTGTCTAATCATTAAATCAAAGTACTATATTCAAGAATTTTTGCTACTTGAACTGGGAAAGATCTGGAGCTCTTGGAAAACTTTGATTTATGAAAATCTCTTCTGTTCTTTTTTTTTTTTCTCAATTCCTTATATTTTTCTGCCAACAATGTAGAGAGCTATATGATGCACAGATTGACGTGTTTTTGAAGACAATCAAGGTTCATCCAAATTAGAGTTTTTTCTTAATCTAACCATTTTCAAATGATAGACGCATTTTATTCTATTTATTTGAGAATCAGAATTTTCCACCGATGCTATTACTCTTATAAGAAAAGAAATATTTAGGGCACCATTTCTACAGTTTCTTATATTTTAACGTGCCGATTCAGGAGTAGAAAAGTATTTTAACACTTTAAATATAAGTTAAAATAAATGTCAAGACAATGATCCAAGTTAAAATTTCTTAACATAAATAATAGTTTTGACTAAGAAAATGATAATTAAAATGTGTACATATAAAGAAGGGAAAAAATTTTAAGGGTAAAAGACATAAATTTCCTTTACAATTTATGTTGGATGTCACTAGTTTGATTTGAGTTAATGAGTTACGTTAAATCGTCATATAAATAACATTTAAATATATGATGTTCATGTCACATGTTTTCGTTGTTATTTTTTAATCGAAGTCTAAAAAAATAATCTTTTAGAAGATTAAAAACTATAAGAAGTTTTTTGATAATTTTAAACATTAAGAGATTTTTTAAAAAAATTTAAACTATAAGAGAGATCCATATCTTTTACCCTTTTTGATTTTATGTGTCCAAAATTTAGAAGTATTGTAATTAGTACCTAAATAAATTGACTCAAAAACAAAAAGTTATGCTAAAAAGGGATAGAATAAAAGTTTCTGAACTACTATTACTTAAAAATTCAAAGTTCAATATTATTTATGCTTTTTTTTCCTTATAAACAACATTTGATTGATATATATATATATATATAATTTTCTAGAAGATTAAAAACTATACGAAGTTTTTTTTTATAATTTTAAAGATTAAGAGATTTTTTTAAAAAAAATTTAAACTATAAGAGAGATCTATATCTTTTACCCTTTTTGATTTTATGTGTGCAAAATTTAGAATTATTGTAATTAGACCCTAAACAAATTGACTCGAAAACATAAAGTTATGCTAAAAAAGGATAGAATAAAAGTTTTTGAACTACTATTACTTAAAAATTCAAAGTTCAATATTATTTATGCTTATTTTTTTCTTAGATCAAAAGGTATAAAATTTTAAAAAGGAAAAGACATAGATTTTAATAGATGTATAACTTAAGCTATTAGTCCCATTACTAGTTGATTGTATAACCACATTAACTTTTGAGTCCTTCGTATTTGAGACAGTTATTTTTAGGATTTTTCCAATAATTCTCTCCTTCCCATTTTTTATGACCCACTTTTGTTATCTGTGTTTCTACTTATCACCTAACTGCTATTATTACATTGGTAATTTGTTTACCTCCTTCCTCTTATCTAGTTGCCCCTTTTCTTTTCTTCATTGTATTCTTTTCCCCTCCCACCTCTCCCCGCTCTATAGCATTCTCTTCAAGTCATTATTGTTGCTCTCTAGTTAAGCCTTTGTCCTTGAATATGCGATTCCATCTTGATCCATTTTGTGGTACTATTTGACCATAGGTAGTACTTTTCTTACCTTTTTTGTTTTTTAATTACAGGAACAACATTTCAATTTTTAACCAACTCCTCTATTTTTCTTCTTTTTCAACATAAGGCCCAATTAGGAATCTTTAGACTTTCCTCCTCTTCCTTCTAGCTCGAAACTTTATTCTTCGACTGTAGGAACTCTAGACCCTCCTCCTTTTACTATCTCATAATCACTTTCCTTAGTCCTTCCATCATGTTTTCCCTTTTACATGGACAAAACTCTTTTCAAATTATTAACACTTCCTCTAAAGCTCAATTGCCTCTATCCTAGAAGTTGGAGGAACTGAGTCTTTGAAGGCTAAACTTACTTAGTGTTAAGTAGTTAGGAAATCTTCACCAATTTGATAAGCTAAATTTCATCCCTCCTTTTTCCTCAAATGGAATCAGCATAGTGTCTCTTCCTATAGAAGTCCTGAAGGTAGGTACTTCTAAATAGTCTTGTTCCTTCGTTGGTTTCTTTATAGATAAGAGACTAAGTTACTCAATTATATTTTCTTAGGCTCATCAATAACAATAGAAATTCACCACAAGTGTTTACCTTAATAAAAATTATATTCTTGATGAAATAGAAGAAGACAAGAAATCATCCCTTATAGAATTTGTTATTCATCCAATCTATCCCTAGAAAATATTTATTAGGATGTATTTATATCCTTTAAAAAGAAAGAAATCCTAACTATGGAAAAGACCTTTAAACATAGGTCTCCCACCAAAATAACTAAAGCCCAAAACACAAGTAATGGGTTGTCCAAAACTATGCTTCTAAATTAAAATAATTAATTAAACAAGAATGAAAGTCTTCTTACACATTCCACCTAACTTGATTAATTATAATGTCATTAGCCTTTATTATCTCTTTAGATTCCATCCCAGCTACAATTTGTCCTATGTAGGATTGAAGCATTTCTTTGAACTTCTTAGGTTTTGATCTTGTTATTAGTCCCTCCGACATTACTAACTCATCTTTGGCTCCATTTCGTTTGCAAAGTCCCACGTCGTGCTCACATCATTCCCTCCTTTTTCAAAAGGATTCGTTCTCGAGTCTGAATCAAATTCAAAAGGAGATAAGTCAAAAATATTAAAAGTAGCACTAACATTATATGCACCTGGCAAGTTTATCTTATATGCATTGTCATTGAAGCGTCCTAACACTTAGAATGCTCCATCAACCCTTGTATCAAGTTTTGACTTCCTTTGTTGTGAAAACCTTTCTTTTCGCATATACACCCAAACCTAATCACCTAGTTCGAAAAGAACTTGCTTTCTACCTCTATTTTCTTTTTGTGCATATCTGCGATTCTTTTTTTCAATCTGTGCATGTGCTTTCTCATGTATTGTTTTAACCAAATTAGCCTTCTTCTTGCCATCTTAACTAGCAATCTTAGTCAAAGGTAAAAGAATCAAATCCAACACGGTTAATAGATTAAAACCATATGTAATTTCAAATGGAGAATAAACTGCGGAAGAATGTATAGAACGATTATATGCAAACTCAATGAATGTCAAACAATCTTCCCAAGTTTTCAAGTTCTTCCTAACAATTGCACGCAATATGGTTCCTAAAAGTCTTATTAACTACCTCAGTTTGTCCATCAGTTTGTAGATGACATTTAGTAAAAAATAAAAGTTTAGTACCTAACTTTCCCCAGAACACTCTCCAAAAATGACTTAGGAACTTAACATTCCTATCTGAAATAATGGTTTTTGGCACACCATGAAGCCAAACCACTTCTTTAAAGAAAAGATTAGCAATGTTTAATGTATAATCTATTTTCTGGCAAGCAATAAAATAAGTCATTTTACTAAATTTGTCCACAACACAAATATGTTATCTCTACCTTTCCTAGTCCTAGGTAAACCCAATATAAAGCCCATAGATATATTAGGCTAAGGTTCACTGGGTACAAATAAATCTGTATACAAACTATGAGGCATAGACCTAGAGTTAGCTTGTTTATATGCAATACACTTAGCACAAATCCTTTCCATATATTTTCTCATATTTGGCCAATAAAAATGTTCACTAAGCATATCTAAGATCTTTTGCATACCAAAATGCCCTATTAACCCTCCACTATGTGATTCTCTAACAAGCAACTCTCTAATAGAACATGCAGGAATGCAAAGTTGTTTACCTCTAAAAAGATATCCTTCATGTCTATAGAACTTATCAAATGTAGCATGTTGCTGATATATATTAGCAAAATCAACACCTTCCACATACAACTCTATCAAATGCTCAAATCCAAGTAACTTAGAAGTAAGCATAGAAATTAAAGAGTATCTTCTTGATAATGCATAAGCGACAACATTTTCCTTACCTTGTTTATATTTAATCACATACAGAAATGTTTCAAGATACTCCACCTAAATTACATGCCTTTTGCTCAATTTCCCCTATCCCTTCAAGTACTTGAGAGATTGATAATCACTATATATCACAAACTCTTTAGGTGGCAAGTAATGTTCCCAAACTTCAAGAGCTCTCACCAAGGTATAAAGCTCCTTATTATAAGTGGAGTAGTTCAAAACTAATCCGCTCAACTTCTCACTAAAATATGCTATAGAACGATTCTCCTGCCTCAAAATAGCCCCTATACTAATCTCAAAAGCATCATATTCAATTTCAAAAGTGTTGTAAAAATCAGGCAAACATAAAACAGATGGAGTAAATAACTTTTCCTTTAAAGTATTAAATGCACTTTATGTTCTTTTTCCCATCTAAAATCAATATTCTTTTTAACAATTTCATTCAATGGAGCGGCAATAGTAAAGATATCTTTAACAAATCGCCTATAAAAATCTGCTAAGCTATGGAAATTCCTAACCTCACTAACTGATTTAGGTGTTGGCCATTCTTGGATAGCTTTCACCTTTTCAGAGTTAACCTCAACTCCCTTAAAACTTACCACAATCCTAGGAAGACAACTTTATCCATACAAAAAGAATACCTCTTAAGGTTTGCATATATCTTCTCTTTCCTAAGCACGTCCAAAATAACCTTAACATGCTTAACATGCTCATTTAATTTCTTACTATAAATCAATATATCATCAAAGTAAACAACCACAAATTTACCAAGGAATTCCTGCAAAACATGATTCATTAAGCGCATGGAAGTACTAGGTGCATTAGATAACCCAAAAGGCATAACTAACCACTTATACAACCCATATTTGGTCTTAAATGCAACTTTCCATTAATCACCTTCTTTCATCCTAATCTGATGATAGCCACTTTTTAAATCAAGTTTAGTAAATATGTAAGCAGTATGCAACTCATCTAGGATATCATCTAATCTAGTAATAGGATGATGATACTTTACATTGATCTTCTATAGTCCATACACATCCTCTAAGTTCCATCTTTCTTTGGCTCTGAAAGAACTGGCACAACATAAAGACTCAAGCTCTCCCTCACGTACCCCTTTTTAAGCTATTCATCCACTTACCTTTGTAATTCCTTTATCTCCTCTATATTACTTTGGTAAGCTGGACGATTAGGAATTTAAGCTTTTGGTACTAGGTCAATCTGGTGCTCAATCCCTCTTAAAGGTGGTATGGGATACCTCTTCTGGAAAAGCATCATCATAATCCTACAACATGGTCACAAACACACTAAGCAAACTTGGATCAAGGTTAGTGTTAGTAAACAAAGTTTCCTTAAACCGAATCAAGATTAAAGCTCTCTTACTTAAGTATGCACTTTTTAACTCTCTCTCTCTCTCTTGTATAAAAACATGGTTGTGTCTTAACTTTTTCACTCCTCTCAATTTTTCTTTGCTAACTTTTCACGTTATTGTCTTTCTTTTCACTCACTAACTTCTTCTGTCCTACACATCCCTCTTTCTTTTCCTCACTTGTGCAATCAGTTACCATTGGGCCTTTAATTTTATTATTTTCTCTCATAGCCTCTTTTCTATCTTCTTTCTTTTTCAATTCACTACCTAAATCGTTGCTTGATGATTGTTGAATTTTTACTTGTTCAAGGTATGCTTCTTCAGGTGATAAAGGAGCAAGGGTGACTTTCCACTTATTATAGATAAAAGAATACCTATTCATGTAGTTATCATGCATAACATACCTGTCAAATTGCCATGGCCTATCTAATAATATATGATTAGCCTGCATAGGCACAAAACACACACAACTTCATTCACATAACTACTAGTAAAGAATGCAACAGCTATTTGCTTAGTAACTTTGACTTTACGACTTTCATTTAACCATTGTTGTATTTATGGATTAGGGTGATTTTCAAATTTCCTCCCTAACTTCTCTACCAAAGTAGTACTAGCCACATCAGTGCAACTACCTCCATTTATAATCATGTGACAAGCTTTCCCATCTATTAGACATCTTGTATGAAATATGTTCTCCCTTTGTTATAGGCTATATTCCTTCACATTTAAGTTCAATGTATGTCTAGCAACTAAAGATTCACCCTTCACAACATACTCAACATTCTCATCAACATTAAAATAATCTTCTAAAGGTGGCATACTCAAATCACTACCATTAGACTCATTACCATCATCAGACTTATAAACAATTTCACCACCCTTAATAAAAATAGTCTTCCCATTAGGATAATTAGATGCATAATGACATTGTCGTTGAAATTTAAAGCACTTAATTTCCATATGTTTAAAAGGTTTAGAGAATGGATTAATAGTACCTTTTTGAAATGAAGCACTCATCTCCTTGCCTTTGTTTGATTCATTGTCTTTCTCTTTGGAATCTAAATAGTGCTCCCTCCTCTTATCTTCATTGTTGTTCCATTTTGGTTTCCATTTGCTGTTGGAATTTAAGAAAGGCTTGGCTACCCTTCTTTTTCTTTGTTGTCTCTCCACCTTCGTGGCAATATTCCTTAAGTCCTTCATCTTTATATAATGTTGCAACTCAGCCACATCAACAATTTCCCTATTCAATCCAAACATAAACCGAGCCATTGTCACCTCTTCCTCCTCTTCTATCTTAGCTTTAATTAATACTATTTCCATCTCCTTGTGATAGTCTTCTACTGATCTAGTTCCTTATGTGAGTCTATGTAATTGCTGATGCAACTCTCTATAGTAATAAAGTGGCACAAACCTCTTCTACATCACTCTTTTCATCTCTTTCCAAGTAGATATAAGTGGTTCCCTATTCCTCCTCCTATTCTTTACTAATTCATCCTACCAAATTAATGCATAATCAGAGAATTCTACTGCTGCCAATGTCATTTTCTTATCTTCAGAATAGTTATGACAAGAAAAAATCATGTCCACCTTTCTTTCCTATTCCAAGTACACTTCAACATCATTGCTTCCTTTAAAGGATGAAATTTTCATCTTGATGGCATTAATGTTGCTATATTTTCTCTCCATTTGTTCTTCCCTCTTTAATTTACCACTCACGGATTGCACTTCATATTCTTACTCGTCATACATTCTTTCCAATTCTTCCTCCTGATTCTTATGACTGCCAAGTGATCTACTACAGTTTTGGATTTTACTGGTTTCATTAATTCTCTCATCCACCCTATCCATCCTAGTAGATAACTTCATGAACTCATTCATGAATGCCTTATACATCACTTTCAAATCTAGCACATTGTCATCCTCCTTATGTAATGTTTCCTTTCCATCACTTCTACTGACCATTCTTATGACAAAAGTTGCACGAAAAATAGTTAGCAATAAAAGATAACCTCACAAGTCACTCCCTTACATGTTTTACTCAAAAGATGACACTGCATTCATGTTTCACTCAAAATTGACTTTTTCCCTCTTTTAAGCTTACACACTCAAGCATTTTTTCACTCAAACTTATTGTCCTCAATTGCACTTCAGAATTCAATTTCCAGTCAAAGTAACGCATAAACAGCAAATTAAGATTTAGGAATGCAATGAAAATACTTAAGAAAGACGATGGGCACAAAACTAGAGGCAGTTATACTAAGCTCAATGAAGGCAAAATAGGCGCACAAAAGGAAGGATATATGATGCCCAAAAAACTACAGAATTTAAATTAACAAGAATCAATTTGTTAATTATGTTGTAAATGGAAACAAATAATAATAATAATAAGAGATAAAAAATGGAAACTTAGAATGAAGGAAAAACACTAAACAAAATAAGAAGCCAACAAAAGAAAATCCTATAATCAAGTCAACCCTAAAGATAGAATTTTTTTTTTCAACTGAGTTTTTCAATCAATAGCAACCATTTCGTCTCTTTCTCGATATAATTTTCATTTTTTTCTTTTTTTCATTTTTTCACTTTTTTTACATAATAACAAGATGAACCTTAATTTTGAATTCTAATGAAAATAACAATAATAACAGCACATAAACATAAGATAAATAAGAATTTATCCCAATCTAAGCTCTAATATCAAATGATGTGGAACTCCAAGTCTAAAGAACTCGAAACCCTTTAAACACAAACTTTAGATATAACATGAACAAAACAAAATCCCCAACCCTAATGAACCCCCAATCAATTATATGAGAGGAAATGCATATAATAACGTTGACTTGAAAACAAGAATAGAAATTCTCTACAAGTGTTTAACTTGATAAGAATTATAATCTTGATGCAATAAAAGAAGACACGAAATCCTCCCTTATAGAATTCGTTATTCATCCAATCTAACCCTAGACAATGTTTATTATGATGTATTTATATCCTTTGAAAAGAAAGAAACCCTAATTATGAAAAAGACCTTTAAACATGGGTCTCCCACCAAAATAACTAAAGCCTAAAACACAAGTAGTGGACTGTCCAAAAATATGTTTCTAACTTAAAATAATTAATTAAACAAAAATGAAAGTCTTCTTGGACATTCCATCTGACTTGATTAATTATAATGTCATTGACCCTCATTATCTCTTGAGATTCCATGCCATCTACAATTTGGCCTATGTAAGATTTAAGCATTTCTTTGAACTTCTTAGCTTTTGATCTTGTTATTGGTTACTGTAACATTACTATCTCATCTTTGGCTCCATTTTGTTTACAAAGTTCCACAATTATGCTCACATCACATATCTTCCTGTCTAGATGAATATCCATATTGTTCTATTGAAATATTAGTCAACATTATGGTTAAGCTATTTATCAAGCTTTATAGGCAAACCAATATATATGGGTGAAGAAAAATATCCATAAAGAAAATTAGGTATACGAGGCTACGTGTGAAAAAAAATTAATCATAAATTGCTTGATAAATATTATAAGATTGAGTGAAGATAATATGATGAACGAAGATCATATGGCTATATCACACTAATGGAAGCCTTCTTTAAACCACCAAGGAAAAAATGGAAGCTTGCTAAAAAGAATTTTAAAAGAGTAGACTATTATGAATTGATAGTTATAGAGGATGGCTAGTTAACTTCAATTCTAATCATATGTATATAAATTTCCCTCTTCATCCTGAGAGTAAAGGAAATGAATCTATTAACAATCAAACTAATAAGAAAAATAGAGGAATGCCAACAAGTTCACAAGTGGTCGCTTTAATACAAGAACATAATAATCACTCAAAAGATACTTAGGTGATCTCTATACAAACTTGTAACACTGAGAAAATAATACATAATGGATAGAGTTCTAAGTGCTTCAAGAGCATTATTCCTAAGATCAGTAATTCAAATCGAACCACTGATGTTGATCAAAAAAGGCTAATGCTCGTAATTTGGTGAATAAGGGCATCATTGATATATTGAACTTAAAAGAAGAATTTTAAATAGAAAATAGGAAATGATCTGGTATTGATAAGTGTGAATTGCATCATCTTTTAGGGCTTAGTTTGATATAGATTTAATTGTCAATTTAATCGTTTAGTATATGTTTAGATTAGAATTATGTTAGTCAGTTAATTATTTGCGTTTAAGTGTTTTTATGGGTTAGTACAAGTCTTTGAGATTAATTATTAAGTTTCTAAGGTACCTTAATGTGTTTGTTAGCGTTTTAGGGTCATCATCAAAGAACGAAGAAGTTTCGAAGAAACTTAGGCCGAAACAACGACCCACAATCGTGGCACAATAGGCCACGATCATGACAGAAGCACTGAATTCAGCCCAAGATCATGGCCCATATGCCACTATCGTGATAGAAGCCCAGGACACGGCCTACGATCATGGCCTGCTTGCCAGGATCATGTCAGAAGGCTCAGATGTGGCCCACGATCGTGGCCTATATTATGCAGACGCGTAGACACTAAAAAATGTCAAGTTTTGAGGGAGTTTTTAGGCCTTTCGGACCCCCAAAAAACCCTAAAGCTGCCTAGAACACAAAAGGTATATAAAGAATAAGACAAAGAAGATGAAGGAGCTTTTGTATAAGCCACTTTTTGAAAGAAACCCTATAGAGAATTGATGAGAGATTGAGAAAGAGAAAAAGGAGGAAAGAAGTGTAAAAGAAACCGACTTTGATGTACTTCCCAGATAAGAAGTTTTCGATGTCGCTAACTCCCGTCTACATCTAAGACCGTATTTCCCGTTATTTTCCATTTTTATTATTGTATAGAATTGGGAATAGTAGTTTGATGGTAAGATTTGAGAATGTTGAGATGTTCTAAACTCACCTTCAAATTTTTTATCTTTGATTTAATGAAATCTAATTGTTTTTATGTTTATTGGATTTATTGTGATTAATTTCTGTGATTGCATAATTCAGTAATAAACTAAGAGAGTGAACTAAGCGAAAAATTGTTAAATTAGGCTAGCGAAAATTAGGTGATTTAATAAGAACGACAAATTAATCAAATTAGTAATTGTATGAAGAGAGATCTCATATAGGTTCTTGATAGTTTATCGGATAACTTTAGATCTAATTAAGGTTTTGAATAGGTGGTTAATTGAGAAAATGCAATTTTTCATAATATGATTAGGGTTTATAATTTAGGGTTAATGGTTATAACTCGAGAGAGAGTAATCAACTAGGATTGTCTAGGACCAATAATCTGGTAAGTTATAATCAATTAAGTTAGTGTTAAAGATAGGTAAATTCTCCTTACTCTTAATTGATAGTTTTCTTAGGTTAATTCTTGAGTGTGTTACAATAGCTAAATTGTTAATATTTTCGTAATTGATTCTTAGATTGAATTACGTAATTGAATTGAATTCTTGTTTTAATTTTGCTATCTTTCAAATTTTTGCAAATAATGTTGGCCTTAGATTTTAGGACTAGATTATCCCTCCTTGTGGGATCGACACCTTAGGTACTACGCAAATGACCCATACGCTTGTGAATTATTGAGGTTAATTATTTAAAACTTACATACATCAAGAAACCACGATCAAGTTTTTGGCACCATTGCTGGGGAGGTGGTTAGTTTAGTTTTATAATTTAAGACGTTTAGTTAGTTTTTCATTTTATTGTTTTTCATTCTTTCTTTCCATTTCTGAAATCGTGCTCTTGCATGAACACAAGAGTCATAAGCAGTTCGAGTCATGCAACTGAAATCATAGATTTAGACATCACTCGACTATAACGATCCATTAGGAAAGTTTGGCATAAAGAAGAAGAAGAAATCACAAAAGCAATAATAGCCGAGGAATTTTAGCAAGATTTGGACTACGGAGCAAACCAAGGACATCAACAACAGATCCTTATGGACTTCATAAGACCAGGGTTCAATGCGACTAACCAAGGAGTAGCTAGGCCACACGTACAAACAGCATCATTTGAAATTAAACCAGCCTTCCTAAACATGCTTCAATAGAACGTGCAGTTTTATGGACTAATGAATAAGGATTCTAACTCACATATAATGAACTTCCTTGAAATTTGTGATACCTTTTGGTAACATCAGATGCTGTCAGAATTAGGCTTTTCAATTTTACCCTTAGAGATAGAGTAAAGGCTTGGTATCATTTCCTATACCCAACCAAAGTCACAACTTGGGATCAGCTATTTCGTGCCTTTTTTTTTTGACAATACCTTTTAGGGTCAAAGGTGATCGTATTCACTGATCATGCGGCATTAAAATAACTTTTCAACAAAAAAGATGTAAAACCAAGGCTCATTCGATGAGTGTTACTTTTACAGGAATTTGATATAGTGGTGAGAGATAAAAAGGGAGCAGAAAACGTGGTTGCAGACTACTTATCCAGGCTGGAAGGAGGGGAATACAATCCAAGCAAAGATATTAATGAAAAATTTTCCAATGAAACCCTGATGCTACTTGAAAGTTTGACTGCACCATGGTCTACCGATATCGTAAATTATGTTACCAGTAGTAAACTTCCTTTATATTTATTATACCAACAAAAAAAGAGATTCTTACATGATTGTAACTGATATATATGGGATGAGCTAATTTTATATAGAGCATGTGCTGATGGGTTAATGCAACGATGTGTTCCAGAGGAAGAAATGTTGGACATCTTAAAACAATGTCATGAAGGTCAGTATGCAAGACATTATGGATCCAACAAAACAATGGCTAGGATACTCGAGAGTGGATTTTATTGACCATAACTATTTAAGGATGTTCAGACTTTTATAACACAATATGATCGATGCCAAAGAATAGGTAACACCTTCAAAAGAGATGACATGCCTTTATCTAACATTTTATAAGTGGAAGTCTTCGATGTTTAGGGCATCGACTTTATGGGTCCTTTCCCATCCTCAATAGGAAGCATGTACATTCTAGTGAAGGTGGATTATGTTTTGTGTTAGGCTGAAGTAGTAGCATCTTCAACCAATGATGGAAAGGCGGTGAAAAAGTTCATCAAATGGTTATTCAATCAATTTGGACAGCCACGTACGATAATAAGTGATAGGGGTACACATTTCTGCAATAAATCTTTTGATGCTCTCTTAAAAAGATATAGAGTGATCACTGTGTTACTACACCTTACCATCCACAAACTAGTGGCCAAGTGGAAGTTGTTAATCGAGAACTTAAATGAATTTTTGAAAAGATGGTTAACAACTCCAGGAAGGATTGGGCAATAAAGTTAAACGATGCCTTATGGGCCTACAGGACTACTTTCAAAACACCTATTGGAACAACTCTTTATAGGCTTGTGTACGGAAAAGCTTGTCATCTGCTAGTAGAACTATAACATTGAGCATATTGGGTGATAAAGGCATTAAATTTCGAATGGAAGTAAGTAGGCAAAAAGAGACTTCTACAACTGGATGAACTTGAAGAGCTTCGTTATAATACGTATGAAAACGCCACACTCTACAAGGAAAAGGTGAAGAAAAGGCACAAATCTCATCTTAAAAAAAAGGAATTTAAAGTAGGAGACGTGGTTCTACTATATAATTCAAGGTTGAGGTTGTTTCCAGGAAATTTAAAATCTTGATGTAGTGGACCTTTTATGGTCGTTCAAGTTTTCAATCATGGAGCCATTAAATTGGAAAATGCAAAAAAGGAAACTTTCAAAGTCAATGGGATCGTTGCAAGCTATATCTCAAAGGAGCGATTCCTTAAGACAAGGAAGTGATTTCCTTTTGTTTTAACAATTAGAATGTCTCCATGAATGTAAGGTCAAGTTAAGGACCATAAATTAACACATTTAGTAGTCTAATTGCAATCATTATGACTAGTTAGAGTTTTTTAAACTTTCAATAAACTTTAGTAATTTGAACTGATCTGGGGTCACTACTTTCCCACTCTCATCAAGCAATTCCTAGATAAGACAACAATCTCAAAGGTCCAATAGATCCATCCCCGCCTCCATCACCTTAAGGCTTTGCTCTAACCCCCTTTCTTTTTAAATTTAGTACATTTTATTTTTATTTTATTCTAATTTATGTTTCTTCTTTCCATATGTGTTTGTTTGTCCCTTCGCACATTGAGGACAATGTGTTGTTCAAGTGTGTGGAGGGTTATATGTTTTGTGTTGAACCTAAATTTTGCATGATAGTTATTAATTGCATTTTATGAATTATGTGAATGTGTCAATAGCTTAGATGGATTGAAATTGATTTAATTTTGAACATAACCTATTAGGTTGTGAAGAATCATTAGCTTGCAAAATTAGTGAATTGTGTTCTTTGGCTAAATATGCAACTTAATTAGGATTTAGTGTTAGTTTGTAACCCTCTAAATTGTTATATTCATTCATAATTTGAGGCCTTTCAAATTAAGTAGCTTTGGTAGTATTTTTTATGGAAACAAGTAGCTAAATCAACAAGGTGGGTAATAAAAATGTTTGTTAATTTTAAATAAATAACTATTTCACTGGCCTTCGAGTTATGAAAGTTGAGAATGTGATGTAGCTGAGTAACTGGATCGACAGACATCATAAATCTGTGCCTTCATGTCAAAGGCTATAATGACATTCCATCCTAGCAGCTTAATAAAAAAAACATGACTTAGCTAAATAACTGGATCAACATACATTACTAATGTTTGCCTCCACATAAAAAGACTGAATCCATGTTCACAAAAAGTAAATAAAAACTAATAAGAAAAAATAAAAAATATCGTGTGTTTCGAATAAAAACCTACCGAACTTGTAATAGCTTGACTTTTCACGAAAATATAGTTAGGAGAAGTTACAGAGTCTAAATGACCAAAGAATTGTTGATGTGTGTGTGCAATTGAAAAGGGTAAACAATTTAACAATTGAGTCTAGATTAATAAGTATTTTTAGTTCAAAGCTCCAAGATGCGAATTTTGCATATTAATGATTTGATATACTTAAATCATTGTGTTTAAAATTAAATTTATTACATGAAGTTGAAGTCATTGTCTCATTACTGCATTGTGTTGTGTGATTTCGTGTGTTTGTTGTTTTGTTTGCTTGAGGACAAGCACATGTTTAAGTGTGGGGATGTTGATAAGTATGAATTGCACCGCATTTTAGGGCTTATTTTGATATGGATTTAATTGTTAATTCAATCGTTTAGTATGTGTTTAAGTTAGAATTGAGTTAGTTAGTTAATTATTTGTGTTTAAGCATTTTTATGGGTTAGTACAAGTCTTTGAGATTAATTATTATGTTTTTAAGGTATATTGATGTGTTTGTTAGCGTTTCAAGGTCAACATCGAAGAATGGAGAAGTTTTGGAGACATTTGGACTGAAACAATAGTCCACGATCATGGCACAATAGGCCATAATTGTAACAGAAGCACTGGCGTCAGCCTATACCACGATCATGACAGAGGCCTAGGAAATGGCCCACTATCGTGGCCTGCTTGCCACGATCATGACAAGAGGCTCAGATGTGGGCCACGATCATGACCTGCAGAGCCAAGATCGTGGCCTATGTTGGGAAAACGCTCAGACACTAAAAAATGTAAACTTTCAAGGGAGTTTTTGGACCTTTCAGACCTCGGGAAAACCCAAAGACTGCTCATAACACAAAATGTGAAGAGAGATCACGCATAAGTTCCCGATGGTTTATTAGACAACTTCAAATCCAATTAGGATTTTGGATAGTTTAGTAATTGAGAAATTGCAATTTTCTATAATCTAATTAGGGTTTATAATTTAAGGTTAATGGTTATAACTCAAGAGAGAGTAATCAACCTTAGGATCATCTACAACCAATAATCCGACAAGTCATAATCAATTAGGTTAGCATTAAAGATAGGTAAATCCCTTTCTCTTAGGTTAATTCTTAAGTGTGTTGCAATAGCTAAATTGTTAATATTTTTATTATTGATTCTTAGATTGAATTGTGTGATTGAATTGAATTCTTGTTTTTAGTTTTTCTATCTTTCAAATTTCTACGAATTATGTAAACCTTAGATTTTAGGACTAGATTATCCTTCCTTGTAAGATCGACACCTTAAGTACTATGTGAACGACTCGTGTGCATATGAATTATCAAGATTAATTATTTAAAACTTACACACATCGGG
Source organism: Erythroxylum echinodendron (assembly GCA_027575705.1). Lineage (NCBI taxonomy): Eukaryota > Viridiplantae > Streptophyta > Magnoliopsida > Malpighiales > Erythroxylaceae > Erythroxylum > Erythroxylum echinodendron. Next base: position 24,264,565 of record JANZXR010000005.1, read on the forward strand.
AAATCACTATCAAGTTTTTGGCGTCATTTTTGGGGAGGCGATTAGTTTAAGTCGTTTAGTTAGTTTTTCATTTTTTTTATTTTTGTTCTTTCTTTCTATTTCTGAAATCGTGCTCTTGCATGAACATAAGAGTCATAAGAAGTTCAAGTTGTGCAACTGAAACTGTAGATTTAGACATCACTCGACTAGAACGATCTATTAGGAAAGCTCGGCGTGAAGAAGAAGAATAATAAATTATGAAAGTAGCAATGATCAAGGAACTTCAGCAAAATTTAGACCACGGAGCAAACCAAGGACATCAACAACGGACCTTTATGGACTTTATGAGACCAGGTTTCGATGCTGCTAACCAAGGAGTAGCTAGGCCACCCATACAAACATCATCATTTGAAATCGAACCAGCCCTCCTAAACATGCTTTAATAGAACGTGCAGTTTTATAGACCAATAAACAAGGATCCTAGCGCACATATAATGAACTTCCTTAAAATCTATGATACCTTTCGGTACCATCAGATGAGGTCAGAATTAGGTTTTTCCCTTTTACCCTTAGAGATAGAACAAAGGCTTGGTATCATTACCTTAACCCAGCCAATGTCATAACTTAGGATCAGCTAGTTTGTGCCTGTTTAGATAAGTATTTTCCCTAAACCAAGACTACGAAGATCATCAAAGTGATTAATAACTTCTAGCAAAGTGACAAGGAATCGATCTACGAAGCATGGAAATGATAAAAGGATTTGCAACAAAAATGCCCACACCATAACTTACCCAAGGAATTCTTGTTACAAACATTTTATAATGGAGTAACCCCACATATGAGAGGCACGATTGATGCAGCTTCAGAAGGATCACTGATGAGGAAGAAAGAAAATGAAGTAGAAGAATTGATAGAGGAGATGGCGAGTAATAGCTGCCTATAGACGAACAAGCAGAGTAGAAAAACTACTACCTTCCAAGAATAAAAAGGAATTGTGGCTATCGATCAAATGATGGAAATGAAAGCAAAAATTGATAACTTAACTCAATAGCTCAACAATATGAAGGCTTTGTTCTCAGATTTGATAAAAGTCGGGCTACTTAAGTGTGAACTCTGTGGACAAATGGACTATGATATTGTGGACTATTTCCTAATGAAGGAAAGTGATCCAAAGCAAGTGAATTACATGGCAGCTCAATATGGACGAGGAGGGCGAAACAATACTTTATCAAGTTTGATAGATAAGATGCATAGAAGAGTCCCTTTCAGGTTTAATGATTGCCTAACTAACTTGGAGGATTTTGAAGGAGTAATGGGTAAATGAATAGCTTTTATCTTATATATATTTGAAACCTATAATTGTTTGAGAAAAATATAAAAGGTGAAAGAGGATTTAAAGATGACAAGCGATAAGCAGTGCAATAATACAAACCTAGCAATTAAGGAAGCTAGAACTATCCTCAACTAAAAGAAAATTGCTCGATAAATCTCCAATAAATCCTTTTAATAAATCTCAAGAAAGGGAAGCCTTAATAAAATATATACAAAATGGCTTTAAAAGGGAGATACAAATTCTAAATTACTTTCACAAAGCATTTCTCTCAAGAAGAAACACCATTAAGATCAAATTATTAACAAGGGATGATGGTTAAGTATTCATAAATCATCAAGAGATGAACCAAGTGGCTCATAATTATTTCTCAAGCACTTTGGAGCCATCTACCAATAATTGTTCATTTATACAGGTACTTAACTCTTTCATTTTTAGAAAAAACATAGATGAGGCAAATAAATTCCTTATAAAGCCATTCAACTCCTTAGATATTTATAAAACTCTCTATAATCTTAATTTAAATAAGATCTTAAGTCCTAATAGATTAGGTGTAAATTTTTTTAGGATTCATAGACACAAATTGAAACCAATGTTTTGACTTCATTATGAATTCTTTAAAAGTAGTAAAATACTAAAGGAACTCAATAAGATTCGTATTATTCTCACTCCAAAGACTCATATCCAAGCACCATAAAGGAATTTAGGCCAATCTCATATCGAAGTACTATATACAAGATTATTTATAAACTTTTTTCTTATAGAAAGAAATCACAATTGAGCTTAATTATCAATCTATCACAAGGAGCTTTTTTCTAAAGGAGATACATTAATGATATCATGATTTTTGCTTAAGAATTGTTCGAAAACTACCATATGAGAACCTCAATCAATAGTGGTGTTATGACAATTAAATTCCATAAAGCCATTGACTCCATAAATTGGAATTTTATCCTACATTCTTTGAAAGCTTTTGATTTCTTTAGAAAATTTATAAGATGGTTTGAGCAATGTATCATCACTACTTTTTTAAGACGGATTGAGCAATATATCACCACTACTTTCTTTTGTAATATAAGTAATGTGAGCCTATATAATTGATAAGAGGAGCTAAATTTTTAAAACAAGATGATCCAATTTTCCCATATTTGCATAGTTTATACATAGAGGTCTTGATAAGACTGATTAATCATATTATAAAACTAGAGAATAAGTCCATATATCATAATAAATGCAAGAAGTTAGGGATCTTTATCATATCTTTGCATATTAACTTTTATTAGTCAATGTTGTTGACTCAAACTTAGTTGAATCTTTTATGAACTCACTGCTCATTTTTAATAACTTATCAAGTCTCTCCATTAATAGAGAAAAAAAGTAGTATATTTGTCTCAATAAGTGCTAACTACTCAACAAGCTAGTTCTCTAACATCATTATCCTATTACTAAAGGTCCCTCCAGTCACTTATTTAATAATTCCAATTATAACAAAGAGACCAACTTTTAGAGATTGTTAGCCTTTTTGACATAATAAAAAAGAAGGATTGCCTAGTGCAGCAATGAAACTCTACCTTTTATATGCAAGGCCAATCACATCATTCCTATCATCAGTAATATGTATGTTATTAGTTCTCACACCTGAGTCTTCCTACCTGATCAAGGCAATAGAAGGAATAATGAGGAAATTTTTTTGTTCTAATGAAGCCTCAAAGAAAGCTACAACTAAAATTAAATGGTCTGAGGTTTGTTTACTAAAGAATGATAGATCTTATCATTATTCTTATCAAGACTATTAATAAGGTTTTAATAGCTAAAAGAATATGAATACTTCACATTGATAAAGAATCCTTATAAGTGTAATAAATTCACTCTTATTATCTAAAGGAAAGTTCTTATAGAAAATCAACCTCGGATTGACTCCTGTTAGACCATATTGCAAATTATAAAGTTAAGGGATTATCTATACAAAGAGATTAAATATAGAGTAATAATAGAAATTCTGCTTGGCTATGGTTTCATAATTAGAGAAAAAGGGGGCCTATTTGTAAGATAAATGATTAAAATAATTTAAGGCATATTTTACTTGACAATTATAAGGTTAGACAAAAAGTTCAAGGGATTAATTGATCCAGCAACATATAAGGCTTCTACGTAATTATTAATAAAGACTGTAACTATAATTCTAATCCAATTCTAAAAGACTTGTATAACTCAAACATAATTAAGGTAAATTCATAAACAAAACTTATCAAATGATGTTTATACCCTTTATATCTAATGTCTCTTAGTTTATGTTGATCTTGTTAGAGTAAAATATTCCTAAGGTCTCTTTTATATTGTGACTAGTTACAGGTATAAAGTAAGAATTATGAATAAGATGAAGGGTTCCAATGATATTGAATTGACCAATAAATTATGCAATAGTTTGTCTTATAGGAGGTGGAAATCATCCATACTTAAAGTGACTACTAATGTTTCATAAATTATTTTCGTATTTGGCTCCTCCTCTTGCTCTTCCTCAATAACCTTTTTCCACTCTTCTACTTTGTCTTCTTGGACAGGGTATCCTCTTCTTCAACCTCTATTTTCTCTGTCATTTGTTCTTCTTTCTCTTCTTGAATTACAACTTCATTATGACATTAGTCTTTGTCTCCTCTTCACTCTGAGGCATTAATAATCTCAAATAATATACTGCATCAAGCTCAATATCTTCGGGCAAAGAAAATCTTATTTTGAGTTTATTTATATATACATAAGAAGTTTGTCTTGTTGTTGTTGTTGTAAAGATTCAACCAAAGCATAATCATTTCATGCATCAACATAAGAGTTGCTCCACTCTGAATTAAGTATTCTGATATGGTGTATACTGAAGCCAATTCCAGCCCGACATTCATGATTGTAATGGTTACCTCATAAATGTAATCAATTAATCATTTATAAGCCACTCCAATAGGCTTCTTCAAACAATAGAAGCAATAGGGAATCAATAAGGTTTTGATGAATGAGAAATGTATGTTCCTATCTTGTTTTGAATCCTTCAGTCAAGCTCAACGGGTGCTAAAATTGAGTCCATAGCATTTCAACAACCAACTCTTATTTGTTTGAAATTGGAAACTATAATTACAACTCCACTAAATAAAGGCAAAACATGTTCCTTTCTTAATCAATTTGCATTTCTTACCAGTAGAGTAGTAGACTATGTTAAACCACATAATGAGTTGCATAGGAAATTCCTATCTATGGACAAAATAATACATAAATGCCTGAATAGGTAATAGTACAAAAGGAAACTAGTTCCATTCTTGATGTAGAAGAAAGTATCCAACTTCAAGATAATATATTGGATATAAATACTCAGCTAAATAACAAGGAAGGTATTCTTAAAGCAAATGACAAACCAATAAAAGAAATATGTTTGCAAAATCACTATAAGGGCATCAAGGAAGAAACATCACTAGTATTAGTAAAGAGAATTAAGTGTTAAGAGCAAAAGAGGAATTCCAACATACTAATAGAAGGAAGTCGAATAGGAAGAGGAAGGCAAGGCAAACTCCTCCGTTTAAATGACTATCCTAATACAGAATTTTGTAGGATTAAATTTCTTTAAAAAATAGATGGCCCTATAAGATTATTTAGGGAAACTAAGGTCATTTTTGGTAAAAAAATTTAAAGAATAAGCTGAAGAATGATAAGTGTGAGAAGTTATGTTTTTTCTAGAATCATTAATAGATGTTTGCAAACCATCAGAAGCATCACAATGGTATAATATTGGTTGCATTTGATCTAGATAAAATTGAGGTTGAACACTCAATCACAAAGGACCAGCTCATTCATCTTGCAATCATATTGAAAATGGAGAAGATCAGATTTGAAATCATTTGCATTTATGCATGCGATCTTGCTTTTTAATGAACATAACTATAAAGTAAGCTTAGGGAGCTAAGTGATGATATCGACTCTCTATAGATTCTAACTATAGAATTTAATAACATACTACATCAATTTGAGGTTAAAGGGAATTCTAATTTAAAAAACTATTTAGATGACTTTAGAGATTGTGAGTATAATACAGGTGATAGATTTCAAACAAGAGGGGTATTTTTATACATAAAGAAATAAGAAAAAGGGTATTGGTCACTAAGGGAAAAAATTAATAGTGCTATGATTATCACTTAATAGCTCTCCTCTTTCCCAAAGAGCAAAGCCTTCTTTGGAAACCTTAGGTTTTTATATCACTCACCAATATTAATACAAAACCTCCTTATCTCAAGGAAAATTAAATATCATTTCAAATTTAAACAATATTTTCATGGGAGTGGAGGGCTTTAAGGATTCCATAATCAAAGGTCTCAATCATGAAATCAAATGACAAAAAATGTACATTTGTATAAGAATGCTTTCCCTAATCAATGAGGAGCTCAAGATACTAAACCAAAAGAAATTAGGAAATGCTAATACAATAGTAAAAGAAGTAAGAGGTAGACTACAAAGATGAGCTTAATCCTTATTATACAATTCTTCATCTGATGCAGGATTAATAGATAAGGAAAAGGCATCTCTCCACTAATACACTAAATTATTTTCCTATAATCATTCACTTTAGAAGTAAAAGGAAAGGGTATATTAGTTGGGGGACATGGATAGAATTGTTCCTTATCTCTATAAGAGTGTTACAGGAAGGAGAAACTTTAATAGGATTGTCTCCCTTATAAATAACCAGAGAGTCCAAGTTAACTTTCAACAAAAATGTTACATAAAGCATTCACTTTTTTTCTCAAACATCATTGGCACCCCAACTAAGAATCATTATTTTATTTAGATGCTAGAGTTTATCATCAATAAACAAATCACTCTTTAAGATGGTAATTCTCTCATTAGACCTTTCGTTAAAAGAGATGTAGAGAAGGTAGCTTCTCAATCCATCCTATCAGGCCCCTGGACCTAATAGGTTAAATGGTTTCTTCTTCCACAAAAGGTGGAGGAACACTGGAACCATGGTGGTTAAAGCTATATTGGAGTTCCTTATTAGAGGTAAATTATTAAAGAAAGTCAATAAAATATTAATTTATCTCTTCAATAAGATATCCTCAATTGGTTCTCTAAAATATTACAAACCATTCTTGTTGGGCCTTGAATTTTTTATTATTTTAGTAAACATGATTTGAATGAATTTTGGTATTGTTAGATAAATTATTTTGATTGAGGTTAACTATTATGT
>JANZXR010000005.1:24271191-24292095 GCA_027575705.1 Erythroxylum echinodendron
ATCACGATAATGGATAAGGTGTACCCTTTCGAAGAATAACTCACGTTTTAGGATACGCTGCATGCGAGTTGGACTTCAGTAACGGGGTCCAACAATTATAATGTTGTAACATATTACATAAGATCATATTCAAGTTGATCATAAGTAAACTAAGAGAGATTCTTCATAAATACATCAATGCTTCTCAAGGCGTTTTAATTGTAGCTCAATAGATTATAGATAACATTATGCTCTATAAGGATATAATATGAGACATTTAAGAAAGTATTGCGCTCCTAAAATAGACTTCTAAAAGGATTTTTTCTTTGGATTGGCTTTTTATCTTATAAAGTCATTTACATACACTCATTAAATTGTAGAATGGTTGAACAATATAGAACTTCAGTTTCATATAGTGTTTTGATCAATAGGAAGCTCTCTAATCTCATCAAGGGAGCTAAGGTTTAAGATAAAATTACTTATTACCCCCATATCTCTTCACATTAGTAATGAAAGTTCTAATAAGATTGATTATGATATCCATTAATTAAGAACAACTCTTTAAATATAATTCAAAGTGTAAAAAGTTAAGGATCAATAGTTTATGCTTTGTAGATGACTTAAATTCTCTTTTCAAAAGTCGATACCATTTTAATAAATACCTTAATAAAAGCTATGAGGACTTTTAGGGAGTTATCTAATCTTTCTATTAATAAGAGAAGAGTTAGATGTTTCTCTTATCAAGTGCCTTATATTTAGCCCCTTGGTTCTCCCCTCTAAATGGTTTAAGGTAGTGTAGACCCCCTTTTACATATTTAGATATCCCCATCAGCTCAAGGAAACTTTCGTTTAATGATTACCTTCCTTTGTTAGAGAAAATACATAAGAGAATCTCCTATTGGTGCAATAAGAGGCTATTGTTAGCACGGAGGCTACAACTCATCAATTCAATCCTAAACAACTTACATATTCATTAGTCCTCATACCTCATATTCCTTTTAATATTAGTAAATCAATTGAAAGAATGACAAGAAGCTTTCTTTAGTCTAGAGACTTCAATAAGAGAGCAATGGCCAAGGTCAAGTGGAGTGATTTATTCCACACAACTCATAAAGAGGGATTTGAGATAATATTAATCTTGATTATCAATAAAACGTTGATAATTAAGAGTGGATGATCCTAAAAGATAAATATGCTTTATAAGTTAAATAAATCCATTTATATTATCTAGAAAATGAAAATTTTGGACAATGCAATCAAGGTATAACTCCCCTTAATCTATGTCTCAAATTATAAAGTTTGGTGCTATGGTCATGCCTCATATCAAGGTTAAGATAGGGGATGGTGTGAAAACAAGTTTATAATATAATGATTGGACTTGATTATAACCTTTGAGAGAAGCTTTTAAAACTCTCTTCATATAGTAATACCTGAGTTAGTAACTGTTAAGGAAGTGATAGGAAGTAAAGCTAGTGTCTTGGAAGCTCTTTCCAAAACCTCTCTTACTGATCAACTCTTAGGAACTATTCTCAATCATAATAGACAAGATACCATATAATGGCATGGGAATCTTAATGGCTACTTCACTAATTCTTTATGCAAGGATATATTAATAAGCAAGATACCATATAGTGGAATAGGAATCTTAATGGTTACTTATTCTTCATGTGGGGATATGTTAAAGCCACCAGTTCCAAGTGTAAATTGGCACAAGCTAATATGGTTCCCTCGGGCAAATCTCAGGAGATGAAACATGGAAGCAACCTATTTTAATCCAAGAATAGAAAACACACCAAATATAATCCAATATTTGAAGAAAACCTTAAAGTGATCAAATATATTGATATAAACAATGAAAATAATGAAAGTTAACAAGTTTTGTCATCTTACAACTATTTGTAATGAAAAATAACACCCTAATATGAAGTTTACTTGAAATAAAGCTCTAAAACATGTCAAACTCTAAAGTATAAGTTTGTTTTAAATAAAACTATGATAGCTCTGAGCATGAATATTTAATCATTTTCAACATGGATTTGTATGTTTTGATGCCCTATAACCAGGTTTGCAATAGCTTTATGGCTAACAATCAGAAGGAAACTATCAACTGTTGATAAAGTTAAAGCATCCCTAACCATTCCATCTTTATTCCAATGTGAATATTCCTTTTATACTTAGTTTGGATTGATTCAAATAAACAACTTTCCCTCTCCCTATAGTAATGAAATGAGCCAATAATTTGGTCTTACCAAACTCTTAAACATGGAAAAGGTTTTGCTCTAGTGTATAAGATTTCATTGGGAAATGCAATTTATTCAATATAGTGTGAGAGGTATTTCAAAGCAGAGTCAAACTTAAGGACAACTTGCGTCTAGAAAAAATAATCTCCACAAGAAAGCAGCTAATAGCTCATCAGATACATAAAAATTGCAACCACCAAATTGTGAGATCATAGAATATCATTGTCAATAGATACCAAGTTTCAAATTCTTCAAAAAGGGGTTATTCATTAACCTCTAATATTAATAACTTGTTTTGCAAACTTGTAGTTTAATACAATAAAATTAAAAGAATAAAATAATGAGATGTTGCGTTATCACAGTGTTATGATTGATAGATAGGTGAAGCGGTATCAAATTCCTCAATGAAGTCAAATGGTTTACGTCATTCCTCGCATTGCCTGTACTTTGATTCCACTACTTAAATAGAAAATGGAGTTGATTTAAGTGAGTATGATTATCAATTCAGTTGGCCCAAATTGGCAAGCCCACGTGACGATTTTCATGACGACGGATTTTCGCCACCATTCCGACACGTCACAACACAGACCCAAGTCATTTTCCACGCAATTTCTTTCTTTTCCCGGGAAAATTGTTAATCGTAACTCCCTAATTTACTCTTCGCCCGAAGACGCCACGCACCTCCACTCATACCCGGAAAATCGATCCAGTTTTCCGGCAACCTCCCCAAAAGACAACCCAATAAGTGGCGGTTCCAAAATGGTGTCTCAAGAGAACACTAATTGGCTGATCGAGTACGGATTGATCGACGACATACCTGTTCCAGACCCTAACTTTTCTGTTCCTGTTTCTAGCTTCTCTTGGCCCGTACAACCTCTTAACGGTTCTACGGATGTCGGGTATAATTAAGACTCATCTAATTTTCTTTCCAATTTGGTTTTCTTTTTTGTTTTACTTCGTTCGGGATTTGGGGTTCGATGGTGTTTATAGAGTTGGATTATTTTAACTGATATACTGCTTTGAGCTTGTTTCAATTTCCCGATAATTGGAGTAGGTAATGATCTATTGCGATGGGTGGAATATTTGGCTGATTTTCAGTTGCTTTTTTTTTTTTCTGTGTATGAAATGGAGTTCCGAAGGGTATTAGCTGAAATTTGCTCGAATTAGTCTCCTAGAACATGACTGGGTTTTGACCATATGGTTCGAATTATGGTTGTAGAGTTCTTATTAGTAGGTTTAACCATTACTTACACGGCTTCTTCTTATGATAGTTTATGCTATTATTAAGTGTCTGGAGTTTCTTAGCCGGAATCTGAGCTTTTTGGGCTATTTTTAAACATGTACTTCTGGGCACGAGTAGGTTATGATATCCTTTCCTTTAATTCTTTACTTTTTTCCTCGTAAATGAGGATGTTCAAGTGCTTTTTAAATTAATTCCAGTTTATTGCTTTCCTTAGATTTGGAGGACAATCAAGCATATTCCTCTGATGTTTTAGAAAGGACTTTCTTTTGACATTTTCATAAGCAATGTTCATATTTATTACCAATAACGGATTTCATTTCTGATGACATGTTGTAATCATTTCAGTTGAACCTTTTTGCTCTTATGTTTTCTTTGATTTATCTTTTTATTTCTGATCAACGTAACCTTTTCAGCGTGGAGATTGATGGTTCACTTGGGGATTCTGATACCCATAAGGAGTCCAGTTCAAAAAAGAGGTACATTACTTGCTTTGAGTATACTTTTATTTATTCTGTTGAAAACTATGTGTTCAATAGTCCTCCTACAGCGCTTTATGACGCATTAAGGTGATTTTTTGTTGTATAAAGTCTTTAATCTTGACAAAGAATTGCCATGCTTTGTCATACCTTTTCTGTGGAAGGGTTTTGTTGGCAGTATTTCATTGAATTGTTGTCTAGGTTTCAGAGGCTGGAACACTAGAAATGAAATCATAATTTCTCTCTTATTTTTAAACAGTTGCGAGCTTATTGTTGACCGATGGCTTTTTACTTCAAAGCAATAGATGTTAAGCGAATAGTAACGAATTGGCATAAGTCTCTTTTTTAATTCTTTGGCCTCTTATTCTATAGGGCAATACAAGTTTATCATGTAAGTCAAGTATGCTGTTCATTCCATCTTCTTTTTTTGTTGATAGAGTGGTGGAATATGTGTCTCTTGTTCCTTGATTGATTTGAACTTTAAAGTATTGGTTTCGAAGGAGCAATAACTTGTCGTAGGAATTTCATCTCTGTCATTTTTTGTTGATGCAGGGTTAGATCTGAAGCATCTGGTGCTTCTAGCTCCAAGGCATGTAGGGAGAAGCTCCGGAGAGATAGGCTAAATGACAAGTGCCGTCTTAATCTCTCTCTTTTATTCCTGCACCCCCCACACATGCTCAAATCCCTCCCCCCACCGAAAAAGAAAAAAAAGTGAACATTTATAGTAAAAGGACCAAACAACTAGATCGTAGAAAATGACAGGTTCCTACCTTTTTTCTTTGTTTTTGTTGTTAGGTTTATGGAATTGGGTTCTATCTTGGAGCATGGAAGGCCTCCTAAAACAGACAAGGCAGCTATTTTGATTGATGCCATTCGAATTGTGACCCAATTACGAGGTGAAGCACAAAAGTTGAAAGACTTGAATTCAGGTCTTCAAGAGAAGATCAAAGAGTTGAAGGTGAATTTCTCTTTACAAGTTCTTTTTCTTTTCAGTAACATGTGAATGCAATGATAGAACATGTGATGCCTTCCTTTCGTGTGATGTTCGACATTCTGAACTGTGCAATTGGGACTGACAGCTGTGGCAACCAAAGTACTAAAATTGCTGTTTTCCCTGTGTAGGCTGAGAAGAATGAGCTTCGTGATGAGAAGCAGAGGCTAAAGGCAGAGAAAGATAAATTGGAGCAGCAACTGAAAGCCATGAACACACAACCTAATTTCTTGCCTCCCCCTCCAGCAATCCCTGCGGCGTTTGCTGCCCAAGGCCAAGCACCTGGTAACAAGTTGGTCCCTTTTATTGGTTACCCAGGAGTTGCAATGTGGCAATTCATGCCACCTGCTGCTGTGGATACTTCACAAGATCATGTGCTCCGCCCACCAGTTGCTTAAGGTTGGGGAGCATAGCAAATGTATTCATTTAGTCAGTTGTTACTTTTCTCTCTTGTGTTTTCTATTCATCTAACTGGATTTGGTTGGTGACTTGACTGTATTGAGGTCTCTGTTTCTTTCTATGAGCTACTTCTGGTTTTCACCTGTAAATTCTTACCGTCCTTTGCTTACCCATTACCTCAGGTTCACGTATCTGTAAATGTTTGCGCCCTTTGGAAGATTAGTTTTCCTCTTTGGCTTCCCTCTCTGGATTAACCATGTAGGATTTCTTAACAGGTAACTATGATCTTTGGTAAACCAGGTTATTAGACGTTGTTTTAGTAACAGAGATTTGATCGACAATAAGATGCCAGTAATCCTAGCCCAATACCTTAAAAAGAAAAAACAGCTACTGCCAATGACCGACTGTATTTCATAATCCGTGGGCCTGACTAAGTCAGACTTTTCCTTTGGGTGTCATGCCATATAATCTTATCCGCTCCTTGCCTGTGATATGTTCGTCCCATCTTCTTGTCAAGCTTCCTAGTCTCTTTGTCTCTGGTCATGGCCTCCAATCTTCTCAAAATTAACGTTCGAACCTGGAAAACAGTAAATCCCTTAAACCGAAAACAAACCTTATTCTCGCCTCTCCTGTTCTCTAGAGGCCATCACTATTGCTATTCAAACAATTCTTATTGTTCTTCTTTCACTCACAAGCCTTTAACTCCCTCGCTTCATATCCACTCTTCTCTATCATTCTCCAACTCCAACCCACCCACCACAAAAGATGAAGCCATCTTACAAGCCAAAACTTGCCTTGCCACCACCTTGGAAAAGCCCCTCAACAGCCTAAAGTCCGCTGGAAAATTCAAGAAGCTAAAGCAACCCAAATTCCAAGTCGAAATCCCTCTTATCGATGACTCATCAACTTCAATCTCTCAACTCGCTTTTGATGTTTTCATAAACATACCTATCAAGAGAAAAGGGTCGACCGTGAAGATAACAATCATATGGCCAAGCTCCAAGTTGAAAGACGAGGCAATCGAAGTGTTCCAATCTCATTCCTTTAACAACATTACCCATGTTGATATTTCTGCAGCCAAAGGTGGAGATGCCAGAATCTTGAACTCTGCTGAGGTGGCAGTATTCATGGCTCCGGAGAGTTCGCAAATATCAGTTGTCAAAATCGTTAGTGACAGTTTGTATCCAAAGCCTGTGGTGATGTTCAACCCCAGGTGGGGATTTGAAGAGGAGAGTGATTTTGGTGAATTGAGTGACTTTGTGAGGTCATTTGAAGTGATCTACTCGTTCATGGGGTTGGAGGTTAGAGGTGTTTTGAGTAAGAGGAAGGGAGTGGTGTTCAAGTGCGTGAGAGATGGGATTGTAAGCGGTGAGAAATGGAGTGTTCTTGTGGAACAAGAAAATAAAGGAGAGCTAAAAGTTGTGTCCAGGTTCAAAACTCGACCATCAATTGGTGAAGTTGAGAATGTGTTGTATAATTTGATGGCCATCAACTCACCTATCACTAAGTCTGCCAAGTTCCTGAGGGACTTGATTTCAAATGTAACAGGAAAAAAGAACTGAGTTAATCACATTTTCATTGATGACTTTGGGACGGTGGGTTTGTTGTTTTTTCCACCCTTAGTCGCTGTTCTAGTCCATGCATTTCGTGGCAATAATAGTATAAAAATACTTCCAATCCGATGCATTTTCGCTTGCTGAAATTCATAATTGGCTACAGTTCTCTCTTGATTCACTTCAATCAATTTGTGTCTCTGGCCTAAACTAACCAACCAATGACACTTAAAAAGCAATGTTATTGTGCTGTATTATTTGGCAATAAATCTCTCACTCAAGGACCCTGGAAATGTTGATTCATTTTCATGCTAGGTTTCTAATATGTTTTTTAACATAAAAATAAGAAAATAAAAAGGGGGGCATCCTAGCATAGTACTGAGTTACTATGAAAAGAAAAATGTTGCCTAAACATCCGGAGGATAGTTCACATTTGACATTCTGTATTAACAACTTTCCTCTTTGCATCCTTTCTTATTATTATTTCCTCTCCTTATATACATACAAATGTTATCATAATCAGAAGAAAAAAGAAGAAAAGAATCAAAATTCTTATACTAAGATTCCCTTATATTACACCCTTTAATGAACTTATCAGAGAGGTTGATGTACTTGGCCCATAATGGCCTGAGTTGAGGGAATGTTATGTCTAACCAAGGCTTTGCCCGACCATTGAAATGGACCACACCGGCCGTCTCAGCATCAGCGAGACGTGTGTTTTCCTGGTACCCCAGTCCCAACATCTGCCAAAAAGAATCAATAGTATGGATGTTACCGTGGAATGCTATTAGACTAGGTGGCAATGTTCCTAATTGCCATAAGCTCAAGTCTGATTTCAAGTTTTGCACTAATAGAAGAAATGATTTAGAAAGCAAGAGTAACGGGATGAGATCCTCTGTTCCGGTTAATCTGTTCCTACTCTGTTTCATACTATCTCATCCATACATTTTTTTGAGTCCCACACAAACATATGGATAAGATGATATGAAATAGAGTAAGAGCATATTAACCGGAATAGAAAATCTCATCATAAGAGAAACCACTTCTTAAGACTAAATTCACCTACGTAATTCATTGTAGTCTACTCCTATTATATGTTTTGCTTCTGATGATCGTTTTACAAATGACATTCCACTTACACTGTATTATAATGTCATTCTTTGAGTTAAAACTTATTTAAATCCAATTTTCTTGAATTTCGTTCATCTTAATAAAGCCTTCCATCTTTCAACATGTGAACCAAAAAAGGGAAATTAATTTATTTGCGGTTACTTACCAATTGGAGCCAGTAATGGTATGTAAGGCTAATAGTGGTCTTCCTCCAAGCTTCTAAATCAAATATGTTCATACCATACGCCCAAGCGCATTCATTAGGACAAAAATTGTTTACTATCAAAGGATGAGAAAAATTCAAATAGCTCTTCAATCGCTTGGACATAACAAACTTATCTTTTCCTCTGAAGGTTTCCACTGCCCCGTTAACCTTTCCATTCAAGTTAATGTCCCAAAGAGGTGAAAGATCTGTCTAAACAACTATGTCATCGTCCAAGAATACCACCTTGCTAAGACTTGGAAACAGTTGCACAATATGAAGCTGATTTCTATCTTCTATTTATAAAGTTGATCAAATTTGATAAAGCTGTATTACCTCTGGCAGATGGATTCTCATGTGATTCATCATGGTCTTATACTTGGGACTAAGAGCTTGGAGTTTTGCGGCAATTATAACAGGCTTCTCTTTATTGTTTACGACAATTGCATATGACCCTCCTCTGAACTATGACGGAACCATTTGATCTTTTTCCATTCTTCCAAAATTGGAACTTTCCCCTTTGTATACCAATCGAAATGATTCGATGCTTTGACCTTGATTATGGACGGCGATAAAGGGTGCAAGGAGAACCATGCTAGCACAGGTGAATAAGTTTTCTTATCGGTTATTATGTGTACTACAAATCTTTGGGGCGTAAAGCATTTCGGATAAGTGAAATAGCAACAACATCAACTGCTAGAACATTGTCTGAGGCAAGGACAAAGTGGAAGTAGGAGTTATCGACTAAGCGCTGGCACTAGTTATAGCAGGAGAAGCTAGAGACGGGCAACTGCATTTACGGAGTGTTCGTTAACGAACCTTAATGTAAGGTAGTGCAGCTATTTTTGTAGGCTACTTGATGCTACATGTCTGTAGAGATATTCCTGTATTTTGGCTGTTCTAGTCCTTTTGTTAGAAAATTCCTTAGGCTTGTAAATTGTGGCTGTTCCAGTCCTTTTGTTAGAAAATTCCTTAGGCTTGTAAATTGTGGCTGTTCTAGTCCTTTTGTTAGAAAATTCCTTAGGCTTATAAATTGTTACGAAATAAATGGTCAAATTGACCAGGTCTTAGGAAATTTTGACTATGATATTTAATGCTTGATTTTAGGAATCAATTTATGGATATTCTTGTAATAGTACAAATCAATTTAATGCTTGACTATAATTCAATTTTTTAGTTAGTACATCGAATTATTCTTAACATATGCACAAAGTTTTAACTAAAAATTATAGTATCAAATTTTTAAAAAGATGATAATGTATCATAACTAAGTTTTTTCCTTAATTAAAATAAATAAGGATATATTTTATCAGAGTCGTATGTACCTAATAATACAAAATAAAAATTGAAATATAACTAATATTTTGTTTATAAGTCAGGATATTCAAAAATTTTCTTTGGTCCTATGAATCCTAATTTATTAGACTCAAAATCATATTGTGCTTGTACCGTTTGTCGTGTTAGTTTGTTATCATAGCGAGTGGGCTCGTATCGCTTATCTCCTAACACATTTCCTACATAGGAAGGGAAGATAAACTAAAAACACAAACATAATATTGTCATTCCCTTTAAAAAAAGAACTAAGCACTTGTATCGTATCACCTTACCATCTATTCTCCTTTTCCCATTTTCACTTGATTCAAGTACTTCGAAACCACCGTTGTTAATAATCACTTGAAAATAATGTCACATGTTATGAACCGTTAACCATAGTGGTGCCTTTCATGAAATAACAGCAGATTAAAGCAACGGCATTCCAGGCTGGCTGCAACCAACCTCTCATCTGTCTAATGCTACTTCGCCAAACCTACATAACCGCTGTGAGTCGAGTGTCTCTTTCTTGCATTTCCTATTAACTGTGCCTAATTTATAATTTATCTCAGAGAAGCCGGAGCTTACCGAAATTGGAGTCTGTAAAAGCGCCTTTGAGAACTCTTACGCTTGTAAAGAGACAACCTCACAAATGACCTCCCCACGACTAGACGAAGGTTTACATCAAGTTTTATTCTTCTTCTTCATTTCCTTCTTCTTCTTCTTCTTCTTCTCTAATCCCTTCTCGGAGGTGGATGAAGGGTAAATTTCCTTAAATTTCTTCAGTATAATGCCAATGTGAGGATCGTCTTTTGGAATTTTTGTTAGCAAAACCTTCGCAGATTTATGGTCTCCAGAAACTAAGACAGCCTGATACATCCTGCAACTCAAAAGGTAACAGCAATACTAATAAGGCAAGCAGTTTCAGTGTGACTATTTTATATTGTCAATTATTTATTAGAGAACGATTCAAGTACCTTAAATAACTCAAGACATTGTAAGGCATGTCAGCAGCCTGATATTCTTTCCAAATGAGAATAGAACTCTGTAGATTTTTGGCCTTAATGCATGCATTGAGCATAAAATCGAGGCATTTTCGTGAAGGGAATACACCAAATTCATCTTTTATAGCCTGAAGCAAGTCCAAACCAAACTGCAGATATGTAGGCTCTAACCCAGCAACCAGCGCAAAAGCCTACATCACAGAAAAGAGAAAGGTCTAGAAGTTGGTAATATCAACTTTGGCACACCATTATTTAGATAATTTTTTTCCTCATAGCAATAAAGTCTTTTGAGCAATTACAAAAAGTTAGTGCTTACACGAAGGGAGACAAATATAAAATAGGAAACAGAAAGTGAATGTAAGGTGGTGAATAGAGGAACAAGAACGTACCTCGTCAAAAATCGATTCCATGGCCACTTCGTCATTGCAGATGCTATTTTTAAGTTGCTTAAACAGGTTGACAGTAGAACTAGTTTACAGCCCAGGATCGAAAGTTGGTCAGATATACTTTGTCGATAGATATTTAACTCAAGCAATGGATTCTATTTACCTTAAATACTTATTTCGAATGCAGTATAAGATGACTCTAAAGCAACCATCCATCCAATGGTTAGAATCTTCCAACCTTTCAAGTAGCTTGAGCATTCTACTTAACTCTCCTTCAGATTGAAAGTGCTCCTAAAGGATGTGGAAAAGATCGTTGTAGTTGTTACAAGACAAAAAGCATAAAGTATTTCACCAAAAAGACTTACAATTAGGCTTAGAACAGTTTTTGGTGCCACATGACCTCCAGCTTGCTCAATTTCTTCATATATGTTCAAGGCATCAGATATTTGTCCATTTGATACAAGGGCAGAGACTAGCACGTTTTTTATTTCATTAAGGTTCCTACTTGGAATGTCCATGTCCAAAAGCACCTACACCAAGTCAGCACAAAATGTATTACTAGACTATACAAGTGTGAGAATTAAGACAATATAACATGAGTGAGCTATATAGCTAATGAAAATCCTTGAAAGATTAAAACAAAGAAACCGCGTGCAATTTGGGTAGGATATTATTAATATAATCCATCTGAAATCGTAAACCCAAAAGAACCACATAAAGTTTGCTGAGTATGCAAATAGACTAGTTCTGAATAACAACTCAATAATCATTGGTTTGGGTCACTGTCCCCAATGCAAGATAATATAAAGATGTAAAGTTTTAACGACAATAGGATGGCAACTTTAATTTACTTTTTTTTAAAACATTAGATTGACAGAGTTAGTTGAATAGAAGCTACAGTCAGAACTCAGAACTGGTAGATACCTCTTTCGCCTTCTCAAACTGACCAGAGGTTGCAAAAGCATTAACAAGTGCCATGTATATGTGTTTTGAAACTTCAACTCCCGCCAACTTAAGTTCATCATAATACTGCATCACGGTAATCAGGAGGTAATATCATATTCCAGCTTCAAGACAAATATGCATTAAACAAGTTCCACATGTATGCTAACTTATGTTCATTATAATGACACAGTACAGTAATCAGAAGGGCAATAATTTATATTACAGTTTTACATGTAGCAAATCATGTTTTGTTACAAAGACACCACGGAGAAAAACAAAAGCCAACCCTTCAGAAAACTTGCTTTGCATAATTTCTACACCACAAAGGCGAGATCACCAAAAACACAGGTTTGCAATTACCTTCACAATTTCATCCTCATTTTCGCAGTTGGCTATTAAATAGCCATAAGTTTCAGAATCTGGTTTTAGAGCTGCACGTTCCATTTGCTTAAGAACCATTAATGCACCCTTTTTATTTTTCTGTGGGCAATCAGCAAAAGAAAAAACATCGATATAAATGGGAGATGAAAACAGATAAGCCTTAACTTCAACATATAAATAGCCAGTAACTTGTTCTTTGAATAAGAGAAACGTAACTCCGAAGAATAGCATCAATTATAGCAGAAGAAATAAGTAATGGAAGTAGAGCATAAATTGAGAAACTCCAATTACCAAACCAATAAGTGGTAAGAATCTTAGCTTAAAACATGACTTCCTGTAATCGCTCTTCCTCTTTTAGACACTTTTAGATTAAACCATTCCACCTTGAACTAGAACTAACCATGCACATTACATAGCAAGGTGTCAAAAGTTACCTCTCGAAAATATCCTAGAATTAGAGCATTATACATGCCAACAGTGGGGCTCAAATTAAATCTCTTCAAGTCATCAAGTATTGTATATGCACCATGAAACTGCATTAAACCATGGGAGAAAAAAGAAGTAGCATCAATTTAAAGAAAACATCTTAGAAAATATTAATTTGCAATAAGGGAGATGAGAAGCTCAGAGGTACAATCACATGCAAACAAGCATGTGCGTGCAAAGCAGACGCAAAGAGAGAGAGGTTAAACAACTTACATCTTTCATTTTTGCACTCAAATTTATTATGCTCCTAAATGTATCATGGTTTGTTTGCAAGCCATGCTGGCAAATCATTTGATAGATCCTTCTCACCTTAACAATAAGATAAAGAAATGGATGTAAAGGTCTGGGAAATTCAGAGAAGTAGACCAAAGAAAAGGAAATACTAAAAAGGAGTCAACTATAGGAAGTAACAACAACCAGATCAGTAAGAGAAAAAAAAAAAGGAACGTTTTCTTCCTTCTTCCCTGAACCTAACTGGAACAGGACTAAAAACTTTCTATGGAATGCAACCTTTTAATGTTCATGTTCAATATATTTGATGAAAAAAGGCACAGGAATGAATTCACTTCTACAAGAGCCTATTTGAGACACAAACACCCACTATTCTGCCTGCAAAATTTCTCCTTCAACCAAAAGAGCAGAGGATTTTGAAGCATCCTGACTATGAAAGACGTTTCTTCTGAGGACTCCACTGAACATATTTGTAAGATTAGTGACGCTCCCAAAGTGTTAGGCAGTCCAATTAATTCAGTCATGCAATACAGAAAGAGTTTGTTTAGAAAAGAAAATGGTAAAATCTAGGCCTAGGTTAATGTTTCTATGCATTCACAATTTTGAGGGTTATCCATGAGATTCATATAATGTGCCCTTTCTGTGCATATAATGCTTATTAGGAAGAAGCAAGCTACCACCAAAAGCTGATCATATAACCGATGATTCAGTAGAAAGCCCAATTATCTCTTTTACATGTCCAAATACAAAAGAGCTTCAAGTTTGAAAATAAATCATGTGATAGAAACTGCATGTGGTCAAATGATTTTAAAGCAGAGGAGCATGTAGTCAATGACAAATACCGGGTCAAACTCGTAACTTGTCTCACAAGCAAGCAATATGTTGTGTAATGTGCCTATGGATAATGATAAACCTGCTTTACACATAAGGTCCACCACGTCAAGAGCCACATGCACCTACGATAGGCAATATTGTGATCACAAGAAAAGAAATTCAAAATAATCAAAATGGCTTCCTGAAGTAATTATATGAAATCATATGCTGAAATGGAAGGAATATCAACTTATTTTCGTCTTGCCATCGAGAAGATTTAGTCATACCTCAGATAAGTTGCAACAATATAATATGAGCTTCTCATACAGTTGTGTTGAAGGTGTGATCCCCAGATCAGTGTGAGTGTTGTTGAATTTTAAAATCACATCCTCAGCCTTCAATAGTAAACATTTCCACATCCAATAAACATTTCCACGTCCAATAAATCACAAAGATTTGGAGAGATGAGTTAATAGTAGTAAAGAGATTAGTTAATAGTAGTAAACTATCGTTAAAGATCAGTTAATAGTAGTAAACTATCATTTGACACAACACCTTATAAGCAATTATAGATAATCTCATGCTCAGAGGAATGAAATCCGAAGAGTTGTTAAAAGAAAATGCTAGGATTGATATGATTAAGTAAAATATAAATAATATCTTAATTGATAAAATGACAAATAAAAGACATAATATGTTAAATGTTCAAGCAATTTTATAGGTAATGACAACAGAATATCTAGCATTAGGAACTCTTAAAAAATTCACAAGGAAAACTAATTGCAGCACAAGACAAAGAGATAGTTACATTACTTGACTAAATTCAATATTAAGATCGTTCAGCTTTAAAACTAAAAAACCAGAATCCCAAGCAAAAAAATTGACAAGAATCAACATTAAAGTCCCTCAACTTTAAAATCATCATTTGTATTACTTAACTAGATCATCATTTCAGCTTTGTTTACATCATAAAGTAAAAGTTCTCCAAGGCTTGCTTTGCTCTTGCTCCTAATCAAAGTGGGATATCTTATACACCCCCTCATGCCTAAGAATGCACATCTAGAGTGCAAAGCTCACAAGACTAGACATCTACAGACAATCCAACATCAAATAATGTTGGCTCTGATACCATGATAAAAGTCAGCCTAATTTTACCCGAAAGGAACCTTATGGGGAGAGGATTACCAAAATCATGTAAGGTTTGTTGTGCTTTTGCTCTTAGTGAATGTGGGACATCTTAACAAATGAAAAGAACCCATTTCATGCTATACAAATTGGTTGTTTCTTAAGAATTTAAATACTATGTAGCTTTGGATAAAAAATAGATGGAAAACTAATGGATATAAAGTAGGGAGTTATGAGAAAGCTAAACTATACTATAATGGGTAAGCGATAGCTTTCAAAATATGAGGATTGAAATAGAAAAATGTCAAATCATATGGGTCAACAATGTTTTTAACCTACCTTAAATAAGTATCTTGGTAGTCAGCGTAACTTCATGACAGTGAAGGAGAAAGTTATACTGATATGAATTGTTCATCACTGAATCATAAATGTTGAGTAAGAGCAAATATATATCATGTAACAGAGCAACAACCATGCTTCAAAACATCTTATGTTGTATACAACGATCATTAACCTAAATACAAATGACATTAGAAGTCCCAAGCAAGTGATTCATATCATGAATCTACCATAAAGAAGCAAATTGCATGCATAGCAAATGTGCCCCAGACTAGGACATTACCAGCAGCATTCATGAGAAGTTCCTCACCGCTAAGTTTGGGGTGCTAGTAGCATAATTAAATATGAGAGTTGAGATACGTTCTGCTTCAAAGTTTGCAGCTTATCACAAGAACATTTTGCACATATTAGAAAATAAAAAATAAGGTCACAAGCAGAACTATATAATTTCGTTAAAAAAATAGCAATATCTATTAGTGATGAGGATTAACAAAGTAATATTCTTATACACTAGAAAAAAACTAATTTTATCACTAATACCATTTTGTATGAAATCAAACAAAATGCATCATTTAGCAAAAGAAATGAAGTGTGTAAGCGTACCACTTTTTTTGAGATCCAGAAGGAACTTCTTAGCGAAGGGGTCTAAGGATAATCTGCCTAAGAATTTAAAGATACTGCATACAGTGTCAAATGTCGAAATCTTGGTTATGTCTATAATCTCTAACAATTGCAAAAACTTGTCCTTCTGTTCCCTCTCACAAAGTGCCAACAGGTAATTTGCTACAAAACAAGTGTGCCAAATGTCAAACAAGAAGTCACAAAGAGTATATATAAGCTGTATTTGTTACCCCATCTACCTCTTCTTTATCTCTATACCATATTTATTACAGTCCATATACCGACAAAGCAATTAGTTTTTAGGGAGTTCAATACAAACATAGATACCATGCAAGTCCATAGTCTCAGGTCTCCTATTGACGGAAATGCAACGGCAGAGTTCTTCAATCATTTCTTCATCATCAACTCTAATATAAAATAGCATCTCATAATACCCTAATCTTGGAATTGAACTAGGACTACATTCCTTTATTGCCTTGCAGAAGAAATGGAACTCCTCCAGCATACACATATCAATTAAATAAGTAAGAACTGGGCAATAGGATTCCTCTTCTAGCTGGAAACCCTGTTCTTTCATATATGTTAAAATTTGAAATGCTTTTGAAATTTGTTCCAATGCAACATCCTCATCATTAGTTCTCCTAGCTTCATCTACACAAATCTTTATGAAGGCACTGCATTCCTTTTGCCCAGTTTCACGTCCCAATTTGCCTAGTACGTCAATCATAGCCTCTGTCCCAAGATTATGTGCACACATCCCAATTAAACGGTTAATCCTATTTGGCATTGTAGACTTGAAAATCCACTTCTGTTTTCTTGTCCGAGACTGTTCCTTGCGAAGCAAATTTGCTTTCTTCTGAGACAAACTTGAAACCCATGGTATTTTCAATGAAGCTTTAGATGAATTATCATCTTTTATTCCTCTAGAATCAGCTGCAGCATCTGAAAAAAAAATCTCAACATCAAATGAAAAAAAACCTCTCAAGTTAAGATAGGCTGGTCATTCATTCGCAACAAAAGGACACAACTTCAAGAAAGCAGAGTTATATTCTTGCTAGAAACTGTATAACCTCATTACAATCGTATGCGAAATCCAAACTTTACAAACAATCTACCTACCACCACGCAGTACAGCCATTATCTCGTTGCAAACATGTCTTGTCCTATATTCTGCAATAATCGACACAACATAAAAAGAAAATGAAAAGAATTATAAACTGAACCAAACGATGAGCAAAGATTTAAAAGGATTGCTATCAAAATAATTAAGACTACAAAGTACCAGAATCTGGGTCGGAGTCGTCTAGCTTGATAATAGAGGAAGAAGAAGTATTTAGGGCCTTAGAAGTGGTGGAGGGCTGCTTTAACGTGGTGGTGGCGGCGGCTTTAGTTTCTTTAACAGCAGAGCGAAACATAGAGCTAAGGGTCTTCAACTTGGACATTGATTCTGCAATATTGGTGATGGCTTCGGTTTAAAATCAAAACCCACCAACAAATCGTGAAAAGTTTCGTAGTTACAAGAAGTCCTTAAAACCCTCAAGTAAACAAGAGCAGGTGGTCTTGCGCACTGCTAGGTTTTGATGGAGACCTCGACTGATAAATGAGTATTTCAATTGCGCCAAACATTAATCAATCGTTTTGTACTCAACACAACCGTTGAGCACGTAAGCAATGCTAACTGAACCTTGGACACTGAAGCAAAGGAGATCGAGGAACAAGAGGATTGGGGCAATGAGTACCATACTTTACGAATCGTAACAAAAGCTTAAATATTTTTGTTATAATCTTTTTTGTTTTTTAATAAAAGGGTCATTTTTTTTCCATAAGTTTTTTACCAATCAACAAATTTAACTAACAATTATAAAATTAATATAAAAATGTTAAAGTTTATCTTCAGTCTAAAGAAAAATTCAAACAGTTATATTAAATATCAGGTTATAAATTTCCTTTCTATTTCTAACCACTCATTTTTTATGTGTCACAGGACCTTAGGGCATTTCAAGAGCTGAAGCGGCGCACTTGGGATATTCAACTGAAGCATGTTCACAGGGAAGGTAATCAATGTGCAGATCAGCTGGCATGTTTGGCTTCGTTTATCACGCCAAACACTCATATCCTCCGCGATCTACTTGAGCAATGCCTCCCGGTCTTTACTCAAGACTTACAAATAATCAAGTTTTCGCGTCGTTTGTGATTGTCTAGACTAGTTGTAGTTCTGTTTTCATCCTTCTGTATCCAAAAAAAAAAATATATCAGATAAGTGCTAACCTAATACTTGAAAAATAATTTTTTATTAAAATTGAGTAGGCACCCTATTATACGATGATGCTTGTGGCAAATTCTCTCCAAATTCGGCGTCACCTTGCCTTGTAATGATAATGACGAATGAAAAGGATATGAGAAGGTAAGAGATTTCAGACGTTGACGGATTCCATGCGGTGAACGACTCCAAATGCTCAAATAGAATAGGGGGGGGGGGGCGAAGAAAGGTTGATACTAATATTTTGTAGGCCTTGAACAAAGTAAAAAAAAACTCATATTTTATCTATTTTTATTCTTTATAAGGATCAAAAGCAAAAATAGAAGCTCTTTTTGTTACTTTTTATAAGGAATATGAGAGTAAATACGGTGCAGATGCCCTGTCTACTCTTACCTAAGGCCGAGCCTGGGTCGAAAGAATGAGGGCAGGTTAGAGGAATTTCAAAGAAAGGGTAGACAAAACATAGAAAATGTGATTGTTTTGTTTATTAGTAATCTAATCTCTCTACTTAAGATTTGTTTAATATTTAACAAAAATGGTAGATCCCATACTTAATAATAAAATAAATATTTTCTTTATTTAATTAAAATATGAGTCTCATCTTATCAAATTAGAGCTAACGTGGCATAGGGGCCACCCAACACTTAAAAAAGTCATTTAAATTTTCTATTATAGTGAAGTTAATTTTTAACATTTTCCAAATATTTGAGTTATAATTGTTCACGATAGAATATTAGGGTCAATTAAAAACTTATGATTAAAAATGATCCTTTTGCCTTTGTTTCTTGTATAAAAGTTAAAAAATATTATAATATTTTTTCATCAGGGTTGATGGTAATTCTCATATTTAATGAAAATTCTTTCTATTTATAATTGTATTTTCTCGTTAGTATACAAAGAAGTAAAATGTATATTTTAACCTTATAATAAAATTTATTTTAGCAAAGTGAAAATTATTTGTAACATTTAGTAAAAAATTAAAATAATTCATGTTTATCATCTCACGTACTAATTTACATTATAATATTTATAAAATGACGCTATTTGTACCATATTAATGAATTTTCATTATGTGGCTATTAACGTCAACATGTATAGTATGCAACCTTTGTCGTGTCAATGATGAAATGACTCTTATTAATATTTTGTCAATTTGTAATTATTAAAATTATATAAAAATTACATTATAATTATTAAAACAAAAAATACTACAGATATAAATGCATTTGTTTATTCTTCCTAATACCAATTTTTTCCAAACCTTAAATCAACAATTTATTTATTCTTCTTAAACATATTTGTTTGGTTTAGTAACTTAAAAGAGACCTTTGGTTTTTAGAAAAGAATTAGTTAACTTTAAATAACCATCAGGTATATGCCAATGGGAGAATATCAATAACATTTGATCCTAATTTTATTTTGATTAAGAATGGCCAAATCTTAGAGTAATTCATCCATCTCTAACCACCATCACTTTTGTTTCCTATGCTTTTAATATTGCTTAAGGAAGGGAAGCTTTTTGGGAGGATATCATATTCCACTTCCATTCCATAAAGTGTTAGATGACTTCACAATCACTATATTTTTTGATGAGATAGTAGGCCACTTCTTAAAATACACAGATGATTCGGAAACTACATAAATAAGATAGACTATTATACCTTAGATATGATGGCTAGCAATTCACTTAACATTGAACAAGCCAAGGTATAATATAGAACTAAGTATTGCCACCCAAATACCTAGCTTACAAAAGTTAAAGCAACTGAACTAATAAAGCTATCCAGATTATAAAAGTGTAGCATAGTGCTAAAGCTCGCACAACCAACCTTATAGAATTAGAAAGAATCTTAATAAGCTCTTATAATGTTGGCTTTTAAATGTTCCAATTATAGGCCATAATTGAGCTTATGTCATTGATGTTCATTCTTATCACTAGAATTTCCTTTATCAAGGTTAAAATGCTTCTGCAAAAGGAAATGGGATCTTGGCTTTTCCTTTTAAAGATTGTATTATTCCTTTCTTTCTAAGTAGTATAAATTATACCACTTAAAGTAGCAACAAGCAATTCATAGTCTTTACCAACATTTAGTTTGATTGATGAAGCCCAACTGAGTGAGTTGGTTTTAAGCAATAGAAGGACATTAAAGTTTGCATAATTAAGGATATCAGTCCATGTTTGTTTCACAAAGATACATCGAAGGAACAAGTGACTAATGTCTTCTAACTGGGAATTGCATAGAGAGTATCTTCAATTGTCCTTAGAGCTAGAAAAAATTGCATCTTTAGTGCTCAACCTCCAATTAACAAATAACCACAAAATAAAGTTGCCTTAGGTTGGTTAGCAGGGCCCCAAAATAATATAGACCACGTGATAGTAGGTAAGAAGCATATAAATAAGCTTAAACAACTTCTACTACTAATAAATGTACTCAAGCTATATCAATTCTAACTGATCCTGTTAACTCTAAAAGAATTAGGCAGGTTGTTAAAATAAGAAAAGCAATATCTAAGAACCAAGTAGGGACCACCCAACTGTCACTAAAGATAAATTTAATAACTTTTGTTTCTTTTAATATACATGTATTGTAACATCCCCTCACCAATTGCCATGAATAGGAGTGTATAAGTGTATAGTGACATATGCATGCATTCATGGATGCATATGCATAGTATATAAGTGAATTTTCTTGCACATGAAATGAATGTACATGCATACATGACATTTTCCTGGTTTTTGGATTGCGATTATTTGAGCTAAATAGAAAAAGTGTCTTAAGTGTTTTAAATTGGTAATTGGAGAGGTCCA
>JANZXR010000005.1:24292195-24309695 GCA_027575705.1 Erythroxylum echinodendron
CTCCGTTATCTTAGGATATGTGTCGGAACGACCTACGGGCGTTCCGGCGCGTACCCTAGGGTAATGGGGTGCCACATGTATATGCAATAAGTGTCTTATGAAGAGGGAGTAATGGGTGGCAAAAATCAAACTAAAATCTCATTTCCTTACCATTTTTAATCCAATGAATGATGTAGGGGCTAGCATATCCCTCATTTTTGGCACTTAGATCATAGTCCATGAGAAATAAGGATTTGGTTTAATATTTTATATGCTTTTCCCTTTGATAAAGTGGGACTAAATCCACTATACCCAAAAGGATTCATAGTTAAGATGAAGCTTCCAAGTTCTTCAAAAAGAATAATTTTATTATTGATTTTTAAGGCTTTCAATACTAGTCCTTTTTAGCCTTTTTGCATACAGATTTCCATCCATTTAACCTTATCCTTGTGGCTAATTTTCAAGTTTCCACTCCACAAACAATTCCTCAACAATATCTCTATCTTTTTGGTTAGCATGATAGGGGAAAGAGGTGTACACGTTAGTAAACCTACAAACTTGATAAAATAGTCTTGACTAAATCCAATCTACCAATAAATGATAAGGGTTTGTCATTCCATCTGATGTCTCTTCTAAATATGGACTCCAAAAGAGGCTGACAATCTATGTAGGAAAGTTTTATAGGAACAATAGGTAACCTTAAGTATTTGAACGAGTTTTGCCAATTGGAAGCTTGTAATTGCTGAGAATGAAGTTATAAGTCTATCCATCCCTATAGAGAAGATAAAGTTGCTTTTGTTTTTAATGAAAGAAAAACTAGAGATAGATTGAAAAGTGTGAAGGGAGTTGACTAAGGCATTAATAGACTCCATTTTAGCTTGGAAAAACATAATGATATCATTAGCAAAAGTGAGATTAAAAGTTGGAGCTCTTTGCATTTGATATGGTACTGAAAGTTGCCTGAAATCTTGATATTTTCCTTTATTAATATGAATAAAGCCTCCATACAAATGTTGAAAACGTAAGGAGATACAAGATCTCTTTATCTCAATTTGTTAGTATCCTTAAGGCTCTTATTTAGTACTGTATTGACTAGAATGTTGACAGAAATAGTAGTGACACATTTCCTAATCCATTGAATGAATTTATAAGGAAAACCAAAGTTATAAGCACCTTAAATAAGAATCCCCAATGGATATAGTCAAAATCCTTACTAAAATCTATTTTAAAGCAGAATTTTAACGCTTAGTACCCCTGTGATCATCCCTAAAAAGTTCCTAAGCTAAAAGAATGCTATCTCCAATTCCCTTTCCTTAGATAAATGCACCTTGACAATGTTCTAAAAAAAGTGAGAAGGATAGCCTTACGTCTAGAAGCAATCATTTTAGAGATTATGTTATAAATGAAATTGCAACTTAAGATTGGCCTATAGTATTAGATCTTTGAAAGGTTAAGTGCTTTTAAAACTAGATAAACAAAAGTCACATTAAGCTTTTTAACTAGTTTACCTGATTTAACAAATTTAAGGATATGTCACATAATCTTTAACCTATTTCTAATCTTATTAATTGAAGAAACCATTATTAGGATTGGTCCCTTATGGGAGTTCGTATTAAATGTTACTTATTTCACTTTATCAAGATAGAAGGGGGATTAAAGTGCTTCAGCTTAATGCTAAAAAATGACCACATGAATGAATAAGTTGATCTAAAAGAGGAAAACGTTATCAAATTTTCGATAGGAATCTTTGTAGTACCTAAAGATGAGTTATTTTTATCTCATTTGGATCATTTTTTATAGTTCCTTTCTCATTCAACAGAGAGATTATGCCATTACTATTTTTCCTTTTTAAAATTATGTTATAGAAGAATTTACCATTGCAATAACCTTCTTTTAGCTATAACATTCTTGCTCTTTTCCTTAGTAAGGAATGATGATTGCTTAAGGCCTGAGCATAGTTATTAAGAGCTATTATTTCTTTAAAAAAGAGGGGCATATCACTTGGTAAAGTTAAAAGCTGATTTTAGAAAACCTAGAGTGTCTGCTTTGTAACTTCTAGTAATTTTTTAGTGTTTAGGAAAATATCTAAATTATGAGCCTTTAGCTCATATTTATAGCCTTAAGTTTGGTGATTCATTTGTAAGACTCATAGCCTAAGCCCTTGCTGGATAATCCTCTAGTAATAGATTTTAAAAGCTAGGTAACGAACTAGGTGATTATTGAATCCAAATGGGAACATCTTAAGAGAAACTTGGTCATTTAAAAGAAACTTAATAAGTGAATAATCAAAGATCACAGGGGCTAAGAAATTGCAAACATGAATTAATGAAATGTGTTGAGTAGGATGCATTGATAAGTCCACTTTTTCTATTGGTATAAAGTATTGCTTTTCTTGTTACTCTAGGTATAATGATTGTCAATATATCTCAGGTCCTCTAATTCAGCCTGATAAAGACAGTTCCTAAAGTTTTCTATTTTTAGTTTGTTAGTTACAATACCATTAATTTTATTAGTAGTATGAGCATTTAATTAGCATATAGGCCAATTAGATATCTTAAGGGCATTATAGAAGATACTTTAATTAAGGTTGATAAAGTTTATCTTTCTTATTAATTTTACGATTATGAATAGATGATAATGGAGAGATTCCTTTTATATTAGGATAACCTTTCTTATTTACTACTAAAGCTATTATAAAAGTCTATGATGGGAAATTATTCCTAAGGGTAAAGGATGAGAAAGTGAATTTTAAGATATTTGGAGAGGAAGGTAGAATTGATGGAGGTCCTTTTTTAAGAGAGATTTTTAAGAATTGATGGCTCCTCTCTCTGATTATCTTAAATCAGAGC
Organism: Erythroxylum echinodendron; assembly: GCA_027575705.1. Lineage (NCBI taxonomy): Eukaryota > Viridiplantae > Streptophyta > Magnoliopsida > Malpighiales > Erythroxylaceae > Erythroxylum > Erythroxylum echinodendron. The sequence continues at coordinate 24,295,024 of JANZXR010000005.1, forward strand.
TAGGGCAAGGGCAATTTTGGCTTTACTTTTCTCTTGCCTTCTTATTTACCATTTTAAGAACAATATTTCAAAATTTGTTAGTTACCTACCCTTTCCCTGTTACTTTTGGTAACAGATCAACCCTAGTTGGTAGTTGACTAAACTACACTCAACCCAATCACTTCTTATCACTGACGCCTATAGCTAACCCTTCTAGTAGCCTTCTGTCAAGACTCCCTTGTATTGTCCTTCCATTCCTATACCATTTTTATGTTCCTTCCATAAGGCAAACCAAACTCCCATCTCTTCTCCACCTTCAACCACCTAGGAAGCCATCCCTATTGAGTTCCTTATCCCCCTTAACTTAAGGATAACTTAAAAATAAATACCCTCAAAAAAATTTTCACTTTTGTAGCCCTCTTTCTAAAGGTTTCTATATTATGACTCTACCTTTAGAGTTACTTAGGGAAGGAGCTAATTCTTGGTCCTCAACATTATTCAACTTCTTCATTAAGAAAAGGCTTACTTTCCCTACTATTCAAATATAGGCATTAAGAAATTGTAAAGGTAAGGCTTAAAAGAGGTGCTTCTGAATGAAGAAATATTTTCCTTTTCACCTTCAGCACAAGGTAAGAGCTCAAAAGATTATTAATCAAGACCATGGCATATCTCTAATATTCCCATCTTCCTCTAACAATGGAAGCTAGGTTAACTATTGATAGAAGTGTCCTAAACCATATAGCAATATGGATCAATATCTATTCCATTATGATAGGATACTAAATTATAAATGTCTTAGCTATTTGGCAAGTTTTATAGGTAAGCCCTTATGCACGGATGACCTAAAAACTTAAATAAAGAAAATAAAATGATCATTGCATTAAAGATATTGAAACAAATTACTTCCTTATCGAATTCCATTGTAAGGGTGCCCTCACGGACTTCTATCTTAGTTTGGGTCATGTTAAGATACGATCCTTAGTAATATAGGTATAGGATTGTATGAGGTTTCATCATGTATATCTATTAAATAAAAATTTGCAGGAACTCCAACTTATTCACTTGTACTAATACATCCTCAATTACTCTATTAGGGTAAGCATTAGTATGGTCAGCTAATTATATGATAACGCTTGTCTCTTTTAAAGGGCCTAAATTTAAAGAAGCATAGATAGAACGAGACATAAAATTGATTAATGCTCCAAAATCTAGCACAGCTCTCTTAATCACAATGTTACCAATCTTACAAGGAATGTTAAACATGCATAGATCCCTGCACTTCGAAGATATTTTCTTTTTGAAGATCGTAAAAAAAATTCTTACCCTTCATTTTGTTCTCATCACCTCCTAGCTTTCTTTTATTGGTACACAATTCAAAAGCAAACAAAGAAGGAAAAGATAAGGAGATATTAGAGACTCTTTGAAGGATAGAAGTGAACATACCTTTACTAGACGCAATCAAGCAATTTTCCAACCTGTTAGGAAAAGGTGGAGGATTATTCTTAATCATATTGGGACTTTTGAAGTTTACCTTTATGCTAGATAAGGGGTTTCCTTCATTTCCTAACTCCATCTTAATCTCATCTTTATTGGCCATCCTTTGTGGGGTCCTCTTAGGAACCTCAAGCTCTTTTCCACTCTTTAGGGTTATTGTGCTAATGTTCTTTGGATTCACCTCAGTTTAGATGACCTTTTACTTGATGATTCTAGGAGGTTGATATCCACCACCATTTAACCTAGCTTTCCATGTTCTGGATGCTAGACTTTGTATCCTACTGGAATTGTTTGACATCATACTAAAATTGCAAAGTATTAGTAGCAAGATACTTAACTAAGTCTTCCAAAGATGTATCTAAGTTAGAAGAAGGGACTAATGGCCTTGTTTTGGTTAGAATTACTGCGCTCCTTGTGGCCTATTTGGAAAGTAATTTTACTATCTATTCCCTTTATAACTTAGGTTTGGATGATCCCTTTAACTTGGGTTATAAGTTTGGGAATATGAGTTATACTAGTTGGAGAAATTCTCCCCTTATAGCATTGATATATTCCGTACTTCCCTCTTATAAAATTGGACTCCATTTGTTGGATGGTTCTCATTTTCACATATACCATATGCCTTTATGTGTGCTTATCTGACATCAATTTTTCTAACAAAAGATTTTAGCTCATCTAAATGATGTTCAATGGATTAAGTACTTACCTTGTTTACGTGATGAACATTGTTGTAGTTGCCAATTGTTGCATGTTCACGACCATGCACTCAATTAAAGTCCTAGCCTCTGTGGCAGTCTTTTCACATAGTGCCTCACCACTCATTCCATCGACCAAACTCCTTTTGATAGGTACGTAGAATTATTAGACAATGATTTTTTCTAATATATTATGGTGAGTATAGTTGGCATACAACTTCTTGAAACACTCTCAATACTCATAATGGGACTCTCTGTTATGTGTATTTATCCTGCTTATCTCTTTTCTTATGCTAACTATCTTCGATGCTGAAAAATATTTCTCTAAAAATAGCATATTCTTTTCAATCCAAGTGTTAACGATCCCTACAGGCAAATCAAATAGCTAGTCCTTTGCTACATCCTTCAATAAGAATATAAAGCCCTAAACGTGATATGCTTGTCTGTCCCTTTGAGGTTTCATACTCAAACATCCATATCAAGTTCCTTAAGATGCTTGTGTGCATCCTTACCTATAAGTCCACAAAAGTTAGGCAAAAGATGGATTAAGCCAAACTTAAGTTCAAAAGTGACATATTCAGCAAAATTAGGAAAAGTAATGCACAATGGTCTTTGAGTTAATTATGATGTAACCAACTCCCTTAATATTCTCGGACTGGCCATTGTTTCTTCAAATCTAAGATCTTGTTGTACTTCTAAAGTTGTTATAGTTTCCCTTTACAACCTTCGTAGTATCCTTTCAATCTCTGGGTCAAATTGTACAGGGCCTCAATGAGATCTTGTTACTACCATACACTATAATAATAAAGTTCAAAAGATCAAGAAATAACCAAAAAACTCATTATAAACAAATATATATATACAAAACCCTAATTGAATTCAAAAGAAAAAACTAAAGCACTTGACTACCTAGTAATGATGCCAAAATTCTTGATCCTTGTTGAACACACCAAAAAAATAAAACCTAACTCTACATACGAAATTCGAACACACCAAAAAATAAGGCCTAACTCTGCATACTAAATTCGAAGTTATAGTGAGTAAGGATCGTATCCACAAGGAGGTATATGTAGCTTTTGTAATGAAAGAATTAGTATTTAGGATATGAGGGGTTCTGGTTAGAATCGATAAACAAAATGAAGTAAAATTGCACTAATGAAAGTAATTCAAATTAAATGGTATAAAATTGAGAAGATTGATGAATGAGTAAGAATCTAGTTCTCAGTTCAGTCTCATCCTACACACAAATAAGCATACTTAATCATCTTGTTGTTCTCATACCTCTCTTAAAAACTATTAATTGTAGGTTAACAATAAGCTTTGTTATTGGTTTTCACTTAGGTTGTGTTTAATCAAAATAAATTCTTGAATTAAAACTAGATACCAAACATCTTAGAATAAACTCTCTAGATTTAATAGGAAAGTTGTATTAAGAACTAGGAAAATAGATCAATCTAGGCAACAAATAAGCATACTTAATCATCTTGTTGTTCTCATACCTCTCTTAAAAACTATTAATTGTAGGTTAACAATAAGCTTTGTTATTGGTTTTCACTTAGGTTGTGTTTAATCAAAATAAATTCTTGAATTAAAACTAGATACCAAACATCTTAGAATAAACTCTCTAGATTTAATAGGAAAGTTGCATTAAGAACTAGGAAAATAGATTAATCTAGGCAACAACCTCACAAGCTCAAGTCATTCAATGTATGCTATGTTATCCCTAATGGTTCACCATCACTAGTTTGCCATAAATAAATCAAAGATACAACTATTATGTATTGTATTCTAGATTTTGGCAATAGGTTCATAAATAAATGATCTATTGAAAGATTTTAATTCATTATTATATGAACATCCAAAATAACATAAGCAATTTCTAAAGAGCGAATTAACAACACAAGATAAAGAGATGCCCATATGTATTCTTTAGCTTCAATTTCCCTTTCAAACCAGAAGGAAGAAGGCTAGCTCTTTGTAAATCTCAAAGAGGTAGGTATTTTACCCATTTTTGTGCTTCTAAAACGATTCATACCTTCTTTGTCCACTTGAGTGTCTATTTATAATAGAGTTCTGGGAGATACACGTTTGGATACATGGTTGTGTACATAATCATATATATCTAAATATCCCTAATTCATGTTTCTACACGTTTCATATGAGATACACGTCCTGATACATGACAATATATCTCACTTAAAAGATTGTGTAAGTTGCAAGGGTTTGCTGAAACTTCTTTTTTTTTTCATTTTCTTGTTCCTTCTTCACCCTAATTCATCTCCTTTTTAATCCACAAAGGCAAATAAGCACTATAAGAAAATTGGAGTTTAGTGACAAAAATTATCTATGGAATGTGAAGGTTTTCCATCAGCAAGCGATGTTAGCGATGGAATTTACCAACGCAATGAGTCGTCGGAGAAACAGTCGTGGGTAATAATTAGTGACAGAGTTCAAATTTTTTGTTGCTAAGTTACCAACGGATATTTTATATTCCATCGCTATATTTAGCGACAGTAATTTTTGTGTTATTAGTAAATTTAGCGATAGAAGGTTTGTCTCGATCGATAAATGTAGCATGACTAATGTTACCGAAGGATCTTAGTTATTCGTCGATGACTTCAATGCATTCTACCGACAGATTTTGGTGGTCTGTCGGTAAGTTCAATGCATTTTACCGATGGATTTTGTTTTTCCATCAATAAATTTACTAATATTGTTTTTTAATATTTTCCATGCATTTAATTTTATTTGATAATATTATGATTGATGTATAATTTATACAGTTATTAGTTATCTGTTGATAATATCTTGATTTGTTTCTAAATTTAATTTGTTAAAACAGAAAGTTGATTGATGATATAAAGTAAAAATTATCTTAATTGATAATAAAAAATTTATTATCTACGATAATAAGTATTTAATTTATACAAAATGACTACAACTATGCTATTCATTTGGTGAATGCAATTGCTCTAAATGTTGCAATAAAGTGCTGCCATTTCCCTTCAACTCATCCATCTCATTATGAAGCTAGACTATTTACTCCATCGACTATTGCAACTAAGTTGCCAGTGCCTGTACTGTGTTCCGAAGCTTATGGGCTTCATTGGATGTGGACTACCTACTAGGTACTGTTGTACTAAATGTGGAGGATTGCAAATAACATGTATTTGCAAATGAACCTAAGCCGAAGATCCTTCCACGACGGTCCCTACACCCCTGCATAAAGATATGTTTGACTCTTATCGACATCTTCAGACTGCTGAAATTGTCGTTAAATGCTTTCTTATATTTGGTCCTATCAGAAGGCTATGTTTATGTTAATAAATGTCAATTATCAAGCATTAATATGAAAGCTTAAATTTCACATACATTTAATTCTCTACATCTAATGTTGACGAAAGTCACATTGTCATGCTTCTTAGTGTGAGTGTACAAAAAGAGCTAATGGGGTGTAGGCTTCCTGCCCATAGACTTTTCCTGCATCGAAATAAAATATTACAATTTACAAAAATTTCAATAGAATTTTCTCTATTTTTATGATATTTACCCCTTGTTGAACAAGAAATTTAACTCAACATCACAGCCATATAAGGAGCAAGACATTTATAACATTATCATTCTTATATCATTCTCCATAATACACATATTTTCATTCCAAAATTCACACATCAAAGTAAAAAAAATCAGAATATAAATATAAAGTGTGTACAAATACTTACAAGTCTCTCTGTATACTCGTGGTGGGAAATAGATCCTCCAGTGTGTATAGGAAAGCTCTCTCCCCCGGTCCTCCAATTTTGTTGGTAGATTTACACTCTGAAATAGACATTACCTTGGGTGATGTCCAATACTGTTGCCAAAGACTCCATATTTCTTCAAAATATAAGGAGGTTGTACGCTAATCTTGTTTATCACACCAACAAAGTCTCTATAATGTATACAAGCTAGTCTCTCCCATACTTTATAAATAATCGCGTCAAATTTAGAATCCTAAAAAAGTTCTTTCTGAAAAAAGGAAAAACATACGATAAGTACTTAAAACCCACAATATTTATCCAATTAATATATAAAAATCAATTACAAAAAATACAAAAAATATATTTTTTGTACTTAAAACTCCTGATAATAAAAATACTTTGTCACCTAATAAATATTCTTCCATATATAAGCCTAAAGGTTAATCTTTTCCTTGAACTTAGATGTCATGTTAGCACGGTCCAGATAGAATCAACCTAATATAAAATCATTTTTATATCATTTTTAAATTTAAACCTATAACTTAAATATAAACATATGGTGTTTCATGTATTTTCACTTACAGAGTGTTGACAATTATGATGTTCGTTCTTCCATCAGCTCCCTCAGCTCTAGGTTGGAGGCCACCTCCTTCATTCGCAATGTTTACCCTTGATATCTCTGTCGGTATAGGGTGATGAATGGTTTAAAGCTGTTGGTTGGTGTAGCAACAGGTACGAAAGTTGATGCCTCATCTGTATGTGTAGTAGCTAGAGGTACAACTTCTAATTCTGTTGCAGCTGCAGAATGTGATGCTTTACCTAGAAAGTAACTGACTCCAAATTGTGGTATGAACCTTGGTCGCATCATATCTTGTTTTCTCTTTGGTGGCATATTTTAACTGAAAATTCATATTTTACTGAGTATTCTAGAAATATAACAATTTCAATTCGATATATAACAATATATTGTTGATTTAATAATTGATTTATTGAATATAATATTCTATAACAAATACAAATTAATCGCTATCAGCACTTAATTGTAAATTAAAATCATTATTATCTTTCTTTTATGAAGAATTAGAATCAAACTAAGGCTCCTTTTCAGATCTCTTGCCCTCCTCATCCTCTCCAGATGGAATTTCAACATATTCATTATTTGGATTATTCAAAGGTTCATTCTCGTCATATGTAACAGATGCATTTATTTCATAAACATCTTCTTGAACGCTTCACTTTCAATTCTTTGTTCTCTTTTTCTATGTGATTCAAAAACACCTCTAGGTTTAATTTTGCAAATAACCAACCAATTTGACTTATCTTGTCGTAAGTTAGGAAAAGGGACATAATACACCTAGATCACTTACATCGCCAACACTAAAGGTTCAAATTGTCTAAATCTTCTTCGTGGGTGATTTCAACTACATTGTATCAGCTATGCACTTTTGAACCAACATTAGGAGTTGGATCAAACTAGTCACACTTAAATATCACATTATACTTTATTGGCAATATAGGATACTCAATTTCAAGTATCTCAATAATTTTACCATAGTAATCCATCAATTCTCCATATATGCAAACCCCATTATTTACTGTTGCCATGCTATGACCATGATATTCTATATGACATTTGTATCCATTAACGAAATACATCGGATACGATTTAACAGTTTGCAAAAGTCCTTTCGGAAGATCACATATGAATATGTTCATTATTGGATTTTCTAAGGCCTACATAAAGAAATTATCATATTAAATAGTATAATTTCATTTTCACACTTTAGTATTATAATTCAATCATTTCAATAATTGTAAGTGAAAACTTACATATTTCTCAAACCATTGAGAAAAGTGTCTTTTAACTTCTTTATTGATATCATTCTATTTTTTCTCGATCGAGAAAAGTGTCTTCTAACTTGTTTATTAATATCATTCTATTTTTTCTCGGGCATTAGCTCACGTAATTGTTCCTCATATAATCTAAAAATATTATTATGTATGTCAATTATGAATAACACTAAATTTCAAAACCCAAATAATCAATTTCAAAATCAATTTTAACTTACTGCATGAAAGGTTGGACCTCTTGACAATTCAATAAAATATAACCATGGACAACCTCTATTTCTTCCTCTGTTAACATTCTTCTTATTAAGCGTCTATATATTCATCCAGGATATGTGAAAATAGATAAGTCACCATTAGCATCACCCGTTCCTACCCTATCGTCATTACGAGGAACTTTTCTTTCTCTTGAGTGCACATGCGGCTCAAAATAATTTGAACAAAATATACTTTCTTCCTTTACTAAATAAGCATTACATATCAAACCTTCAAATCTAGCCTTGTTTTTGACATTTTTCTTCAACTGATGCAAATACTTACATTAGCGAATAGGATTATTACAATTCTATTATTAAAATTTGTTATTACTTTAATTTAGATATTTATTATAATTACCTCTCAAATAGATACATTCATTGATATTGAACTAGACTAGCAAGTTTATCCTTGTGTACTAAATGCACAGGAAGATGCTCCATATAGTCAAAGAAGCTTAGACGGAAAATCTCTTCTAATTTGAACAAAATTACTAGAATTTCCCTTTATAGTTTTTCCATTTTAACCAACTTTATATCAAATGATGTTAAGCTTTTGGAAAACAAACTTAATCCTATTATAACTTCCCAAACCTTATTTGGTACCAACTCCCAAAATGCAATTGGAATTAAGCTTTGCATAAACATATGACTTTTCATCCCATATAATTTGTACTTTCTCATGTCCTCACACCTTGCCAAGTTTGATACATAACCATTAGGAAACTTTAGACTTTTCAATCATTTACATAATATTCCCTTTTGTTTTTTGTCCAAAGCATAACATGCTTTTAGATATTTACCGATGCGAAGATTTTATCTAACTCATTCTTTTTACAAAAGGATTTCAAATCAACTCGTGATTTTGCATTATCTTTTGTCTTCCCTTCAATGTTCATTACGGTATTGAACAAATTATCAAAAATATTTTTTTCAATATACATCACTTCTAAATTATGACGTATCAAATTATTTTTCCAATATGGCAAATCCCAAAAGAAGCTTCATTTTCTCCAACCAAAGTTTTTACTAATGCTTGTATTAACTTCATCAACTTCAAGTTTTGTAACTTTCAGCAACCCTAATTCATCAATCTCGTACAATATCTCTTCACCAGCTTTGTAAGGGGGAGGAAGTGTTTATGCCATCCTATTCTTAATGAACTTTTGTTTATTGCATCTAAATGGAAGATTTGGAGGAAGAAATTTCCTGTGGTTATAAAACTAACATGTTTTTCTCCCGTTTGGAAGATAAAACACATCAAAATCATTGTCACAATAAGGACAAGTCATTTTCCCTATTGTGCTCCATCCAGATAACATAACATATGTCAAAAAATTAGTAATAGTCCACATCAAAGCTACTCTCAAAACAAAATTTTATTTCAAAGACACATTATATATCTCTACGCCATATTCCAAAGATGTTGCGATTCAAATACCAATGGTTGTAAGAATACATCAATTTTATGCTTTGGATTTTTAGGCCTTGGCATAATCACTATCAAGAACATATATACCTCATTCATACATATCCATGGAGGCAAATTATAAGGAATAATTATGATTGGCCATAATGAATATTGATGGCAGGATTGACAAAAATGAATATCGAGCAATTGAAGACAATTGATTCATTGTCTCACAATTTGGCCATAATTCCTAGTTAGCTGAGTATGGTAAGTCAAAAAATTGTTTTGCATGTGGGTTTGGTTCTTCTTCAAGATTTTCTATATTTTCCTGAAAGGTATAATCGACTACATCATAAACCATTTACATGTAAGGATTTTCAGTTACACCCACATTATTTGTTCTAAATCCAACCCCCTTCAAACTCATCCACATTTACTAACGAGTTTACTTCATTACCCCTTGAGGTGCTACAAATCAATGGCTCCTCATGTCGTGTCCACTCAAAATAATTTAGAACAAACCCTTTTCTCAGCAAATGGGCATTCACTTCATCAATAGAAAGGAAACGAATATTTTTGAACTTTTTACATGGAGATCCAATCTTTGGGCCATCCATATATTCAAGTTGAGAACATACATATTGAATAAAAACTTTAACTCCCTTAACAAAGTTAGGAATAATGAAATCATCAGGTGTTAATTATTTATTCATCTAAGATCCAACAACATTATTCATTTCTACATAACTGTTAATTTAAAAAAATGATTTCATAGTTAGTATCCTTCATGTCCCCTTAGTTTACAGAACATTTAAACTTTACTCAACATCCCCTAAGTATTAATTAATTGAATTAATCAAACACAATTGATTTCAATACTATGATACATGACATTGTTTACATCTGTGAATCAAGAAAGCAAGTTCTCGTTGTAACTCCTAAGCTAGTGAAATTTTTTACCGATAACCCTCACAAGAGCTGCATCACAGATTTCTAACCTATATATCATCCTAGGGGTTTATTATGCAAAGAACTGTCTTGTTTATTAAATCTATGAATTTCTTGTGTTAAGACTAATTTTGAATTAATCACATTGAAGTTAAAGTATTTATGTTTAAATTAATCACCTACAATTGATTTCAATACTATGGTACATGGCATTATTTACACATGTGAACCAAGAAAGTAAGTTCTCGTTATGACTCCTAGGCTCATGAAATTTTTCATCGATAAGCTTCAAGGAAGCTACGTCATAGGTTTCTAGCCTATATATCGTCCTAGGGTTTTATTATGAAAAGAACTTTCATGGCTATTAAACCTATGAATTTCTTATGTTAATACTAAGTTTGAATTAATCACATTAAAGTTGAAGTATTTAGTTTTGAATTACCTACAATTGATTTCAATATTATGGTATGTGGCATTGTTTACACCTGTGATTCAAGAAAGCAAGTTCTCACTATGACTCCCAGGCTCGTGGAATTTTTACCGATAAGCCTCACGAGAGCTGCATCATAGGTTTCTAGTCTATATACCATCTTAAGGGTTTATTATGCAAAGAACTATCATGTCTATTAAACCTATGAATTTCTTGTGTTAATACTAAGTTTGAATTAATCACATTCAAGTTGAAGTATTTATGTTTGAATTAATTACCTGTAATTGATTTCAATACTATAGTATGTGGCATTATTTACACCTGTAAATTAAGAAAGTAAGTTTTCACTGTGACTCTTAGACGCATGGAATTTTTTACCGATAAGCCTCATGGGAGCTGTATCATGGGTTTCTAGCCAATATATCATCCTAGGGATTTGTTATGCAAAAAATCGCCATGTTTATTAAACCTATGAATTTCTTATGTTAATAATAAGTTTGAATTAATCACATTGAAGTTGAAGTATTTATATTTGAATTAATCACCTACAATTGATTCAAACACTATAGTACGTGGCATTGTTTACACCTGTGAATCAAGAAAGCAAGTTCTCGCTGGGACTCGTAGGCTCGTGGAATTTTTCACCGATAAGTCTCACAGGAGCTGCATCATAAGTTTTCAACCTATATATATATATATATTATCCTAGGGGTTTATTATACCTCAAATCATCCATAAAATCTCAAACTCATTCCATATAGTAAATACTTATGTAGTCATACATCTACTCATCAATGATTCAAAAAAAACCCAAACATAAATACTTAGACTATTCAAGAAGAACATAAAAACTCATTAATGATTATAAGAATATAAACAACAACACAAAATCAAGACCTCCTTTGCATTCACACAAAACCCAAACGCATCATAATCGTATTATTAAAGCAACACATATGCTAGACATTAGTTAGAAGACTTACCTGGATGGACGGACAACTATAGACTATAAAGAAGAAGGATGAGCGATGCTCTTCAACATAAAATAGGGCCTACGAAAAAGAATATTTTGTATTTAATGCAATACACTTGTTTAATAGTTTTTTTTATATTTAATATATTAATGTTAGCAAATCAAAAAATAAAAAGTTTTGATATATAATGCAATACATAGAAAATCTGTTATTTAATCTAAAACACAAACATATGATGCTATTAGTTAATTGGTGGGATCGACATAAAAATGTTTTATTACAATGAATTAATTAATTAATTAATTATATTTCTAAATAGGTAGAGAACTACGTTAAAATGTTTTATTACAATGAATAAATTAAAAGATTAAGTAAAGCTACAGACTATATATGGCTTATCTTAAGCATGTATTTTTCATCAAGTCCTATTTACTGTGTCTTTAAAATTTATTTGTAGCTTATTCAGCTCGCGCGCAATCGGTCATTGTCCTATTTTTGTATCAACTATTAGATGATTAAGACAGCTCCCCTCTCAAATTTTCATACTCCTCAATTATTCCTAAGTGGATTTCTCTAAGTATTCATGTTCTCTTCTTGGATTTGTATTGGGAGTCTTCTTTAATCATTCAAGGATGGCAACTTTAAGGATGATGTTTTGAAACAGATTAGTTTCTATTTCTTTCTTTAATTGGTGCTAGATTAATTGTAACCTTAAAACTCCTTTTTTCTTAAATAATTGTACTAAGCCAACTTAACGGATACTATATAAATATAATAAAATTTACACATAATTAAATGATCAAATCTTATTCCATAAAATCATTTTATTCTTTGATTACTCTAAAATTCCAAATGCAACTGGTATCTGATAATGAACAAACTAACCGACTTATCTGCTCTAAAAAATGTTTAAGACTAAATAACAATATAAAACTTTACTTATAGCAAGAAACGAAAAAAATCCAAGTGAATTAGAAATACTTGTAAACTATTTCTATTATGTGATTTGCATGTAACAGCTCGTTTACATCTAAATCTAGAGTTTTAAAAGAAAACATAATTGATTGGATTAAAAATTAAAAAGAAAAGGCCTTAAGAAATTTATAACTGCCAAAAAAATTATGTTATAACTCTCTTCCTCCAATGTAACTCCACCTACCACTTTGAGTTTTTGATATATTTTTAGAAAATTAGAGCATTTAACCCTAGGATGTGATTTATTAAATTTTGGAGGCCTTTTTAAGAAAAAATATGAGTAAAAACATAATTCTTGGTTAAACATAGTTTAGCCTATTCTTGTGAACCAACATGATGTGCATGAGGAATGCACATATTTTTAAATTTTTTCATAATATAATGTTAAATTACTTTGTTTTTTGTAATTTTAAGAAAATTTTGTATGTTTCAAGTCTATTTACTTACTTATATCCTTTTAGGTAATTATGCAAATTGGGACTTACGACTATGTTATTTGAGAATTGAGTCCATTCTAAGTAATAAAATAAAGAAATTCACAATTTTTGGATGAACATAATTTGGCCCACACTTATGTGCGAGTTTATGCACTAGAAGGACTAATTCAATAAGTGAAATGGCCAAAATAATGACCTTATAAGAGACCATGTGTAAGTTAAGGAAAAATATGAAGATATAATTAAAAGGCATGATCATGCTAGAGGTTGTGTATTAATCTCAAAGAAATAGAAAATACATGGCTTTAAAATATGATCTTCTTAGAGGCTATGTCAGTTACCTAAAAGAAATACTAATGCCTATAGTATTGGTTATGTTCGTTCCTTAGATAATGTCCTAAGAGGATTAAAATGTATTTAAGGGGAAAAAAACCTTAATTTAGCCTTCTTTTTAAAGAAAAAACATCTTAGAAACATCCTTTTTGTCCAAAAAGAAAAGGTTAGACATCAAAAGGCTTCTCCAATCCTTGAGCAATCAATTTTAAACTCTTTTTTAGTAGAAAATCAAGATCTAGACATCATCTCAATGAAGAAAGTTGTCATCAGGATTAGAGACAAAAAATTAAAGGAAAAAGATAATGCAAATCTTAAAAATTAGGCATGTACTGAATTAGATTATTAAATGCATTATGGCACAAGCCTATATCACATATTGTGTTTGTGAATTTTTTCAATTGGATCTATGGATGGTGACACATTCGTGCCCCTAGTTGTGAGTATAGAAAAATTTTCCAGGAAGCTCTACGTTGGGTTACATTTGTGTCCCAAACTATTTCTTAAATATTCCATTAGGCCAAAGGTGCATTTTAAACCTCAACATTTACAACAGAATACAACTTGAACTATAACTTTCAAAGTGTTCAAATTAAACTACAATATTTTTCAAAATATTAAAACAAAACTCGAACGAATTGAAAATTTAATGAGGTTAACTCCTTGTCAATGAAATACCCCACTACCATGTAATTAATTTTTTAAATTAATCAAAAAATAGATCCCACTATCACATAGCAGTGGTACCCACTTCTATAGGTTTTTTTACTATAAGTCCCACTTGTCACATTATAATAAGACCCACTTTTATAGATTTCTGACTGTGTCCCACTTGTCATGTGGCAATGGGGCCCATTTTTGGTTCAATAAAATAAAAAAATAATGTCACATCAACATTGATGTGGCATTTAATTAACAGACAGTTAACCCTGTTAAGTTTTTCATCTACTTCAAATCTGTTTTAAATATTTTGAAAACATTTGGGTTTCGATTTGAACACTTCAAAATTTTAAGGTTCCTTTTGTATTTTGTTACAAACGTTAAGGTCCAAAATGCACTTTCAACCTATTCCATTATCATATCTATCTATAGTATACACCAAGGTCATGTGACAAATATGTCCCTAATATTTATTACATCAAATCCCCATCTTT
>JANZXR010000005.1:24340160-24351518 GCA_027575705.1 Erythroxylum echinodendron
GTTGTAAGGTCCTAATCATAGTTTAATAAAAATATATTCATTTTAATTTCAAAAAAGTTTATTGAACCAATGATATACTTTGGGTATTTTAACACCATCATATACCTTTTTAGTTAGGAACTACGGTAAAGTAGGTATCTTTTGAAGTAACATCTATTAGTTTATCAAAGGAAAAGTTATATCTATGTTGATTAATTTCTTACAGATAATACCATTTGTATCAGAAAAAGAGAGAGTAGTAGCGCCAAGTTGTAAACAAAAGAAAATTAAGTTTAGTCTATCAGAATGAATCAGTACAACCATATTATTCCCAAAGACCAAGAACTTAGAATCTCATAATAATGTTGGTAATGCAATAGCTTTGGGACTTAGTTTTTATCTCATTTTTATCCAATATCTGCAAGAAAAAAGCAATGTTTTAGTAATGTTTGGTGTTCTTGACTTATCATGCATATCGGTTGGTAATCATTCCCACAGGACTTAATTAGATTTTCGTACGCATGATAACTTGTTACACAATGAATGGGGTGGACAACAAGAATAGAAGTAGAATTCTATGAAGATGATGATGATGGACTGAATGATTATAACTGATAATAAGAACAGGTCATTGAAGGAAATGTGAGTGGAAGATGCATTATCCATTGTGTTGTTGTCCATCATACAAGTAAGAAGAAAAACTGCCAAGGATATGGAAGACAGCTGCAGAAAGTCTGGGAGATGTTTAAACCACAGTAAAGATTTCCAAGGCTAATAGATATTTAAAAACGTTCAAGCTAAATGAAAGGGTGTTCTCAAAGTTGTTAAAATTATAAATAAAAAGTTTCTATTTAATATAATATAATAATCTTAGAATAGGAGTTAGGCTACCTCCATTTATTTCCATAAATTATTTGCATCACTAACCAATCTCCAATTCACCTTACCTATTTGTCAGCATACAAATTCTTATTTCACATGGACAGAGAAGTCAGCAATATGATCAAGGATTTTAATATCATGCAATCAAACAATGATAACTTAAACATTCTAATAATTAAACTTCTTTTAAATTGCAAATGCTTCCTAATACTCATTCACGTATGTATACACAACAAACACAGAATATTCTTAGATGAAGGTAAGATAAATAATGACTTACCACTTTGTGCAGCAGTAGTGTAATCTGAAGTGTCAAATTCCAAAAGATTGATGTAGAACTAATGCAAGTACCACACCCTGTAAGTTTAAAAATTTCAGAAGATTGATTCATTCACACAACTAAAATATAAATCACAAATCACAACCCCATGAACAATAACTGATAATAAGAACAGGTCATTGAAGGAAATGTGAGTGGAAGATGCATTATCCATTATGTTGTTGTCCATCATACAAGTAAGAAGAAAATTTGCCAAGGAAATGGAAGACAGCTGAAAAAAGTCTGGGAGACCATAAATGGAGGTATATATATATAGAAACTTAATTGTGCAGCATATGGACTATGGAGGAACAGAGTAGAGTTGTGGAGTCAATATTTGAACCTAAGTCATGCAAAGATAATCAAAAGTTTCCTACAAAGTTCCAAAATTTTATCCATAATCTGCTTGTCTTCACCTAAATAGTTCTAAATATTCCCAAGTCTCAGAGAACAGGTAATTAAAGAAAACATGGTCGTGGATTTCTTGGAAAAAGTTGTAAATATATAAGAAAGAGAATGTACTTTAATAAACTGTAATTTATCCATGGTTTTTAGTTTCCCAGTAATAGCTAACAAAAGAGTTTTGCCAAGGTGATGTTTAAACCACAGTAATAATATTGATCATATGTCGAAGGTGATGTTCAAACTACAGTAATATTGATCATATCTTATAAAATAAATATAATTTTAATATTTTCAAAATAGATATTTAAAAAAGTTCAAGCTAAATGAAAGGGTGTTCTCAAAGTTCAAGCTAAATGAAGACTTCCAAGACTTCTCACATGGACAGAGAAGTCAGTAATATGATCAAGGATTTTAATATCATATAATCAGACAATGATAACTCAAACATTCTAATAATTCAACTTCTTTACAATTGCAAATGCTTCCCAATACTCATTCACGTATGTATACACAACAAACAAAGAATATTCTCAGATGAAGGTAAGATAAAGAAGGACTTACCACTTTGTACAGAAGTTGTCTAATCTGAAGTGTCAAATGCCAGAAGATTGTTATAGAACCAATGCAAGTACCACAACTTGTAAAGTTTCAAAATTTCAGAAGATTGATTCATTCACACAAGTGAAATAAATATCGCAAGTCACAACACCATGCAGATTAATTCAATTTGCTACAACTATCTACAGATGAGATGAACAAAAGCAACATCTTGCAGTCCCACAATATATCAAAAATCACCGACCAACAACAATGTTGGTGTTTCTGTAATAAAAGCTGAGAAGAGGATAAGAGATAAAGTTTAAAATGGCCTTTAACCGAAATCGGTTTTGTTGATGGCAAAACCCATGAACAGAACGTATTGCCTCACTCAATCGATACCCATCAACAAAACTGAATCCTTTACCCCTTCAACACCCATCAACAACACACAAAACAGTTCTATCACCAACATCCGTTACCCATTCGAAACCCATTACCCATACCTTAGAAAAACAAAAAACGATGGGATGAAAGAGTCTTACCCAGAAGAGAGGATAGATAGTCAAACGCTGGGTTAGCTTGAAGGGAGAGTGTCTTCGTCTGGGATGACAATTTGGAGTTACAAAAGGAGAGGAAGCCGACAAGGAGGAGAGCTGCGACAAGAGGGACGTGTGTTAGGTTTAGGAGACAAAAAATCAAAAGGCCATTTTTGACATTTTCTGTTCTTGTCCATCGGACAAGAATTTATGTACTTCAGTTTTGGAAGGAACAAAAATTTCTGTCCTTGTCCTCTAAAGACGGAACAAAAATGGGTGAGGACAGCAAGCAAACAGGACGAAGGACAGAACTTTTGCGTCCTTGTCCACTGTCCTCACCCCTAAGGACACTAACCAAACACAGGGTAAAACCTCTTTGGAACTGTAATAAGATGAGGTTCCATCATCAACTTAAATATACTATTTTGATTTGACGCCAGCCAGTCCACAATCTCTTGCTTGTTATGGGACATTTTCGACTTTTTTGTATTTGGGCGGCAATCGTTTACCACCGCCATTCTGCATTTTGTGTTCCTGTCAGTTTATAAACCTGTCTCGCATGTCCCACGATATTCAATACAGATACATTGACATTGCTTGATTTATGTCCTCCCAAGTTTTGTGATATAATTAATTGAAAATATTTTATTATATATATTTAATTAATTAGTATATAAAATAAAATTAATGAGGTAAATATATTTTATAAATAAACTATAATAATTTCAAAATTAAGAGATTCATATTATATTTACATATTATCTTTAAATTATTCTCGGTTTATTGTTAGTCATTTATATGTTGTGTTTATTCTATAAAAAATAAGTAGTTGATCTTATAAATTAAAGTATGGATACACTTAATTAAACATAAAGTATTTATCAGAGAATAAGATAATTGAAGTGTCGTAATTATAAAGATCTTGTGTGGAATATTACTTGTATATATAGATTTCTTTATTATAATAGTCGTATAATTGATCCTTAAACTTGAGATTACTAAAATATTTTATAAGATAATTATTATATTTTGATGTTACATATAACCTATTATATTTAAAACAACTCAATTGATAGTATTTAGATATCGTATGAATTATGTGGAGTTAGTTGGATAACTCAACAAATGATTCATCTTCCTAAAATAATTATGGACTTTATTATATTGTTCTTCATTAATAATGATATGAAGAAATCTCTAACCAAATTAAACTAAGATTTGAAAAGCTTGTATTTAAATATCAATTATAAATTAATTGCTAATTAGTAAGAACGAACATTAATAAATTTGAATAAAAAAGATACTAATTCTACTTTATCTCCAATTGAAATATTTGATAAAGAAATGATTAAAGTATACACTATAACTATACATAAATAAATTAAGTCAAATCATTTTGATATTTCTTATTTAGGTAATTATAACATATTGTTAGACGTCAATCTTAATATATGATTATAAATTGTTTATTGAATAATTAATTCTTATGAAATAGAATTAGAATTTATAATTATTATCAGCATATTATAAATAAAAGAGAAAAACTAATTTAAATTAACTTAGATTTAATTTTGAAATTGGAGAAACTTCTCTAGAATTCATTTATTTCTCTCAACGGTGGCTTGTTTAGGTTTTGGCACTTTTCATGTTACTAGATTGGGTTGTTCAGGACATGAATTAAATATAAAATATTTAATTTATTTAATATTAAATTACAATTATAATTGAATTATATGTCAATTAGAAGTTTACTTTAAATTAAAAAAGGATGTAAAAACATCAAGTCTTTTTCTATAAATAAGAAAATGACAGTAGGGAGTTAGTACTATTCACTTTTCCTCTCAAAAATACTTGAATTTTTTCTCTACTTTATAAATACTCTTACGCCTTGTTTGGTTGACATAGATTCTTGCTTGATAAAGTAATTTTTTTCTTAAATTTTATATCATCATGTTTGGTTCATTTTTTTGAGTAGTTAGGAAAGTAAAAACTTTCCCAATATAGAGAAAGTAGTAGAACTTTACTTAAATTCTAAATCACATTACTCCCTTGGTATTTAGATTACTTTTCTCATGAATTTAATCTAAAAAATACACTAGTTAATTTAAGCATTTCTTCTCTCTCAACTTTATTACAACTCTTTTATAAAACTTTACCTCCTTTTCAACTATTCTTATCATTCTTCCGTTATCAAGACTTTAGATATTACTCAGAAATTTCAATCGAAAATCTTCAAGTTTATATTTTTCCTTCTTACCAATTATTAGAGAATGTAAACTAAAAAAAACCAGCTTTGAGGTCACGAGCCTGACGTTCCCCAGCGTCTCCATCAATAGTATTAGTACTATAATCATAAGTTCGAGAGGTAGAATCGGATGTTGTTTGTGCATTACTATTGTTATTGCTATCGGGTACCTTCCTCTCCTAGAAACCGTAACACCCCTCCCTCTCTCTAGAAGTCTACATTTGATTTGACAATAAGCATTGTTTGGAATTGGGATAACTTCCGATGATTTTCCTTTCTTTTGTCTTGTCTTGTTTTATCTGCTCTTCTCTACATTCAAGACTACAAAATGTTGTATCACCTTTGCACCACCATAAAGAAAAAAAATTGTCAATCAGATTAAGAAAAATAAAACATAAAAAATCAAGAACAAAAAAGAGTTTCTTGAATGTATTTTATTTTCAATATTAGAAAAAATTTTGAAATTTGATTTTAATTTTAAAATTTATCTTTGTACTCGGTTGAGAATTTTTTAGTATTTTTCAATACTATATTTATGATATAACAGTATTATAAATTAGAATATCATAAATGAAAAAATTAACATTTAAATTAACATTATTTAACGATTTCAATTTTTATTCGGTTTGTAGGGATATAATTAAAAACACAAGTGAAAATTAAATTACATTCCATGAAATACTATTGCATACCAAATACTGTAATAAGAATCTACCCAACTTTCCTATTAGAATTCTTATAATAATCCAAACATGTGAATATCTTTAATTTTCGCAAATTTATTTTCCGATAAATTAAATTTCAAATTTACTTTACTTTTCTACCAACCAAACGGAGCCTTAAAGGTTAAACATATAAACAGTTTGTAGTTGACAATTCAACAACAGCAACACCTATTATGAATCCCACTAATGTGCAAGGATAGTTGACAATTCGAGAAGAACATTTTTTAGGAATCTAAATCAGGTACACTTCAACTCTTTTTATTTCTAATTCATATGTTTTAAGTTATTCAATTAAAGAGATTTCACAAAAAATTGTAAAATGAATTTTCTATGCTCTCGTGATTCGTTCACGATTGAATTTTTAAAAGTGTTATCAAACTCTCCGTAATTGTTTATATTGACTCATTTGTTTGATTATTATTTATTTTTTAAAAAGTTTGATTATTATTAATTTGATAACTTATTAAAGCTTAAAACATTGTTTTATAGATATGCGTAATATAAATCACATAATTGATTATGATTATTATTTTTATTATTTTTTATAATTAAAAATAAATAAAACAATAACAACAATACTCAATGGAAATCACATCGAGACGCGGAGTCTGGAAAGCTCTAGTTCTTTGTTATATGGTTCTTATGTCAATTCTTCCTTATCTACCTTTGTCCACCCTTCTTCTTTATCTTCCTGAACAAAGATTCTAACTCGTCTTGTTCAATTATCTCTTGCCACTTCTTTACGTCCTCTTCTCGGATGTTGTTTCTTCATCTTCTTCTTTCAGAAGCTCTTCTTGAGAGAGTCACTTCATTCCTGAAGCTAACCCTTTTCTTTTCTTCATTTTCCTGCATTGATAAGCTCAAATAATATTCATATTATGCTCAAGATATTCAGGTGAAGAAAATCTTCCTTTGAATTCACATCGATTAGCTTTCATTTCAGCCAAGAGTATTGTTTGCTTCATCCTTCTATTGCGAGTTATGGTGATGACTTTAAACCTTACTCCCTAAGATAAACCACAAACACACTGTTAATGTAGAGAAGTTCAAAAGATAATTAAATGAATAAGCCAAGAATATAACAGGATACACTAAAATTAAAATAAAATAAATATAAATATAACGACTAAAGAAATAACATTAAGGTATTCCTAATATCAGTGTCCTCGACAACGGTGTCAAAAACTTGATTGGTTACTTTTATACTAATATGAATTAACCACAAGTGTACGGCGTAACTGTAGCTAGCATAGACAAGTATGGGATGAATCCCGCAAAGACAATGAATACTAATAACTATCGTTGTCCTATTATCTAGCCTACGAATTGAGTGCTGGTTTTTCAATTTAAAATAATACATAAGAAGATAAAATAAAGTAGGAAACAATAATGAGCAAAGAATAAAGAAATAGCTTAAATAACTATCAACATCAAGAATTAGCGTCTAAATAATGAACCCCTCCTAAAATCAGTAGAAAATTAACCTTTTATTATTGAATTTTTTAATTGACTATTAGACCATGTAAATTCTTATTGTGTGATAATAACTCACTTAAGACTACTAACAATTACCCTTAGGTTTTTCAACCGAATTACCTAGGTTAGAGTTTCTAAGATTGATTTACTGATTTTTGAATTTTGCTATTATGTTTGACCATAATCCAAAGGATTTATATCCACCTATCTCTGGGTCTGCAATCAACTTCTTTCAATTATGGTAGATCTATTCCTACATAATATTTCTCAATCTCTATGTTATGAGATCAGATTATGTACTATTATTTCGAATCTATTAGAACATATATTGAATACATAATTGAATCACATTAGATCAATCAAAACAATTGCATTAAATAAAAGAGTTAAAACATATTGTAGCATAAAGTAGGGTTCATTACACCTAGACACTAACAAGGCATTTAATTACACATAATAGGAAACAAAATTAAACATAAACAGGGAAAAAAACAAATAGAAAAAAAGAGTTCATAATTCTAAATCTCCCTTTCTCTTCTATCGAATTTTCTTGCAAGGTAGAGGTTTGATGTTGTAATCTATTGGACCTGTTGACGATTTCTTCGTGTTTTCCACATCTCTGGATTAATATCTCCCTTTTGAAAATTCTCCATGTCTAGAATCATCTCTATAATTCTGCTCTCCTAATCTACCTTCACTCACGTCTTTTTATAATATTTTTAAGATTTTTAGGAGGTACATGATCGTGTATAACCCAAAATCTCCAATATTTACAATTTTGCATAGGTTGAGAGACTTATACAGCCATAGACACGGCCGTGTATCCCTTATTTGCTTCAAAATGATGCGTTTTCATCCGAATTCTTCTCCTTTTTGTCTATGAAGGTAATGATAACCTATAAATGCACCTAAAGCGAATTAAGCACCAAATATATAATAAAATATAAAATATCAATCAAAAATACATCAAATATGGTTGTATAAATATGGTCAAACATGCATCTATCAATTTCACTATTAGGTTTGACCCTGATCTAAATGATTTATGTTATCCTATTTATAGTTTGCATACAACTCCTTTCAATTATGCTATATCTATTCATAAAAAGGATTTCTCAATCTCAATTGCATAAAATCATATATGAAATGATATCCCGAAAATATTAATTCCAGATATAATCAAAACACATAATTGAATTCAATAAATCAATAATCAATTTGCATTAAACAAATAATCAAACCGTAAAGTCCATCTTAAGGTTTATTCCAACTGGGAACTAAACAAATTTAGTTCATAAAAATGTTAAACATATCAAAAGACTCAAAAGAAGAATTAAAAACAAGATAATTTATTATATATCCCTTTTTTCTAATAAAATCGACTGATATTTTGATATCAATATTCCTCTATTCAGATCTCTAAGTCAATCTTTGATTATCTACTGCTCTAAGGTTCAAAAATGTTTTTAAAACTCTAGGTCTCCTTGTTGCCCTTCTTAATTGCATTTTTTACTTCAAAATTTCAGCGACCCATATAGCCATATATGGTGTTTGCGTCCCTCAAAATCACTTCAAAACTTAATAGTCGTGCATAAACACAATTCTAACACCTTACACGAGTAGTGAATATGGTTGTGTCCATCATTTCACAGGCATGTCTGACCTTAACAAGGACAAAACAACGTCTTTCAACTCATAGCTGGCTACAGGAACTTACATAGTCTCCCACATAACTGTGTATAAGTCTCTTGGTGTCCTTCACTAGTATGGGCATGTCCTTCTAAAAGACCTTTAATTCTTTAGTTTTTGCCTCGATTTTTCTCGACTTCCACTCTTTTTGATTCTTGAAGAGAATTAAGACATAAAAAATGCTACAAAGTAATTAAATAAAAAATAAAAATCTCTCAAATAAATAAACAAAATGCACTAAACATGGGATTAAAAATATTATCTATTAAGCATTTATCAAGGAGAAAGAATCTGAATGATAATGAATCTTTCTAACCAATAGAGATAAAACTGGTGGCAAATTTTAAGGTTTGACAAGATTCATTTATTACTTCATTTTGAAAGTAAAAGAAAGTTGTGAAGCTTAATTTTAAAATTAGTAAAATGAAAGTTGTGAAGCTTAATTTTAAAATTAGCAAAGAATTTTGACAATTCTTTAACTAAAATTCATGATGGAGCGTAAGAAGAAAATCTTTTTAAAATAGATTTTATGTCAAAATATCTAAAATTAGATATGGCTTAAACAAAAAGGGAGGAGTTTGGAATTCTTGTCAAGATTCTTATGTAAAGAGGCAACATAATCATAAAAAGAAAAAAATAAAATAAAGAAAGAATTAAAGTTGTCTCATTATTACTAGAGAAGGAAGTTTCAACAATTATGAAGAAAATCTTCTTAGGAAGGAGATATAGAGAGAGCATTAAACTAAAAACTTATATTTTAAAGAAAAAAATATTAAAGAGGAGTGTTAAAGTTGTTTCCATTTCTTGAAACATCACGACTATGAGTCTTACTAAACAAAAGTTCAAAATTCTAAGAGAAATGTTAGGAGTTATGAAGGAAATTCTGGATGACTGTTACGTATGTGTGAATTTTCTTATTACTATTTTGTCAAACCAACTTGTGTAATTTTAGCATAAATAAAAGAAGTTATGGTGAATGTTGACTATGAAAAAGGAATAGGTATGTTATGCAGAGAAACATCTTTAGTTTTTGCATTTTACTTAAAATGTTGTAAACTGGTTCATTTTTAAGGAAAGTAATTAGTTTATGAGTAATGTTTCTATTGTTCATCATCCTTTCCTTTTAATGGCTGCTGAAAGCTAATATCTTTATTACATGTCACATTTGTTCTACCATAAGATCGTCAATCCTCTCTTTGTTTATCTAGTGAAATATTTTGGTAACTTCCTTTAATAAAAATCTTTTGTCAATTTATATTTTAGACTTGGTATCTATGGCTATACATTCATATGTGGCTTTGCAAGTGACTAATATGTTATCTGTATTGACATTGAGAAGGAACTACTAAATATTTTTTCTCTTTAAATTCCTCTTCCTTGAGATGCATGAAACTAACTAGTTAAATAAGACAAATTAAGACAAAGCTTTTAAGCACCAAATTAGACTATAGTTTAATGTTTTTGGAAGACATATTTTGTAATTTTTGAGATACGGTTTGCTACATTCCCTAATGGTTGAGGACTTGAGTGAGAGATCCCATCTTTCAGTTAATTTAGAAGGAATGTCTATGCTGGCACCTCTTGTCAAGACAAGCTCACGTATTCTATTGAAGTTCCTAGCCATAAGCACTTGATTGTCTGAGTTGATGCCTTTAAAGATAATAGCATTTCTTTCTCACCATATTAAGTATATTGTAGAAACAAATGCTATAGTAAAGATGTTGTAATCGTCCTTGGCGAGGTTGTAAGATGATAAAACCCAAATAACAATTCCATGCCAATCATTCATAGAGCAAACGTGATTGCATCTTGTCTGTATTTCATTCCAGAGTCTATCCTATCCAAGCGGTACAGAACTGTCCCTGAAGACGAGGCCTCAACCACCACTCACAGTACTGTAGAGGAGGCTTACATCATCACAAACATTGCCACTCCTTCCGAGGAAGATGGTCTCGAGATCCTTCAGCTTTATTCCAAGGAGATTAACAAGCACATGCTCGATACTTTCGGGTCGGTCTAAATAGTGTGTCAGAGACATTGACTTCTACTGTAGCAATGATGATAGATGAGGAGGTGTCGAACTCCATTGAAACTAAAGCTTGATCTTTCTTGCTTAGGACTTGTAAGCTTCATGTGGTATGAGTTTCGAGTTCTTTGGTTTTTGATGTTTAATATGATGGGGTTTCTCGACCCTTCGAAGTACCACCCCTATCGTTGATTTTATAGATGCTAAAGCTCAACTGCGAGTAAAAGCCCCAGCTACAAGGTCCTGTCTTCTCCTCTTTAAGCTCAGAGGGTGACCTAGCGAGTTGGCAATGGAGCAAGAGTTGCTGCATTGGCTGTAGGAACTTGTAGTTTAACTTTGCCTTCTGGCCTTGTATTAGAAATTGATAATTGTTATTATGTTCTTGTTGTTGCAAGAAACATCATTTCTATTTCTCATTTAGATTTGAATGGATTTGTCTTTATAATTAAGGATAACAGATGTTCTTTTTATAAAGATGATGTTTATTATGGATCTGGATTGCTTACAAATGGTTTGTATGAGTTAGATCTTGAAAG
>JANZXR010000005.1:24356183-24367181 GCA_027575705.1 Erythroxylum echinodendron
AAAAAAAAAGTAATCACTTGGACTTGGAGAAGCTAAAGTAGAGATAATGACATAGTTTTCATTGTTAATCTACAATGTTAATTAATAACCCAAATTTAATCTACAATTTTAATTAATAACCCAAATAGCTTTTTGAGAAATTAAAAAATCTTATTAAAGAATCCATTAAAGGATGAGTAGTACATAAGCTGATAACTAACTAGACAGCTTGGAAATACATTGACACAAGCTATTTCACCTTGGCAACAAACTAAATGGATAAGATAATAAGTTGTATATGACACTCATAAGATGATACTACAACTTTCATACAAAACCTATATGATAAAGGATTCATTTCACCAAACATTGTCATTTGTTTAAGTTATTATCCTTTAGGAGATAACTACCTAAACTTGTTATAGGTTTAGAATACAACTCCTTAAGCATCAACAGGGAAACACTACTTGATTACCAAAAATTCACTAAATCTAAATGGATTTGATGAGCTACTATTTGTATCCTTGTTTTAACAACTCCTACAAGAGTATGCTTTCCTAGAATGTTTGTCTTTGAAAATTCTTCTAATTTCTTTATTTCCATAAGGCATATACTATATTGACAAGGGCAATTTTAAGTACCAATAAGTTACCTTTCTTCACATTATGATTATGAGTAATCCAATTAATCAAATCCTATTAGCTAGAGGTTAGAGAGGATATATTACAAAGCAATTGAATTTGGTCCCAAATTTAAGATGAAAAATTTGCACTTAAAGAAAAGATAAGCAGTTGACTCACATTCCTCATTGTAAAGATAATAAGTAGTATGGAGATTTAGGAAACTCCTCAATCTATTTGTCGTGCTCAATCTAACCACAAAATAAAGGATACTCAAGGTTGCCCTATAAGTTATGCCAAGTCATCTTAGAGGATTGATTTCTTAGCAAATCCCTACAGGATACATTAGTGAAGTTACATGATGGATACCAACACTATTGTAAGGAGTCCTCCAAATTATGAGTGAGTTTAAAGCTGAAGATATGATTAGTAATATGTGTCCTTGTTAACTATACCAAAAGGTTTAAGTTTATGTTTAGAACCTAATTTACCAAGGCAAAATGTTGCATCCAAAGGAAAAGTAAATCAAAATGTACAAATTAAAGAAAAAAAACTCAAAATGGAGGAAAATGGACTAACTAATCATTATAGCTTGGATATAATTCACACCACTTCATCTATATATAAAAAACATCATATAAATCATATTCAATTTTGCAACAATTTTATTAAATGAAAGGATGATAATTAACAAATAAATATACTTTCATCATTAGATATTTCTTTTAAAAAAACCTATCAATTTGATGAATGCTCTTTGCATCTGTCACCATATAAGAAACAAAATAAAAGATAATATGATAAATAATTATTAAAATTATAAAAAGCAAAAACTAAAATATCATGAAGTATAGAGCTTACTAATCAACTTTGGACATATATGATGACTTTCACAATTTTAGGATCAAATCGACTATGATGATGACTCACTATCTGACCAACAATAATAAAAACAAACTTAAATCAACTATAGATAATGTAATGGCTTACAAGTCTCATCTATGTGCTTACATAATCAAATGTTGAGCTCCATTCTACTTTCACCATGATAATATATCAAAATGCTCATTAATCTTAGTCGTAATATTTACTTCCAAATATTTATCCAGCTTCATCCTAGTGTAAGAATTCTTAACACTTTTTTCCTTAATGTATTCATTACTTAAACCTCCAATCGTACTTAATAATGATGTATTAACAAAAGATGAATTTGATATTGAATAGTGAACTATTGCAATCTAACGTTATGACCATTCTTAATTGATAATTATTAAACAAATCATACTTTGAGTGTTTAATGATCAATATATCGTTTGACCTGATCCCCAACTATCGATAAAAAATTGAAGTCACTTCATTTTATACCTTAAGTCTAACAATTCCACAATATCAGCAATCATAGACCAATAAATGTCAAATTTTCCCATAAAATGCTTTACCATTGTTTAAATCACCTCAGTGGAATCAAAGATCCACTCAGATAATGTTATTTTTTTCTTGCACTTATTAGTAAAACAAATGCCAATTTCGTATAAATTTCTTTTTCCAATTTCTACTGCTTTCTGTCAATAAACAAATATTGAGAATCTCATTGTCTCAACCTAATAAACACTTTAATATACTTACTTACTAACTCTTGCATCTTAAAAATGGAATTTCATCTTGTTAGACAATCTAGAACCAAGTTCTTTGTGTATGAAATATGTAGTTGTTATATAGCCTCTTCAAACTTTCAACTCATTTAGGTGTTGCATTCCAACATACTACATTATTGCAATTTTCCACTACCCTTTCTTTTGTTATCTCTAAACCATTTGACTATATGTGGAAAATGACACGTATGGAATAATCTCCCACCAATTGGCAATCTCTTAAACCATAACCTAGTTTTTCAATTTTTTGATTGTAACATCATTTATTATATAGTTATCCAAAGTTATGGTTAAGAGTTTTGTGTTGACGTTTTAATACATTAAGAAATGAACTGCTAAAATTATCAACCTCCCATTTGAATATGGCGTTAGGACATAAATAAACCTACCATTTAAAAACATGAACAAATATCAATATAACATAACTAATGAACAAGTGATAACAAAATTAAAGTTTATTACTTACCTTAAGATTCAATTGCATAAAGTTCAGTTGTTGTTATTATAATACTTTGTCACTATCATATAACTCTTATTTTAGTTGTTAGTTGTCCATATGGAAGATATGATAGTAACTTGTCCATGATTACCCGACAATGTCTCTAATGTTAAATACTTTGTTCATTGTAAATTTTTAAAATGTCTTTCTTTATAGCATTATAAGTTAGCATCTTAAAGATTAGTTTAAGTGATGTACTAAGTATCTTAAAGATTTGACCATCAATAATATAGAGCATATATTCATTCTCCATGTTCATCTTTCTAAACAAATTCTTAGAACTCTCAAAATCGTAGCTTGTGATATTTATATCATTTTTTTCTTTCATTAGGTTAAAGGTTAAAAAAAATGACCTTATAATGTCAACTTTCTTTTATTAAAGGAGTCCATGTGCATCTTCAAATGAGATGCTCCACCTTTATTACCCATGGTCAAGATTTTATAGCACTACTTACATTTAGCCTTATCAATTTTATCACTTGATCTAGTCTTAATGAAGTAAGTCCAAACATCACTTCTTATCTTCAAAGAATCCATTCCTTTAATTTAAATTATTTCTTCACTTGCCCATCCATCTAAAACAATTATAAACTAGATAACTTTGAAACTAATTTAAGCTAAAAAATGAAAAACAAAAACTCACATGTAACTAATGTTATGTCAAGCTTTGTATGGAAGAGATTCACCTATATGATCAAAATATCATTATCAATATTATATGAATACCTTTGGATAAATTCCAATATAAGTGAATCAATATTATACATGACACTAAATGTAACATCAATATTATACCTCACGCTAATGATAACAACATAAATGAATCAATATGTCTTGAGATATCTTATTCTAATAGGAGTAAGTTCACATTATATGTTTGTAACAATTAACTATGTGAATCTAAAACTACTAACATAAGTTTTGATTGAATGGATTGATTTTACTATTATAACTCATGGTAAGAGCCATACCTTTGCTAATATATTGCAGTTGTTACCTAATTACTCACATAAGTTGTACTTTGAAGAAATCCCGAGGTTTAAATCCTTAAAAAACTTTAGAATTAATTTCTTTTGTTGTCCTATTTTCTTATTAGCTGAGAAATGAAAGTTTCAATCTACAAGGCCTGATATGGCAGTATATCATCCACTAGACAACTATAAAACATGTAAAAACCTACCCTATAAGTTATCTCTATTCGATGTTTTACATAAACATTTTGAATGATGAGCATCCCAAAATAAAATTACTGTCCTAAAAATATAGAATTGTACCCAAATCAACTAAATATTTATGCCTGGTTCTTACACCCCTCTTAACATATTCACAAACAAATTCTACTCCTCAATTTTCAAAACTTCTTTCCCAAAGGTTCCTTGGAAAAGTTTTGTTTGGCCGAGTTTTGAGCTTCCTAAAGCTTCCTTTGTCTTATGGTTAGCAACAAAAACAAACTTAAAACAAAGGATAAGCTAGGAAGCATAATCAGGGGGAATAAGCCCATTATCCTATCTTTGTAACTTAGAGAATGAAAGTATTCAACATCTATTTTTCAAGTGGTGATTCTCTTACGTCCTCTATACCAGAATATAACAGCTTTATAAAATATCATGTTAGTTAGAGGATTGGGACCAAATAGTGCAATGGGTAGCTTCATGTTGTAAAAAGAGCACAACAGATGGAAAGTTTTTTACAATAATGTTTAGTTACTTTATTTATTCAACCTAGAAGTAAAGGAATGAAAGGATCATTGAAAATATAATTAAAGGAACTCAAGAATGGTTAGAGGGAACAATAATCTAGATTTTAAAAATTGTGTTTACCAAAGCTCCAAAAAATGGAATTAGGATGAAAATAGCTAGTAGTTGAAACATCCCTTCTAATCTACTATTAATGAAACCTAAATAATTAATACTAGAGAAACTCATGCAAAAGCTCATGCAAAAGCAAGTTGGAAATGCTTAATCAACCAAATAAGACTTTCTTCTTAAACCCTAAATAAGCCCATACTAAAGCTCAAGTTTGACAAAAGGTATTACCTTTGTCGATGGGATATTGACTACTATAGTTAGAGACTATGATGAATCAAGGATCGAAGAAATGATTCTAAAGTCGTGGAAGTGTTAGAAACTAGAGGTAAAAATAATTTTGTTCTTTTTATGTAATGCACACTTGCTTAAGGCTTATATCTTTTTATTAGGAATGGCAATAAGTTAGGCCATGTCATGCTAAGCCTGTCTAAGTCTAAGCCCAAATTAAGGCACTCTAGTCCTATTAAGTCCTAGCAATTCGAAGCCTAATTTGGCCCAAATTTTTTTAATTTTTAAATTAAAATAGAAAACAATGTCATTTTACTCAAAATGACTTCATTTTGCATACACATTTTAGGCTTCACGTTGGGCTGGGCCATAACAGGCTAAGGCCTAGTCTAGCCCGAGGCCCAACTTTTTTAAAAAACCTTAAAAGTCCGGTCAACTCAAGCCTAGCACATTGACATTGAGTCGAGCTAGACGTGACCAAACTGCTAAATCTACTCTTTGTCACAGTGCCTTTATATGAACTTTGTCTTTCCTTTTGGCAATTAATCAATTCTTCAATTTCTAAAAAAAAGCATAAAGTAAAAGAAAAGAATGAAAGAGTTATGAAAGAAAAAAACATTAAGATGGATGAGAAGAGGAAAAATCAAAAACAATTAACACAAACCCCTCCTCTCCTCCATCCATTCATTTGTTATTCCCCCAGAAGAAACTTTTGTTAAATGATTTTATAAAGAAAAGTAAGCCTATCCTATTAGCCATATTTTAGTCTCGAATCAAGCAAACAATTGTGATATTTTGGGTTTTTTCGAAGTCAATGGAAGTTAATTCACAACAATAACACATATCCCAATGGACGAATACTAATGGGATACAATCAAACCAAAGTTTCAATCCTTAACTCTAAAGTTTCAATCCTTAACTATACTACTACAGATCAAATCATCCACCTAGAAGTTCATTTTCTGTAATTGAATGTCAACATCCACCTTTCCTTCATTTATGCTCATAACTATTCATTTTAAATAGTTGCTTTATAGACCAGACTTAGAAGCATAGCCCCTATGATGATGGCTCATTGGATTATCTTAGGTGACTTTAATGCTACAACATTCCTTGAAGAGTTAGAAGCCAAAATAGCTCACAAACATTACTATGAATATCTAATGAGATGTCTTAATGACATTCAATTGTTTGATCTTCGTTATAGGGTAATTTTTTCACATAGAACAACAAGCAAAATAAGAGCACTTTCATTAGGAGGAAACTAGCCAAATGTTTGACTAACTTGAAGTTGATGAAAAAATTTCCTCAATCTCAAACTTTCTTTCCCAATGTTAAGATATTTGACAACTCCCATTTTTTGATCTTTTTTAATTTTTCCAAGAAAACCATACATTCCCTTTTAGATTTAACAGTTTTCTCGCTGGTATTGTAGGCTTTCATAATTTGGTGAAAAAACATTCTAATGTCAATATTAGTTCATCCTTATGAGAAAGCTCCAAAGTATAAAGAGGAAATAAAAAATTTCTACAAGCTAAATATAGGCAACATGCATCACCTTGTATCTACTACAAGGAAAGCTTTAGATTAAAATCAATATGTTGTCTATTGTAATTCCCCTTCCATTCATCTCAAAAACAAGGAGAAATAAGCTTTGGAGGCTCTTTCTTACGCCTTGAACTTCCACTCTTTGATGAAACAAAGACAATAGCAAATTGGCTTCAACATAGAGATAAGAACCCAGTTTTTTTTCCATAAAACAATCATCTCCAAGCACGCCACCAATATAATTGTCTCCATTTGTCACTCAAGTACCATCCTAGATTCTTAATTGAAGATTATCAAAACTGTTGAGCAACATTTCACCAATATTTTATGGTTAGCCTTTAATTCTTACTCCTCACCAAGACTAATCAAAGAAATCATTAAGGATTAACTCTCCCCATAAGAAGTCATCCTTCTTTTTAAAGTTATCTCCATCCAAGAGATCAACCAAGCATTTAGGTTACTACATCCTAAGAAAGTTCTAGGTCCAGATGGTTTCAATTCCATCTTCTTTAAACAATAGAACATCACAAAAAAATGGTTATAGAGCCAGTATTGGAATTCTTTAACAAAGGCAAGTTATGGAAAGAAATCAACAATACCCTGATCACAGCAATTCCTAAAGGTATAAAGCGTATTAAATTGGTTCCTAAAGTATTGTCAATAAGATTGAAGGCTATACTCCCTAATCACATTAATTACACACAATGAGCTTGCATCCCTAAAAGATTTATTGATGATAACATTTCCATTTTCAAGAACTCCTCAAGCGTTATACAAAGAGAAGAAGTCACAAAAAGTGTTCCATGAAAGTAGATTTTCAAAAAGAATATGACATGGTGAATTGGTCTTTCCTAATCAATATCCTATATGCATATAGGTTTCCATCACATTTCATTACTTGGAAACAATAATTTGTAAGCATTGTTAGTTTCAAAGTCCTAGTTAATGGGGTACCATCAAAAACAATCAATGGGGCAAGAGGAATCAAACAAGGGGATCCTCTCTCCCCTTACCTATTCTCACTTACAATGGAAATACTCAATAAGCTTCTTGCCAGGGTGGTAGAGAGAGACCCTAGATTTAAATTCTATGGAAAATGCAATAAGTTGAAGATCATAAGCCTAAGCTTTACTGATGATCTATTTTTTTTCTCCAAATATTATTGTAACTCAGTCCCATCCCTCAACAATGCTCTCAAAGTGTTTAATAACATGTCTAGATTATCTAACAATAACAGCAAGAGTGTTATATTTGTATCCAGAAGTGCAATTAACATTACACCTCTTCTAGCTTCAATTACTGGTTTTAGGATTCATCAACTCCCCATCAATTATCTAATAATCCCTATCTCTTCAGTAATGACTATAAGCCCCTAAAATCAATAACAGGATTAACAACTAGAGCCATAGAGAACTTTCCATTACAGGCAGACTGATTAAATTAATTCTTTCTTCCATGGCTATTCATTAGGGATCCCAGCTAGTTTCTCCCAAATATATCACCAAGAAGATTAACAGAATCTTCAAGAATTTTTTCTGGTCTGGTCATAAACTAGACTCCAAAGGTGGTAAAGTGAAGTAGTCTAAAATATGCTAACCACAAAAGCAAAAGGGTTAGGCATTATGGCCTTTAGAATAATGAACTTATCCTTGCTTACTAAAAAGATATGGAGATTGATACAAGATAAGCAATCTCTACGGGTTAGGTGGGTTAACGCATCATACATTAAGGAGAAATCCCAATGGGGTTTCAAGATTCTAAGCAATGCCCTTGCATTGCTAAGACACATTGTGAAACTTAAAGACAAACTAAAACCACAGTTTAATTACCAAGCTGGAAATTGAGAACACTTTAGCTTCTATTTTGATCCATGGTCCTCATATGACATTCTCTATCATGTCCTTGAGTTAGAGGGACTCAAAAGCTCCATCAATCAGAAAGTTAATGTTGCTTGTGGTCTAAGAATATTGAAACAATGCTTTAATATAGATTCAAATTCAAATGTAGCAACTACTATCTAACTTCAATTTGGTAAGGCAGGTAGAAAAAAGTAAATGGAAATTGGAAAGTTTAAGATGATCCTCCATTTACTCAGCCAGACTTATTTATAGTAAAGAGCATCCCTAAGCCAACTGGCGCTAGGTTTTATGGTACAAAAACATCAATCTTAGGTAAGATCATATAATATGGCAAGGTTTTAAACTAAGACTAGTTACATTGAACAGAGTAGGAAAATTCCTCCACATACCTAATTGGTGCACTCTATTCAAGAATCATGGTGAATCTTATGATCGCCTATTCTTCTTATGTTCCTAGTCTAACAAAATCTGGATATTTATAACCATTATGTATAATGTTAACAATCCACCCACATCTTCCTCAAACATAGCAGATTGGAGTGCACATTTTTAACATATACATAAAGGAGATAGATGGATAATCTATATTGCATTAGCTTACTTTGTAGCGACTGAAAGGAACAAAATCTTTAAATCCCTTCGACTACATCATAGGAAACTATATGGAACACTGTAAATAAGATCAAAATGTACATTAGCATCTACAAATGCAAGCATAAATTTAATAGCAAGTCCTAATAAACTAGAACATTAACCAAGATGAATATCTAACATGACACTTAACCTGAAAGGCTAATTCTCACCATTATGCAATAAAAGGTGAATAGGGGCAAGGTGAAGTCTACATTGAGTCAATAGAGTAAATGCAAGAAGCAATATCAATAGAAATCTGAAGATGACTAGGGAGAAAGCAAAACCACAATAACCATCTACATGAAATGAGTACTAGTATTTGCAGAAGAAGTGAGAATTGTGTGTCACTCGAATGAACAACACGTGGCTTTATAAACTTTCCCTGTTTGTGTTAGTTGTTTACTTAAGTTGTATTAAGGTGTCAATCACCTAAGAAAGGTTGTTGTCTAAGTGAAACTATGATTGGAGATTACTTATTTCATAAGGTGAATTACCAATTCTTTAAAAAAAAAACTTATTGCTTTAACTACTTCGCTTCCCAACAAAATTTGTCTCAATCATAAAAGTTCCCACCTTTTTTTTCATTTCTTGCTTGATAATAATTAAATGTCCTACAAAAAATGTTGGTGTCTGAAAGTGGAAACCAATAAGAATTAAGAAAGAATCCACCTCAAGAAGAATGAAAACTAATAGCTATATTATACAAAAAGTGACGTATTAAGACAAGTTATGTTATGATCAATTATATAAGCTCATCAACCTATATAACAACATAGTAGCTTAAAACCACAATTTAAATAAGGTAAATGACACAAAATCAACAAATAATGAAAGATGATAACTACTTCACAAAAGTAAATGAAATGAGACCCTATTTAATTAGCTACAAAATATTGATCCCTTAAAACCAAATAGTCCTCCATTAATGTATCTTTGATGATAGTTTTAGGTTACTCTCTATAATTGATGGAATGCAAACTTTCAAAACACATTATGAATAGCAATAGGAAACACTTACAATGCATAAAATTTGATTACATTTTGGCAAGAGACAAGAATAGTGAATAAGTATGAATATTCTATTAAAAGGGTGAAAGCAATGTTTTAAAAATTAGAGTAAAAATTAAATCGATAAGATAAGTGATTTAAAAATTAAAAGGTTTAACTAATATTAAATCGTCATAAAACTAATTAAAAATTGAATAAAATTTAATAATTTAAAATATGATTAAAATAAATTATCCCGAATTTAAACTTTAATTAAAATTATTAAATTAAAATTAACTAGTTTATTTTAATTTATAAAAATTGATTAGTTTATTAAAATTAACCGATTAAATAATTAACAGATCGATTTTTAACAACAAGAGTTATTAAAGTAAATTGAACTAAAAAATTAAAAATTAAATGAGAAAGTTAACCAATTTAATGTTTTCATAGTTGAAGTGCTCAAATCAGTTTTGTTTTTTAATCATAAGGTAAGAATGTAATTGAATCTAAAAATATACATCTAAATGACCTTACAAATTGTTCACAATCCCATTAAAGATAAATAGAAAAGGAGAAATAATTTAGCCTCAAATTCATTTCTTAGTTATTATTAAAATATATAACATTAGCTAATTGATTTTAAGTCCTACGACAAATTAATTGATTCAACCAATTGAATGAAAATTCACATTTTACATGCCATTAGGCATGTCAAAAAAAACCCGGCCCGGCCCATGGTCAACTAGTTTGGTGTAGTCAAACTTCCATGGATCGACTGGATATAACCCGTGGCATTTCCGGTCGGCCATGGGCCAAGCCATGGCTTGAGCCGAGCAGCCTGACTAGTGGCCCGCCCGAGGACCACAAACAAAACAACGTCATTTTTTTGTTACAAAACGACATTGTTTTGTTCATGTTTAAAATATTTATTCCATTGATAAAACGACGTCGTTTTGCTTTAAGAGTAAAACGACATCATTTTGCAGCAAGACAGTTAATAACATACGAGACAACGACATCGTTTTCTTGTAAACAAAAATAACGTCATTTTGGCTCTAATTAAACGAAAGCCACGCCATGCCCACCCTGCCACCTAGCTGCCTGCTGTCTCCCTCCCTCGCATCGTCGCACACTCGCCCCTGCCTGTTCGTCAGCCTCCTGCCTGTCTCCATCTCCCTTCGT
>JANZXR010000005.1:24376253-24410530 GCA_027575705.1 Erythroxylum echinodendron
TGTCTCCCTCCCTCGCATCGTCGCACACTCGCCCCTGCCTGTTCGTCAGCCTCCTGCCTGTCTCCATCTCCCTTCGTCCTCAAGAACTCACAGTCTCACAGTCTCCCCAAGAACTCCCTTCGTCTTCGAGAACTCACTCACTTCTCTGTTCTTCTTCTTCATACATCATTTGTCGTGGAAAAGTCAAAGATAAGCTCTCATTCTCTTTTCGACATTTTGGTTTTTTTGGTTGTCTTGATACGTGATCTGGCTAATTTGAGAACTTTGTATATTAATATTGAGAATATGGGATAATGCTTGTAATGTATTTGATAAAATGCCGCAAATATTAGTCAAACCATCTTTCCTGCTACATTAGTATTGTCATCTTCTGTTTCTATTAACCCCTTGTTAGTATTGAGTTCACAGCTCTAGAATAGCTCTAATATTGAGTCCACAGCTTAAACATGGCCATGCCATCTCATTTGTCTCAGATCATATTTTCTTGCTCATCAATGGATTAGTTTATTAATCGTTCAACTATACGAGCACAGAAGCGTATCATATTAAGCATGTTAAATTGGAGTATGAAATTAAAGGTAGTAATACCATTCATCTCTGTGGTATAAAAGGTAAAAGAAATTTAAGAGTTTGTGTATGTT
Source organism: Erythroxylum echinodendron (assembly GCA_027575705.1). Taxonomy (NCBI): domain Eukaryota; kingdom Viridiplantae; phylum Streptophyta; class Magnoliopsida; order Malpighiales; family Erythroxylaceae; genus Erythroxylum; species Erythroxylum echinodendron. The sequence continues at coordinate 24,376,895 of JANZXR010000005.1, forward strand.
TTGAAATTTTGATATAAAGCTGACCCAAAAAAGAAATTAAGAAGTTGATCCATGTGTCTACCTATTACTGTAAACAATTGGATACCATATTGTATCTTCAAATGACACCTATTAATATAGATTATAGGTTTTACAAGCATTGATAAAACTAGATTTCACTAGCTTAAACGAAAACATAATAGGAGTCAAATTTTCCTTTAGGAGCTTTGAGAACTCCCTGATGAAGATGTTGGATCCTTTTAGTACGGACAATTGGTGAGATTTTCTTGTGCATTTGGGTAAACTTAGCAGCAAAATAAATTAGTACTATATGCTAACCACCAAAACTAACAGGTATTGGTGAAATGTTCTAGTAAAGTACTTGAAAACTTAAGTGAAGGCATTAGGTATTTGGCCTTTACAATTTTTGCACGATCTTATTAACTAAGTGACAGTGCAATACACATGGTCTAGAGAGTTCATAATCACCCTAACTTCATAGTTAACTTAAGTAGTGGTAATTACTCTAAAAGTTATTTGATAATTTAGTTATATTCATGGGCGTCAAACAACCCATCTGAAAGTTATCTTACATGGACATGCATAATAATTGCCAATTACCTATATTACTTTTTTAAGGTTTAGATACATCCCTTAACATTTGGGATATATATAACTATATATAATTGTTGATTGTTTTATCTATAAAGTGTATAATATGTACAGGGAGTATTTAGATGATGTTAGCTCTCATACATATTGTAATTAATGTTTTTTGCATGAATAAAAGTTCCACTTTATTATTTGTTGTAGTTCATATTTCTCTATTCCAAAATCACTAGATTACAAGATGCACTGAAAGTGTTTGATAAAAATACATTTTTCTGAATTGTTTGATAAAATTAATATTGATAATTAAATTGGTGCATTTAGTTGCAATTATGGTTAGATTTTGTGCAGAATCTTAGCCTCAAATAAATCTCTTTCAATAAACCCCTTTACAGCATAAACATATAAGTTGAGAAACTTCTCTGGACCACCTATAAATAAAACAAACCGCTCTAATAACTAACCAATTAAACACACAAAATTAGTTATGGATCATGTGTTTTAGTCCGTGGGGATTAGTCTTCTATAGCGTGAATGGTGGTCTTATCTCTGAGTTTTAGTCTACGCAGTAAGGAGGAGAGTGAAGATTGTGATTCTAGACACATAGTGTGATTGCTCTGACCATCCTTTCTAGATTTGCATATTTTTCAAATCTATGTATGACTATGGACTATTCATTAGGAAAGGTCGGCATTTTATTTTCATTACAAAATATCTATCTAGTTAGAAATCATGACCTAATTTATTTTCCTCTCCCTTAAGATGCTGCATCTCAGTAATTTACCTATTTGTGTCCATGTCTGAGTAATGATTTACAGGATGAATATCTTTCAATTTCCATGAACCCAACCTGAAAAGAGGGGGTAAAACATTACAAATCAAATGCAAAACTGAATTGCAATATTTTATTTCTAACCTCAATTATTTATATGTTTTTTGTCAGATGGATGAACATATTCCTTTAGTTGAGAGTTCCAATCCATTACCAGAGGTAAAAGTGGAAACTTCTATTCTGACACAAAGTGATGATAGAAGTTCAAATAGAACTCAAATTAGTCAATATAAAAGTGAAGTTTGGAATCACTTTAAGAATACTATATCGATCGACAGAATTGAAAAAGCAGAGTGCAATTATTGTCATAAGTTGTATTCAAGTGGATCAAAAGGTGGAACGTCTCATTTAAAGAGACATACGTAATCATGTACTAGAAGGAAGATGTTTTTGGAGGACAAAAATTTTTTACCCCTAACATTATGAAAGGAAAGAATGAAATGATCATATAACTTTTGATAATAATAGATCTAGAAGTTTGATAGCTAATATAGTTATTAGAGATTAACAACTATTGTCTATAGTTGAAAGCAAGAGATTCAGGATATTTCTTAATTCACTCCAACCGACTTTCAAGGTTCCATGTTGGAATACATTGAGGAATGATACTTTCAAAATTTATAAGGACAAGAAGAAAGAAACATTAAGGGCATTGTCAAGTGTTCAACGACCAATTGTCATAACAACAGACATGTGGACAGCCGATAACCAAAAGAAGGGTTATATGGCAGTGACCACACATTATTTTATTGATAATGATTGGAAGTTATGCAATAGACTTTTAAGGTAATTTATATTCTTTAATATTATTATCATTTACTTTTTTCATTATTTTATTAATTTGTGATTGATGTTGGTATGCTTTTTCATCATAGGTTCATTTATGTGCCGACACCGCATACAACTAAAAAAATTGGCAAACGTGTTGAAAGACTATTTGATGAATTTGAACATCGACAATAAAGTATCCTTTATCACAGTCGATAATTATAGCACAGATGATGCTATGATTGAGAAGTTAAAGGGTAAGATGTGGGTTAGGAGCTTATTAGCTGGAAATAAGTTATTTCATATGTGTTGTTTTGCTCATTTTTTAACTTGATTGTGAAGATTGGGTTGGAGACAATAAAGGAAGCAATAGAGTGTATTCGAAATAGTGTTTTATATTGGAGTGCAACTCCTAAAAGAGTTGAAACTTTTGAAGATGTTGCACAAATTTTATGCATTTCAAATTCAAAGAAGTTGGATTTGGATTGTCCTACCAAATAGAACTCAACCTTTAAGATGTTGGATTCAGCAATTCCATATGCTCATCTATTTATTAGACTAGCCGAAAAGAATTCTCAGTATACCTGCGTATCATCAGAGTATCAATAGGACTTGGCTAGAGAATTTTCTATGAAGTTAAAATTATTCAATAATTAGACTAAATTATTCTCATGAGTAAAATATCCAACTTCGCATCGTATCTTTAGCATTATGTCCATCACAAAGCATGTTTTGTCATTATGGATGTTTGACTCCAATGCAGTGATTTGGACTATAAAGGAGCAGATGACAGAGAAATTTAATTCTTATTGGTCTAAGGATGGAGATATTGTTGCAGCATTTTATGTGTTGGACCTGAGATACAAGATGGACGGAGTTGAATATATTTATAATGCATTGCACACTGGTGAAGCTCAAGAGCGTCTACATATCATGAAACAATTATGTTATCCATTGTTTAATGATTATAAAGTTAGAATGGAACAAACATATGATCAGGATCTTAGTAATGCTGTAGGCATTTCAACTTCTACTTCAGTTTTAAGTTTGATCTTTTCTTCTGACTCATTATTGACATATTCTCTTTCAAATTTTTTGAAAGAGAAAAGGGCTAGGATTTCTTACAATACGATGGAGTTGGATAAATATTTTTTCACATATTTTGTTTCTGAAACTGAAGATGAGTCGTTCGATATATTGTCGTAGTAGAAGATGTCTGCATATAATTGTCCAATATTGCAAGCCATTATACGGGACTTGTTAAGTATTCCACCATCAATCATTGCTTCAGAGTCTGTATTTAGTACTAATGGTCGGGTCATTACTCCTCATCGAGGTCGACTTCATTATCGCACTGTAGAAACTCTTATGTGGGCTCAAAGTTGGTTAAATAATGAAGATATTAATGGTAAATTTTTTAATATGTTTATTTTATCTATCTGTTTATTATCTTACTATTGTGTTTTTTATTATCCTACAGCCACAGGTATTAATGCTGAGGGGATTAATGAAATTAATCGACCAATTAGAGGATATTTTGGTCAAATATATGAAGATGAAGGTATTGTTAAATTTTTTTTATATAATATTACTTTACTAAATATTCTTTTTATTTTAATGTTATATTACTAAATATAATGTTTGTACATACAAATTGAATCCAAACTGTTGATGATCTTACCAACAAGTACAATTAGTCAATTAGAGATGCTCTCTCAATCTCCACTCTATCCAGCTGTTGATTTTGTAAATTGTATCTTTTTTGTAAAATAATTTAAATAATCATACCTGTACCGCAAAATTTTTTATAGTTAATAAATTTGATTTTATCAATTCTCCCTTATAATAATTAATAAATTATTTAAGTGAATTAAAAATGCGTAATTAATTGAATTGAAATTTTAAACTATAATTATTAACTTAATGATTTTTCATATAAATTTCTAATAAATTAAATTAATTTCCTAATTAATCATACCTATAAATACATCTCAAAATTTTAATTTTAAAATATATTTTCTCATTAATCATGCCTGACTTAATGACTTTTAACACAAATTATATTAATATTTAGCTCATTAGTCATTATACCTAAAATTTTAATTAAAACATTAAGAAGTTTGTGATGTTACGCTTTTATTTAATGACTTAAATAGTTTTGTTCAAATAAAAAAAATTATCATATTAATTAATTTCTTTTAATAAATGTAATGAAAATATAAAATTTTACAATGGTTGTTAATAATAAATATAATAAGAAAAGATAATAATATTTAATAAACATATCTTTTTAAAAGATCATATTTAAAAGAAATATAATAATTTATTAAACACAAAAATAAAATTTGAAATAAATTTATTATACTTAAATAATAACTTTTTTGTATTTAATTACAATAAAATTACAAAATTAAAATTATTTGTAAGAAATAATTATAAAAATATTACCAGTTACATATTTGTAATAAATATAAATTAGTTCATATTTTATATCTTTTATTTTATATAAATTTTTATATAATTTGTAGATAATTTAATCTTATATTTTACTATAAATGATTATACTATAATTTATATTTTATAAATTTTAAAAAATACAACTTTTAAAAATTGTCTTTCAATAAATATATAAAAATTTTAAAAAATATATTAAATAACCAGGTCATTCCAACCAACCCAAGCCATAGGTCAAGCCTGCCCGATAATTTTTTAGCCTAGCCATCAACGACCCATGCCCAACCCGGCCTACATGTCATAATCAATCCAAACCTATAACTTTAGAGAAGAGAACGAATATGAAATGACATCCAGTTGTGATGTCCAACCGATGTCCAGATTCTAACCCACCTGACGGAACGACAAAGCGTGCAAGCGAACGAAGAGCAACAACAGACAGGAGTAACGAGTGAAGAGCAACAATAGACAGGAGTAACGAGTGAAGAGCAACAACAAAGCAACGAGTGACAACAAAATAAGGAGCAACGACAGAGATGAAACACGCTACATTCGGAAGCAACAGCGGCTTCATTTTTATTCACTCAATAATGAAATACCGCCATTTTGTCAAATAAACAAAACAAATCTGCTAACTACGAATAAATATGGTCATCAAAGTTCATGTCATTGACCTATCACCTCCTCTTTTGGCTGTTGTGGAGCACCTCATCGTGATTCAAAAGCATTCAAAATAATCTCAATTTTCGTTTTTTCCCAACATAATACCACTTGAAAGTCAACCACTGTTCCCCTCAACCACAAAATTTTCAAGTCACTTACTATGTGTCAGAGAGTTGACACTATGAAACACTCATCTCATGATCTCCTATACTAATCATTTTGTAGAAATGGTCTTCGTCCTCTAGGTTACCATTTTTGTCTAATTGCAAGAGATCCCTCTTCATTTCAGCTAATCAAGAACGAACTGCCGGATTGATATCCCCAAAATAGTTCGACTGATACAGGCACCAAACGGTCCCTTACACTATGTCCCATATTTACCCAATAAGCTCAACCATATTGATCATGTAATATCTCCGTCCCAAAATGCACAACTGTATCAATGCCTCAAAGATCACTCCCAAATGCATTTAATAACTGCCAACTTTCGAACACCATTACTACTTCCCTTAACCAGTATCATATGTTATCACATCACACACACACTGCGATTGCTGTCATTACACACCAACCAACATTAGTACTTAAAACACTCCGGACCTACAATCAAAGGAAAGCACATGAACTGCAATTGCACGTACACACTTGCAATTACAGTTTACTTAGTAAGGTCAACATGTGCCTATTTGTGCTATCATTAGTGCATTTGCAAATTAATTAAAGCACAAGCCATCAATTATAACACACACTGAAAACACAATCAGTTAAAGAACACACTGAAGATTACACAATTGGAGTTGCTAACTCTAGTACAAGAAACTCCAGCTACCTGAATGTTAGAACATTCTGTTATCATATAACCATTCACAATGACAGCCTTCCAACCTATATCAGAACAGTTAAATTACAGTTGCAGTGCACATGTGCAACATTTCACACTAGAAGCAGTGCCTTACCTACCATCAAAGTGAACAGGCACATGTGAAGTCACTTCCTATTACACACAAGTTGCCTACCATCAAAGTGAACAGGCAAGTGTGAAATCATTTCTATTACACACAAGTTACCTTCCTATTACACACAAGTTGCCTACCATCAAAGTGAACAGGCAAGTGTGAAATCATTTCTATTACACACAAGTTACCTACCATTGCTGTCAAGTGATACATGGTTACATGTAACCACTGCTTACTACATGCAAAAGAACCCAAGCAAAACAAGAAGTAATCCATGAAGAATCTGAACTGATGAAACGGTGTTCCAACATAAAGAAACAATGCAAGCACTTCCATCAAACTTCTTCACAGAATATCATAATATGTACTATTATTTAAATTAATGAATAAGGAAAATAAATGTAAACACAGAAACTCTAATTTCATCAATGTCAATTATTTAACAAATTGATCAGTATACCAATAAAGCTTGAAGTTAGCTTGCTAATTGCTAAGTAGCTGCAATCTATAATAGCACTTCACAACTATTTAGCTCACATAAGAACTATATTAGTTACTGCAAGAATGGGACAGTATACAAGGAAAGCAGTTACTTTGAAAAGTGTTTCTGGAGAATCCAGGGAACATACTTACCTTAATCAACTTATAATGCAGCCAACCATTGCATACTCCGCACTTCCACAATCTAGTATAGATGCCTTAACTGGACAGTTAGTACTAGTAGTTGCAACTTTCAAAACAATCCAAAAACAGAAATTACTGATAACCTTAATTAAAAAACACTGGAGCTTAAGCATCAAAGAAAGAAGTTTCACAACCAAGCAAACATACTACAATTAAATAATCAAGTAGTGTCAAACTGCAATTCGGGCATGCAATTGTAAGCATGCAAACGCACAATTCCTACTCACAATTGCCACCCACATACTGAAGCCGCTCAGAATCAAGTAAATGAAAAAACCAAACAGGATATCAATATTCCACCAATATAAAATCAATTACAACAATGCTTGAATAAGAAGCACGCAACTAACTTGTTGCCCTGCTATGTGAAAGGCGTGCAAAAAGTAATATGGGCTTTATCATTTAAATTTGCATCTACCCAATCATACACTCTTATCCATTACACTTTAAGACACAATTGCTGCAAAGAATTTAAAAGAACACAAATATTAGTGTTATAATATAAATGTACAGTTACAAAACCCAGACTTAATTATGCAATAACAACAGTGAGGAATCACCTAGATCAAAATCAAGTAGTTACTCGTCATATACCAAAAAACAATATTATAATTAAATAAAATAAACCAACCAAATGAAAAGAGACAACATATATGTACAGAAACAATGCATAAAAATTATGAAATTAATGTTACTTCATTTTTTAGGATATCATTACAGAATAAAAATTCTTCACATCCAACGACTAAAACCTCTACCAGCATCTAAGCGTTCAAACTAAATTTGACTAGAAAAAAATCTAAACCCTAAGTATGTAACTACCAAATTTAACACAACCCTCCTTTTTTGGTACGTTGTGTCGCTTAATTAATCATCATCAGCGGAGGCCTTGGAGCCAGAGGTGCCAGTCTTCTTAGGAAGAAGAAGATTGTGGATATTTGGCATCACTCCTCCATTAGCAATGGTCACATCACCAAGAAGTTTGCTCAGTTCTTCATCGTTCCTCACAGCCAGCTGTATGTGACGAGGCACTATTCTCGTCTTCTTGTTGTCTCTCGCCGCATTCCCAGCTAATTCCAGAACCTAATAGCAAAGAGAACAACAATGACGAGGGCAATTGGTTCATTATAGAAATATGACGGAGAGCCGATCAAAAGAGAGAATATCTTTCAATAGATGTGTTTATATATACCTCAGCGGCGAGATACTCGAGAACAGCAGCGAGATAGACTGGAGCGCCGGCACCAACGCGCTCGGCGTACTTTCCAGCCTTCAAGAACCTAGCAATACGACCAACAGGAAACTGTAAACCGGCCTTGCTACTCCTCGACGTGGCCTTCTTCGAGGCTCCAGATCCTAGGGTTTTGCCCCTACCTGCCATTGATATTGTGCAACACAGAGAACAGGTAGGCTTTTCTTTGATTTAGCGCTGAGAATGGAGCTATTACATGAATGGAGGATGTTTCCTGGGTTTGTCATTATATAGGAGGTTAGGATTTTGTAGCGAGCCAATGAGAGCGAACTACGAGGATCGAGACGAGTTGCCGCCGGATTGAGATTGGAAAGAACGGCGGAGATTGAACCAACTACTTGAAAGGCAATATATGAATACTTACGAAATTATAACAAAACTCTCTCTCCCAGTGTCGTAGAAAAATATAGTAAGCATTTCTTGAAGGAGGAATCATGTACTTATGCTTATAAATTTTATTATAAGTAACTTAATAATAAGGTCAGCTACAATAGCTTGAAATTTGGTTTGCTATTGAGTCCCTATATCTCTGCTTATGGAATCAATAAGCTGAAGCTCGAATTTCGTTGAGATTTCCCTTCTTATTTCATAACTGGCATAGTTGCAAGGAGAATGCAAACTTAAACCAGTGCTTTGAGGTTTTTTTTTTTTCCATAGTCTAGTTTTTGATACTTAGCCTGTTTCCAACCTTGTATTCTAGACTATTGGTATATGAGTTTACTAATGAATTATTTAATTTTCAAAAAATAAAAAATTGACAGGGAGCAATTATGGGGAAATTTGTATCTCTGAAATAATATTTATCGGTATAATTCATTGTAAGTTTAGTTGTAATATATGATTTGATGTGTTTGGGCAATTAGTTATTAATATTAATGATTAAACTGATTTTGATTTACTACATAAAGTTTGAGAAAAGATATTTTGCACTATGATACTTTCTGTATAATTTATACTTATAGTTAAGTTAGAAGTAAATTCTCTTTAATCATTATTTATTATCCCAATAAAAAAATAAAAACCAAAGTGTCAACAACTAAGAAGTAAATAAATTCCCTTTTTTAACTTAAAATATTGTAAAATCAAAGTGCAAATAATATTATTTTTTGTCTCCGTATTCTAACATGATCCATTCTGCTTGTGGAAGAGTTTGCTACATGATCAAACACAACACTAGCAAGGACCCATTTTCTTACTGTGTTCAACATTGAGCCATTATATTTCTTCAAGCGTTTTCTAATGCGGCATTATGTTTTACCCATGTTCTATAAAACGAGAGCAACATGGTATAACGTTTATGACTCATGTTTGTGTGATTGTTATGAAAAATTACAGAGAGGTGTGTTATGCAACACAGGGACTAACATAGCCTCATATTTGACCTATGCTGGTCAAGTTTTTAGCGTTTCTTGCTTAAGATAGATAAGTGGCAAAAAGATATGGGAGATCAATTGAACAGATGGCTTAAATAAACTGGGATTAAGAAGGGAGCAACATTGGAGAAAAGAGAAAAGTTGATAAAGATTCATCAAGAATATCATGATTTAAGATCCATGAGAACTCATTCTTATTTCTTATGTTCTTTCTTTTTTATTACTAATTTTTCAATATAAACTAACTGGGATATAAATCTAGGTGAGATGAACCATATACCTGTTGTTTTAAATTGATTCTTTAATTTAATTCAAGATTCTATTTTTCTTGCGAATTACTCATATTTAATTATTATGTTAAATTGAAGTACTCCACTAAATATTACATATATGAATAGATTGAAGTATGAATAATGAGAGTTACATGGAATCCTCTAACTAAGACCATATAACTCTTTTGGATTAGAGTAAATACTATCATAGGGATTTATAAGAATTAATGCATTCTTAGGGAAGGCTTGATTAGAGAGAACTTTATATTAATCAACTTAAGGATATGAGCCATATGTGTAGAGAAAGAATCTACTTGTAATTTTGAAATTCCTATTGGTCTAAGAAATTAGGATTAAACATTAAATCATCGTAAATTTAAGCATACAAAGTTTTTCATCTAGATCTAATTTATCTACTCATTATTTATTTTTATCTACTATTTTATTTAGTGAATCTTATTTATTATTTTAGTTTATTTAATTATATCTTTTAATTAATCATTCAATTTATTAGACTAGATAGTAGAAAAATAATCAGTACTCAGTTACAATCCTTATGGGATTGAAACTCGAACTCATGGAAACTATATTGTAGAAAATGATATGTGTATTTACCTAAGTGATTGCTTTTAGTATTGTTTTGTGTTGTGAGAAATTTTATATCATATTCCAAGAGAAAAATGCATTATATGGACTATGTCAAACCATTGTTCATTAGCATAATGTCTAGCATTAATAGATCTAGAGTCAAGGCCAATAATTTTGATATCAAGTCTAATATGATTAAGATGGTTCAACAACTTAATCAATCTAATGATGAGCCGTCCTAACTAAACTACCTCAACTACTATTTCCCATTTATAGTAACCTGATAGTTGCCAGCTACAATGAACACTTAAGATTAGCTTCCTCAAAATTCGTCATAAATTTCTTCCTCAGTAACCTTGAACCTCAACTTAGCAATGCAGACCAACTTCGTCAACTTATCTCATAAAACTTTCCTCTATTCCTGGATCTAAACAAAACTGCAAACTAACTATTGTCTCTAGAAAGGCTACATAGAGTTCCATTGTTGACGACTCTAGCATATATAGTGATTTGATGTTTATCCAGTCAAATGACGAGGAACTAGTCTCACCACCATTGGAAGTACTCCAAATGGCAGCTAATAAATGGAGTAAATCTCTATTAGGGTACTGATAATTACTTCGTGTTTAGTTTAAAGTTTTAAAATTAACTGAAGATGTTATACCATAATTTATGTCTCATATAAAATAGTATAGCAAGGTATTACTCTCTCGAGGATTGGTTAGTCACCTTGTAATTCAAATTGACTTTTATTTGAGTAAACCAAATAATGAAAGATTGAAATTACAAAATTTCAAAATTTAAAAGCTTTCAAACACACTTCAAAATGTCAAAAAAATAAGAATGCAATTTTGTTTTAGAGAATCAACTTATAAAAGTTAAGGCATTCTCTCAATACCTTGTAATCCCTCACTTTGGTAATGTAATCATGCTTATTCCTAGGCATTATAATGTATTGGCCTTTCTCTATCAATACTTAAATCAATTAAGCCTAAAATAACGATTAAAGTTTGGTATATGGTCTCTCAACCTACACAATTTACTTAACTGTTAAGTGGATATGAAGTAACCTATTGGACAACTATCAAAACATCCAAGATCTCTCTCTAAATGTCACGTTAGCTTGGTGCGTGAAATGTTCTCAAGGATGCCTACTCTCATGGTACATCCGAACTGATTTCCTTCAATGTAAGCAAGGCATATAAAGTTCACACATCATAAGCATTAAAGCAAACCACACATTAATCCAAAGTGAGTTCTTACATAGTTATAGTAAGAATAACCTTAAAATCTACTTAGAAATTCATTACAATCATCAATACTCAAAACAACTCCATACATCTTCTCCATATAATAAGTAAACAAAAACAAATGAGAGAAGAGAGAACAGAAGGCTTATAAGTTGAAGAACAAAGTTGGAACTTGGTGTGACAGCTTTGAGATCTCTTGAAATCACTTAATTCTCCTTGAAAATCCACCCAAGAAATGTGTCTATCTTCCTCATTTTTTGTTTGCTGCATGACCCTCATTTGTTTCAAGGGTTTAAAATGAGGTTTTTTTGTCACTCTTTTGGATGTTTAAACCGACTTAGGATGGATGTGGAGCAAGCTTGAATTGCCAGCTAGAAAGTTGGAAAATTCCATCTTCTACCTAGAAAATTTTGGCTTTCTCCTTTGATACCTAGAACAAATCCACATGTAAATAAATTGATAGTCAATACAAATAATGTTCAAATCCTACCCAAACATTAACCTACAACCATGGAAAATGTATGTACATTAAAACATATAAAAAGAATGCAAAACCTAAGCTTAAAAACCTTCATTTATAACCTAACATGCAATTTATAATATATAATCACATACACATGCAATTTATATGAAAATAACACAAAACCTAAGCAAACATCCTAGTATGTATACTAAACATACACATTATCACATAAAATGACTTAAACAATCCTATAATAAATATCACTTATAAGGTACTTCTTGAAGAGAAGATTAGCCTCCCCAGTAGTTAAAAGAAGGGCAAATGCAACTTGGATTAATATGAAACTTGAGAGCTTGATGGTTAATAAGGATGGACTTTTCATATTTAAGTTTTTCTTAGAGGAGAAGGCCCAGAAGGTCATAGATGCAAGTCCTTAGCATATTCAAGGACATCCAATTTTTGTAAAGAGATGGCATCTAGGTATTAAACTTGATAGAAGTATGCTAAAGATGATTCCATTATGGGTGAAATTCCACAGAGTTCCAATAAGAGTACTAGTCTATAGAAGGATTGAGGTACATCGCGAGTAAAATGGATAGGCTTCCAGGAATGGATGAAAATACTTCTATGATAAAGAGATTTGGCTATGATAGGGTATGAATAGATATTAACATGAAAAAGAACTACCTAATTCCTTGAAAATAATGAAGTTGAAAAATGATGGAGGTCTTGAGGAGGACTCTATCAAAGTAACTATATACGGAAGCCTAAAGCAAAAGAAGAGAAACAATTATGGAAGCCTAAGGAAGTCAGGAAAGAAGCTCAATATGACAAGGAGGACATAAAAAATGGAATTACTTAAACAGATGGAGAGGCATCCCAGAGAAACAGTGGAGATATACCTGAGCTAGAGAAGAGTACAAGTACTAATCTTAGAGGGAAAGGGAAAGAGAAAATGGTGGAAGATGATGAACAAGAAATGCCTAAGGAGTTAGATCTTAATCCTCCAATTTAGGAAGAAGGGGAGACTTATAGTTTAAAGCTAAGTTTTATGGGAAGAAATCCTATAAGGACATGGAGACAATCCAAGTAGGAAAAAATACAGTAAAATTTTAATTAAAGTGACAGTGGCAAGTTTTGACAAAATTAGGAGTTGGAATTGTAAAAATAATTTAAACATAATTGCAATATCTTCATAAAAAGAGTTAAATTTACAACTCTCAAAAATTTCAAAAATAGTGAAAGTGCCCAAAATATAAAATTTAAATAAATCAAAGATGTATCAATATAAATGTAATGGTAACAACCTTGACTCTTTTTTCAATTTGACTACGAAAGTATCAATTTGAAAAATAACTCAAATTATGAAAATCCAAGAATGAAAATTTTCAATTTAATGCAATCAAACTTGATTCTAATGAAATGGGGGATGATAATTTTTTTAAAAAAAAGAATGAATTGTTTAGAATTTCTGAAGACAAAAACGTACAATATGAAAAATAGACAAAATAGAAGGAAAAGGCTCTTAGATCATGACTATTGGTCAACCAAATCGCTACACTGACCCGATCATAATTTGTCGACAAGATAGGTAAAGTAATATCAAACAAGAGAGAAAGAGACTGAATTTTGTCTTAAACTTACTACATTAGTTGATCATAGAGCTAAATTGGTTGACCAGTGACTTTTGTTTATCAAAGATTCCCAAATGCTTGCATTAGATCTATCATGTCACCAGTGCCCCTGAATTTTTGATTGGCATTGAATGTCAGCTTCAAAGTACTGTACTTTGCAGAATTTTTACCGATGAATTGCAATTATGCAATAGGAATGCAGTTAACCTTTCAAGGCTATAGATCCATACAAGTTTTTCATTCAACAAACGGGCCACTTCAGCTTTCCCAATGTCGAAAATCAACAAGGGGCAAATACAAAACATCTGGACCAGTAAAGTGAGGATAAAATTACAGCTGAGTTTTAGGAGCTCCAAAAAATGAAAAGCTATGTGTTGCTTTCCTAGGAAGCAGCAGCTACCTCAGTCTTCTCCTTCTTCTCTTCCTTCAGTTTCTTCCAGTTCTCCTCACTATCAATTACTTCTCCAGTTTTTATAAGATAACGAACTCGCTTACCATCGTCCAAAACTTTATGACCCACTCTACTTGTAACATTCTGCTCTTTAGAGTACAGCATCACATTCGAACTGTGAATAGGTGCTTCAATCTGGAATAGAAAATTTGATCTTTGTGAATAGAAAGAGGCAGATAAAAGTGGGTCAGTTAATTATCAAGAACGGATGAAATGGATCTAAGTTTGACATCTGAAATAAGTGGAATATCTCCAGTTACATTAAACTGTTCACCGAATGAGGAGTGAATAGGAGAAGAAAGAACTTGCTACAGTAAAAAGCCTCCATATGCGAAAACATATATCAGGTGTAAATAACCTTGATAATCTGGCCAGGTTCACCCTCTTCCCGACTCTTCACGTGCTTTGTTTTCAGGTTTATGTCTTTTAATACCACAGTGCTGTTGTGCTTTAATATCTTAGTAATCTCTCCAACCTTACCTTTATCATCTCCTGATATAACTTTAACCGTATCTCCCACCTTAACGTGCATTTTATGTAGAATTGGAAGGCTGTTGGGTTTACATTTCTTCCGTTCCCACCGTTTTAGCTTTAAGATGAGAGGAAAGAATCAAATGAGAAGGTTAATCAGCAAATTTTAATAAGCAAAGCATAATTACTTCCCATCAGCAAATAAACACTACGTAGAGATGATACCATGCTTAAAGTAGTAATAAGATCTCAAAATTGGTTCATTTAAAAGGCACTGACATGACAAGCACCAAAGATACTAACCCTCACAACAATAAGGCATGGCTTCAGTGGTGACTTAACCTGCATGTCAAACAAATACAAAGATCGTTGTTAAATGGCTATAGAACTAGTATCTCAAGTCTGAATATACTATTGAGGACAATTTCTGATATGACTTAGATCTCAATTTTTGAGGCAAAACAGCATTCACAAAAGAAAAACCCAACTATAAATCGCCAACACTAAATAGTTGAAAAAATTGTGGTGTCAAGGTACTATGAACTTAAACAAATATACTAGAGATTGCAATGGTTAAAAAAAGGTGACATTATTGTCAAACAAGTTTGAAAACTGTTAAGATTTCCAGGAAGACTTCTATATTTTTAATATACACGGATACATATATATATATATATATATATATATATATATACAAAATCAACAGGAAAATAAGTATCAATCCAAACTAAACTATATCTAAAAGTCTATAGTAGAAATCCCTTGATTATAGGGATTTCTGTTTCTAATAATCTTATCCCATATGATCTTATGAAATCTATATCTTCAACACTCCCCTTCAAGCTGAGGAATAGATGTCTTCCATTTTCAGCTTGCATATAAAATCATGAAATCTTGGAGCATTTAGCCCTTTGGTTAGAACATCTACTAGTTGATGATCCCAAGGAACATAGGACATACACACTAGTCCTTCTTCTAAATCTTCTTTGATGAAATGTCTGTCAGTCTCAATATGCTTTGCCATGTCATGTTGTACAGGATTATGTGCTATGCTAATTGCAGACTTGTTATCACAATAGAGCTTCATAAGACCTTCCCATTTGATTTTTAAATCATCAAGAATGATCTTCAGCCATAATAGTTCACATAGTCCTTGTGCAAAAGCCCTGAATTCAGATTATGCTGATGATCGAGCTACTACGTTTTGTTTTTCACTCAATGTAACTAGATTACCTCTAAGAAACATGTAGTAGCCCGTTGTTGATCTTCTGTCAATCGAAGATCCTGCATGGTCTGCATCCGTGTAGATTTCTAAGGAGAATGTATGGCGCCTTTTAAACAATATTCCCTTGCCTGGATTGCCTTTCAAGTAATGTAGGACTCGGTAGACAGCTTGAAGATGAGATTCTCTTGGGTTGTGCATAAATTAACCGATTACACTCACCGAATGTGCTATATCTGGCTAAGTATGTGCTAAATATATTAGCTTGCCCACTAGTCGCTAATACATGTTCTTGTCCACTGCTGGTTCTTCCTTTGCTTCTCCACGTTTGTAATTTGAATCCATTGGAGTAGACATCGATTTGTACCCAATTTTCCCAATTTCAATTGAAAAATCTGCAACATATTTTTGTTGAGAGATAAATATCCCTTATTTTGAATATGCCACTTCAATACCAAGGAAATACTTTGGTTTTCCTAGTTCTTTTATCTCAAATTCCTTTAACAGTTTTTGCTTCAATTCCAGCTTCTCTTTTTCATCATTTCTCCTCATTATAATGTCATACATGTAGACCAAAATAATAGTCACCCCTCCTGTTTTTTAGTGTTTCATGAAAAGAGTGATCCGCTTAAATGTGCTTATATCCTGATTCTTTCATCACTTTTGCAACCTATCAAACCAGGATCTTGAAGATTGTTTTAGTCCGTAGAGAGCCTTTCTCAATTTCACACCTTGTTACCTGTATTTTCTATAAATCCGAGTGGAACATTCATGTATATTTCTTCATTGAGATCTCCACGAAGAAAAGCATTCTTAATGTCATATTGAAGAAGCTGCCAGTCAAAATGAGCTGCCAATGACAGCAAGATCCTTACTATGTTCATCTTCACAACTGGGGCAAATGTCTCCTGATAATCCACTCCATAGGTTTGAGTAGATCTTTTAGCTAATAACCTAGCTTTGGATTTCTTAAAGGAGCCATCGGCCTAATATTTTAGTGTGTAGATCCACTTACAATCAACAATGTTCTTCCCTCTCGGTTTGTCAACAACTCCCAAGTATGATTCTTCTCCAAAGCATTCATTTCTTCTCGCATAGCATCTCTCCATTTCTTTTTTGATAAGGCCTCAAAAACAGTGTTAGGAATAGCAATCGTATTTAAACTCACAATAAACCTTTTATTGGTAGGTGAGAGGTGTTTGAAGGAGATATAATGAGAAAGTGGATAGAGTGATCGATGGGTACATTCTCTAGTTCCTTTTCTAATAGCAACAGGCAGGTCTAAATCATCACTTGGATTGGTGGAATGTTTGCCTATTTGGATATTTGAGCATGGTTGAGGGCTCATGGTGATCTCATTTCCAGGGCTAGGATCTAATTCTTGAACTTGCTTCAGTCTTGGAATGTCTAGTTTGCTTCGGTGTTGGAATGTCTTTTCTCATTGAGTATACTTGAGGAAAACTTGGAAACTTGTGGGTAGGTTTTGGCTAGGATGGGAGTTTACTCAGGAGGTTCTGTGTCTAGACTTGGCTCGGGTTGTGATGCTGATAGGATTTGGTTGGGTTGAGTGGACAGGAGTTGGAGTACAAGTGAGGTCTAAGGTATTTATTGGTTCGAAGGAACTACAAGGACTGTCTTCCATGATGCTATTATCCCCCTCAAGATAGGACTTTGGGAAGAAGAATTTGCATTATGAGAAAGTGACATCAGCTGAGATATCGGTCCTTCTTGTAGATGGATTGTAACACTTGTATCCCTTTTGAGTTGATGAGTATCCTAGAAACACACACTTAATGGCTCTAGGATCAAGCTTCCCCCGATTTTGGCTATGGACATGAATAAAAGCAGTACACCCAAATACCCTAGGAGTGAGTCCATTGGAAGTTCTAAAATGACGGTAAAAAGAGTTTAGGAGCTTGACAGGACTCTTATTGTCTAGAACACGTGAGGTAGTCTATTGATCATATAGGTGGAGTTAAGAACTGCTTCACCCCAGTAATATTTATGGACATTTCCTTGAAAAATTAAGGCCCGAATGGTATTAAGTAGGGGTCTATTTTTTCTTTCGGCCACTCCATTTTGTTGAGGAGTATTAACAAAGGATAAATCATGAATAATACCATGCGATTGGAAGCAAGGAGATAAGACTTGTTTAAAATAGTTTCTAGCATTGTTCGCTCTAAACACCTTTATCTTTACCCCAAAATGATTTTGAACCATTGAGTGAAAATTTGGAATAACAGTCCCTACATCAGATTTTGTTCAAGGAGAAATAACCATGTAACCCGAGTACAATCATCAACCAAAAAGACAAACCAACAGGCTCCAGAAATATTGGGTATAGTGGATGGACCCCATATGACACTATGAATCACATGAAAAGGATAAAAAGCTCTTTTATTATTAATAGGAAAAAATACATGAGTATATTTTGCCAATTCACAAGTTTCACAATGAAATTCAGAGATATCTAATCCTTGAAATAATTGGGGAAACATAGTTTTTAGAACTCTAAATGATGGATGACCTAAACGGAGTTGGTGCAACCAAATGGAATCTTTATTCGAAGAACTAAGGAAGGATGAAGGTGTATTTATCTTAGCTTTTTGATATGATTCAAGGTGATAGAGACCATTCCATTCCTCAGCAAGTCCAATCCTCTTCCCAAGGAGAAAAAATGGCAACACAATTGAGGTCATTATAAGCCTTTGGATAGGGATTAGATTGGCTGATAATTTTGGTGCATGTAGGGCATTTTTTAGAGTGAGCGTAGGGCTCAATTTTACGTCTCCATAACCGACAACAGTAGCTAATTCTCCATTGGCAACTATGATTTTCCTATTACTTGGACTAGGGTTGTATGTGTGAAAAAAATGTGATATAGGGGTCATGCGGTCTATGGCACCGGAGTCTATAATCCAACGGCTATTGTAACACTTAATTTTTGAAGTGTCTGTATACAAAGAGAATGTAGATTTACCTGAGAGAACAAAGGAACATGGACCTTTCAGCTGTCTAAAGGAACTCAACAAAACTTAATTTCTCAATCTCTTCATTGCTAAGACTCCCTATTGCTGGAATTACTGCTGCTGGATTTTCTTCATCTTCCTTCTGTTCAGCCTAATGTGCCCGTGGTCGTGATTGACCACCTAGATTTCCCCATTCATGACTTGGTGGCTTCCCATTCAATTTCCAGCAGGTCTCCTTTGTGTGTCTTGGTTTTTTGCAGTAAGTGCACCATAGATTATCCTTATTTACCTTCCACACATTGCCCTTTCTAGATTGCTTAGGTTGGGCTTGATCACCCCTTTCTTTGTCTTGTTTATCTATCTTTATCACCATTGTTGACCCATCCATCTTCTGAGGCTCAAGCACCACGTTTCTTCTGCTCTCCTCTGCTCTACTCAGGAAAATAACCTCTTCTAGTGAGGGAAAATGGACTCCCTTCCAAGAATTTGAACCCTGACTTGATCAAATTCAGGGTTTAATCCAGCCAAGAAATCATAAATACGGTCTTTTTCTACTAAATTTTTCAGAAAAACATCTTCAAGACTTTTCATCTCAATGACCTGATAATGGTCAAGTTCTTGCCATAGAGTTTGTAGAGTATTAACATATTCTGTGACTGATTTGTCTCCTTGCTTGGTGGCATGGGCTTTGATCTTAATTTCATAGATTTGAACAACATTGCATGTCTTTGAATACATGCGTTGAACACAATCCCAAATCTCCTTCGCAGTGGTTAAAAGCATGCACGTATCATTGATTGAAGGTTACATGGAGTCCCACAACCATGACATGATCATGGAGTCCTCTTCTTCCTATGTTTTTGTTGCTGAATTCCCTGTTGCTGGTCCTGATCTTAGCAGATGACAAGCTGCCCTTTCCCTTTGAGATAGGTGCGAACAAGAAGTGACCACTTGAGGTAATTCTTGCCATTGAGTCTCTTGGAGGCACAAACATTCTGTAGTTCCCCAATTTTCTGGACAGAGACAGATTCATCTGAGCTAGAAATAATGGTTTGAGAAGTTCCAGAATTTTCCATGATTAAAGAAGGGGAAAGATTGAAAATTGGGTCAAATAATAGTTGTGGAGATTGAGAAATCTGACAAGAATGAGCAGCAATGAAGGTTGTACCAAGAAAAACAAAGAATACTTCCAGAAAACCTTAAGGTCCCGTTTGGTTGGCGGGAAAGTAAACTAAATTTGGAATCTGATTCCTCGGAAAATAAATCTATAGAAAATAAAAATATTCACATGTTTGGATACATATAAAAATTCTAATAGGAAAGTTAGGTGAATTCTTATTATAGTGCTTGGTATGCAACAGTATTTCATAGAATGTAATTTAATTTTGACTTGTGTTTCCAATTATGTCCTTACAAACTGAATAAAAATTGAATATTTTATTAGTATTCGTAATTAATAACTAATTAATATTAAATATTTTTTTAATATTTGTAATACAAATTCAAGTTAAACATATAAGAATATATTTTCCTTAGGGACGCTAACAAAAAACACACCAGTGAGAGTTGTGGCGATGTGCAGCTGAAATGGATTGTGCTAAATATCCATTAATAGAAGAAATCAGCTCAGTAATTGTTCTTACTCTTCATTTTCTCTGTCTTTTTTCTTCTGAATTCTCCAATTCGTTAGATTCCCGATTTCAGTTTTATAACAGTATCATTGCATCCTCCGCTTGTGGGATTCGCTTGAATCTCGGAAGAAAATTTCCTCTTTTTATCGATCGATTTGCTTGTACCACCGATTGATCCCAAAAAAAAATTAAAACTAAACGCAAGTTTCTTCCTGTTTTTGATCAGTTGATTTGCTTCCTCAACCAATGTATGTTGCTACTTCCAGTATTTATCCGCCAGTCATAACGTCATTAATGGTTGAATTGACTCGACACCAAGTTAGTCTTCAGGAGATGGAGAAGGCAATTACCAAGAAGCTGACAGAGTCAAATGCACAGCTTACCGTTGATTTTAATGCAAAACTAGAGCTACTGTCCTCAAATCTCCAAAAGATGCTTTTCGAGACCATCTAAAAGAGTCTCAAGGGAAACTCAATTGTTGAGCCCAATTCGTCTAGAGTACGTAATCATTCTAAAATTTAATTGGAAAAAGCTTCTAGGAATGGGGCTAACAATGGATCTGAGAACTGTGAAAACCTTTGAACACTGGGTCTGCTACACCTATGGGTAATGGGTCTAGTTCCTTGGCTACTAGATTATTGAAAGTGGATTCCCATGTTTTGATGGGACGAAGGTGTGAGAATGGATGGGGTGAGCTTGCTGTTAACGTGCGGTCAATTGGGGTGGTTAAAGCATGGAAAGAGTGTTCACTGCTGGTATTTGAGGAACTGCTTGGAGATGGAATTAAGTTTAGGGAACGCTATTGTAGATATCATAAAGTTGAGAGAGAAGGAAGGGTTGAATTAGCTAGTGTATTTTTTAGATTAAATTCATGAGAAAAGTAATCTAAATACTAAAGGGGTGATGAGATTTAGAATCCAAGTAAAGTGCTACTACTTTTCTTAGATTAGGAAAGTTTTTACTTTCCTAACAACTCAAAAAAATGAACCAAACGTGATAATATAAATTTTAAAAAAAAGATTACTTTCTCAAACAAGAATCCATGCCAACCAAACAAGGCCTAGGGCTCTGATACCATGTTAAGATTTCCAGGAAGACTTCTATATCTTTAATATACACGGATACATATATATATACAACTTATTCAGTAGGAAAATAGGTATCAATATAAACTAAACTATATCTAGAAGTCTTTAGCAAAATCCCTTGATTATAGGGATTTCTGTTTTTAATAATCTTATCCCATAAGACTGATCTTAGCTAATCTATATCTTCAACAAAAACTTAGAAATCAGAGTTTTGGTTTGCCATTCATTATACTGAAGGACCCTATCGATTAACCAGGGATAGGTGCTGAAAAACTGAACAGGAAACGTCTACTCAGTTGTGACTCCACTTGTATGGTTTCGCATTACAAAAGCTGAACTAATTGCAACCTCTTCTGGGTACTCTAAACCAAATAAAACAATAAAAAGCCAACCAATTCAAAAATCGAAGAAACCTTCCTACAGCGACCAAAGAGTTCACTACTTGCTATCTCTGATTACTCCCATTTCATCCCTTTCTGAAAGAATGGAGACTACGAAGCGTAGTACGACAACAAAAAAATAATTAAACTCAGCCAAAAAAACAATTTTGAAATCATCTTCGAAATCCGAAAGCGACAGAACAAAATGTAACATCGAAGAAAAAAAGCCATTCACTCCAAAACTTAAGCAAGAACCTCCGCAACATAACAAAAACATATTAAAAGTAGTCCAAAAGCAATCGAATTAAGAGCGTAAAACACATAAGGAATAGGAAAGGTTGAAACTTTTAAATCAAAGCAAAAGAAATAGAGGACAATAACGTACAGGAACAGAGGAGGGAGAGGGAAAAGAGAGACGTTGGCCAAAGAAAGAATTTGAGGAGAGAGACAGAGATGCCATCGAGCTTTGAAGTGCAGCCATGGCTGCCATCTTCCTTCTTCTTCTTCTTCTAGTTGCGAAGCTTCGGCTTTTTGAGCTCAGATGATAAACTGACAGATAAAGAGCAGATGGATGACGAAATAGTGTTTCTACGTGAAAAGAGGATATTGAGCAGCAAACGGGGGCGTTTTTAGTTTTTTGTGTTTTTACAGTTTACGTTGTTAAAAGGACATAACGATGTCGGCCTGTTCCCTGGGCTGATCTCAAAACTAAATAGACATAAAATTGACATTTGCCTAATTGTCAAACCATCTGACGAAAACAATTACCTTGTTAGATAATTGATTTATTAGCCTTTTTTTCACGGATTAAAAGGTTTTAATTATTTGATCATACTAATCGGTTGATAATTATATTTGATAATTAATTAATTAAGTTGGCGAATTAAACTCAATTCGTCGATTTTAAAAATCTCAATAAGGAGCGTTTTTTGAGAAAAAAAGAACTAAAAGATTATAGTATCTAAAAGTTATTACAAATTATTAAAACAAATAGAGATACAGATACAGATATAGATAAATATTGAGTTTATTATTAAAATTTAATATTTTTAATTTTAACTTTTGCAGATGAATTACTATCAATTTTGAACTTTGAAAGTAAACATAGAGACAATTGAAAAGATCTAGTAAATTGCATGGACGAGAAATTGAGGAATGCTCAATAGGTAGGTATAGTCTTATTCATCAATCAGAAGTTATATTGAGAGGGCTTTCGGTATTCTTAAGGCTCGATGAAAGATATTGGAAAAAATGCCTAAGTATTTATTGATATATTAAAATAGAATAATTTGTGTAACTTTTGCGTTACATCATCATCATACCCAGTCCAAAATCTCACAATAAAACAGGGTCTGGAAAGGTCTGATAGTACACAGCCTTACTCCTACAGAGTACAGAGGTTGTTTCCGGTAAACCCATATACAAATGTAACAATAAAAAAAAATGATGCAGGTTAAAAAAGTAGATATCTAAAACTGATATACAAAAAAAGTCTGTAACTTTTGCGTTACATAATTATATTAAAAGAAGCACAATTGGCGACTTGAACTTTAACATCATCTATCAAGATTCTGAATTTATACCTCCAGATGTATTTGAAGATGTTGAAGTTAACTCTACACAAAAAGACGTTGAAGAACCAAGAACTCAGGAGATAACAACTATTCGTAATAATATTACTTCTAATCAAACAAGTTGGTGTGATTGATTCAGCACTCTCATCTCTTAACCAGAAGTCTCGAGTTATAGCCCTGGAAATAGAGAAATTTGTTTGGCCAGCACTTTATCCCTTACGGGCTGACCCGGTGCGAACAGGGATTAGTCTTGGTGTGAATGGTTTAAAGGCATCTTCCCACACACCTCGTGTACGAAAGTATATAAAAAAGAGAAAGATAATATTACTTCTAGTTTAATGACAATTAGATATCGTTATTAAATTATTATAAACATTTGTTTTAAATGATGTTTTTTACTTCTTTTGCTTTATCTAAATTCTTATGAGAGTATTGATGCCCTTATAAATCTATTTTTTAAGTTACACCTTTATACGTTATTTTACACATAAATAACTAACATTAAATAGTTTATTTTATCAAACATTTTGAAATAAACAATTATTGTTATCCGCTGATCAAATTAATTATATTAATCCACTCGCAGCTAACTACTTAGTTATATTAATCCGCTTTCAGCTAACTACTGATAAAATCAGCTAACAACTAATACTATCCATTGTTTACTAAATAGGGCCAGTAAATTCCAAGTAAATGGGTACAAAAAATTTATTATTGCTTATTAAATAGTTAAGACAGACAAAGAAATTCTTATAAGATGAGTATATAATGAATCTTAAGATTCATGGTCACCTTACTTAAAAAGCTCCAATACTAGTAGTATCTGCTTGGTTATATTTTATTTCCCATTTTCTTCTTAATATTTGCGTTTACTGGCACTTATAATATTTGCAAGCTGCACAGCTAATCCAAAGAGAAGATGGATGAACATTCCCTCCCATCTAAGTTGTCAATTTACAAATGACAAATGATAAAGAAAAAATAAAAAAAGAAGAAATGAAAGAAAGGCCTACTCATCTTACACAACATCACCACTAGAAAACGGGAACAGACCTAACCCTAGTGAGCAGAAACCGGAGCTACCACAATCTTGCTTCCGACTATCGAGACCTGCATTTGGATATCCAAAACAAGAACCAAACTAAAATGAAAGTAAAAATCTTCTGTTTCTTTTTTAGAAAAAAATAATAATAAAGCCCTCATCTAAACTTCACACGTGTCTGTGCTGTCTACAGATTCCTCCCTTCGGTGACGTTCAGACGCTGGAGTCTTCATTTCTGATTGATCCATATCAACAGAAACATCATCCGTTGTTGCAGAAAGAGACTTTCTGTGATGCCTTCTGTTATGCCTCAATTTGAGGATTCGGGAAATGACTTGTACAATGTCCCTCATAGATGGTCGTTTCCTTGGACCTCGGCTGATGCATTTATACGCAAGGGATGATAATTCATTCAGCTCTTGCACATCGAATTTCCCCTCTAGACGTGCATCCACAATTTCCTCCCATCCAACTTT
Organism: Erythroxylum echinodendron; assembly: GCA_027575705.1. Taxonomy (NCBI): domain Eukaryota; kingdom Viridiplantae; phylum Streptophyta; class Magnoliopsida; order Malpighiales; family Erythroxylaceae; genus Erythroxylum; species Erythroxylum echinodendron. The sequence goes on from JANZXR010000005.1 coordinate 24,401,976, forward strand.
TCCTTCTATGTTGAGCGCTGCCTGTTTATAGCAACACAGTTCCAAATATAAAACCAGAATATACTAAAATATGATTCATTTAGCAAGCAGAGAAGAAAAAAAAATCACTTATTTACAATCTCTAAAGAATTTGCAGTGGAGACGTATCAGAATAAGGTAATATTTTTATGTTCAACATTTGTGGAAGTTCATTTGCAGAAATACTGGCTTACAAGCTCATAGTCTAGATCTCAAAGTTTAACTTCCATTATGGAGAGAGAGAAAGAGAGACTTACAAGCTCAACATATTCCATGAGACCTTGTTGAGGATTTCTGCCAGCAATTAGTTCAAAGAGCAACACCCCATAGCTATAGACATCACTTTTCTTAGTGAATGTACGTGTCGATATATACTCAGGATCAAGATATCCAAAAGTCCCCCGTATGTTAACTGCATGTCCATCGACATTCTCTTCCCTTGAAAGCCCAAAATCAGCTACCTATATGGACCGAAAAACCATCACTAACAAATTAGCATGAGAACCTACAGTTATTTCAAGGAACAACGTCGTCTTTAACATAATGTCTCATCTTCTATTGGAAAAAGAATTAATAATTCTAAAAGAGACACACCCTTGCTCTTAATGAATCATCCAACAGAATGTTGGATGATTTAATATCCCGATGAATCACAGGAGGAACTGCCTGTTCCAATAAAAGTAAGAAGAAAAAACTAATGAGATTCACAGCATTAAAGACAATCACAGTCTATGGGCCAAACAAGAATATAGGCATAAACAAGGACTAGTCAACAAATTTTGAAGGTTACCCCATCATGAAGATACTCCAAGCCCCTCGCTACATCTAAAGCAATATGAACCCTCAAATCCCAGCTCAGTGGCCCGTTGTTTTCACCTGTATTTACAAAAAAGAAATGAGACAACCACAGGATCTCTTAACAATGTCATCAGAACACCGAAGGAGAAACTCATTCAAGTTTCTGATTGTTTTTAAAACCTCTGAAAGAGTTATTCTTGGTGCAACTCTAACATGAACAGGTTCTTCATTTATTGGAAGCTTAGGTTTGAAAGAGTTTACAAGTGAAGCATCTATAAAAAATCTGACCATAATTTTCTAAGGTGAAGTTTGTTAAAACCTCACTAGAGAACAATAGAATGCATCTCCATATAGCCACCAGGAGAGTAGAAAACAAAAAGGCAATTTTCGGTAAATGGAATTGATGCCAGCTTACTGTACAAATGAGAAGCCAAACTCCCTTTACTCATATAGACATAGATGAGCATATTTCGTCCTTTTTCTGCACAATATCCTACCAAATTCACAAGGTTCCTATGGTGCAATCTTCCCAGTAGCATAACCTGATAGAGAGTGGACCAGCTGTAAGATAGAGTCATGAGAAATATCGATAATAGACGTCACAAAATCAACTATATGTAAATGAAACTGAAAACCACGTTTAGTTCAATGAAGATTGCGCGATGGAAAAACATCAAAATGTTTTCTGAATGAGGGAGCCATCTCTTCAGAAGGCTAATTTCTTATAGCATTTCACAAACAGAAACAAGAAAGAGTTTCTTGTTGTCCAGTCCCTTTACACAGTCTAATTTCTTATAAATTTTTATTTTATCAAACAAGTTAATACTACAACTAGTGAAACTCGAGTGGTGACCCTTGGAGAATGTTCTTGGATGCCAATGTCCTTTTATCGTCAATTGAACATACTAGTCTGGTTTGCTAGAATAATGTAGCTGAATTATGTCTCTAGCACATATAGCTGGTTTGTTTGTTCTTCTTAAATTTAGGGTTTGATTTCTGAATTATTTTGTAAAGAACATGTGAAAAAAAAATCTAGCCCAACTGAGGAGTAGTTCACTGATACTATTAGTTGAATTTGCCACTGTACCAAGTAATTTAAAACAATGGATGAAGAACCAGTGGTTCTGATGCTAAAGACACGTTTGTCCAAGTTGTAGCATCATGCTATAAACTAGAAGTCTCATAATGCCCACTCCAATGAGACATCATATGCTAGTCAATAATACCTCCGCGTGAAACTCTTTCTCTCCTTGCTTAGAATCAGTTGCAAGCACTTTAACGGCAACAGTCTCACCGGTTATCATCTGAGCTTTATAAACAGGACCAAATGCCCCTTGGCCTAAAAGTGTTGTAAAATTGCATGTTGCTTTCTGCAAATCCCTGAGCGGGTGACATCAGAAATAAGATTAGATATACGAGAATTAACAGGAACCAAAATCACAAATTTTGCACGAGATTCAAGTTACCACCACTAGAATATTTTAGTTACACCAAAAACTACAAGATTCTGACTCAGAAGGTTTTCAGTATTTGGTAAGCATTATCCAAAGCACTTATATGTCATCTGAATTTATTGTTGTTTGGGATGCAACCATAGTGAAACAATTAGTTCATACAACTATTACGCAACAAAATACTCAATACATGGTCAGTCAAGGACCAGGTTTAAGGTAAATCATACTTGAAAGAATACTCTGGTATTCCGGATGCTGACACGACATTAGTCCTCCTAAATCCTTCAATCCAGAAGGGCATTCCATTTCTTCCAGATTTGACTGGTGATTCAGGACCAATGGTTGAGTCTGATAATATGGAACATGAATCAGCACCATTTGCTCGGATTGGTAAGGCCGCTGCCCTTCTAGAGCTGCTGTTTCCTATCTGTGCGTGTTTCCTATGGTACCGGAAACAAAATAGACCCAATATAGCTAAAAGTACTCCAATCACCACCCCTATTGAAATCCCAACGATCAATCCAGATGACTCCCCTTTCATTTCCTTGCTCTTCCTACCCTGTATATTTGCTATTGAAGCCTCTGATCCATTGACAGATACTGGAAAGGCAACGTCAAATCATGCAATTTCCCCTGTAAAAATCAGTCAAACAAGTGTACTGTAATTTTCAAGCCTTCTGAATTTTTATAGATAATCAACTTCCAGAACCACAGACAATAACTATACGTGTACTTCATCGCAACGGTAATACAGGACATAAAAATTAAATCTATAAAAAATGCCTTTCACTAGAACCAAGAGAATGCATGTTGAGAACTGGAGAGAATCAACGAAAACAAATTCCTCTGAAATTTAACTTTCAGAAATATGAAAATGTCAACGAAAGCTAAAAACATAAATTCAATTTCATTAAAAAGAACGGTAAACGAGGAAAACTATTACCCAAACGACACTGCGAGGAATCTTCAGAAAGACGCAAATAAGAAACTCAAAAACGTGATTTACACAGTCAAGCATTGCCATGAACTGGATTTCTAAAGATGGTATTGTTCAAAAAGAAAAGAGGATTTTCACTATGGAGCTTTGAGCACCAAAATGAAGCGACAAGTAGTCAGAAATAACAATAGGTCAATCGTTTAAAGCGTTAACTAAGACTGTTTTGAAGTGAGAGATGGTAAAAGAAATAGAAAGGAAAAAACAAAAGCAACCCAAGAAACAATTTGATTCCTTTTCCCAATTTCCAACTCATTCTCAACAAGCTTCTAAGCTACCACGCAATCTTTGAAAACATAAATGGACAGAAGGAAATCCACAGATTAAATTGATGTGAAGAAGACCAGAACTGAACCTCCGAAGGGCAAAAACCCAAAAAAAAAGGAAAAATCTTTTCTGCCAACAATGAACGTTAAACACATTTTTAGAACAAAACAGACATATGGAAGTGCAATTCACCTTGGTTTGTGGTAATATAAGCCGTTTGAGACTAAAGACGGTTCCATGTTTTTGAGAAGTAAAAGCTAACACACGCACCCGGAGAGAGAGAGAGATAAAAGAACTGAAAGGGATGAGATAGAAAGTTCGATCCCTTAAGTTTGATAGATTCCAGGGAAGGAATGAGAGGGAGAGAGAGAGAGAGAGAGCAGTTGCAGAGACAACGTGCTCCTACGAGGAGGTGACTGAAAATGAAAACAAGTTATTTTGTTTTTTTATATCTTTTTATTTTTAAGATTTTATCTTTAGATTGACTTATTTAGAGAATGATCCTTTTTATTGAAATCCTAAAAGTTAACCAGAACAGAAACCAATGCTACATTTCAATAACTTTAATTTGAATGTTAATAATACTATTAGGCTTCATATCATTACAAATTACCACGAAACTAAGATTCTTGTAAGAGTTTTATTCATGATCTTTTATTGTTTAAAATTATCACAAATATTCAATATATCTTTACCATTATAATTTGGTAATGACAGTTGAAATTCACCAAACCAGATAATTTTAAAGAAAAAACCTCAACAACCTAACACCGGGCCCACGAGACCGAGGCATTAACTGCAAGTGACAGTTTAATTTTTTATTGCCCAAAATATGAACTTTTTTTTCTTTTTTAATAAAAATTTCTAACTTTAGTAAATTTTATATTAATAGCTTGTATTTTGAAAGTCACACACATACTTTCAATTCTAACAAAAAAATCGCTTATCTATTATGTTTACCGAAATAGCATATCATTTAGCGAAAACTTTTATAATTATTACACGTCGGTAATGATTAACATTAAAAATCTTAATTAATAAAAGGTAAGAGTGTGAGAATCAGGTTTTGCCGTATTTTTAAAAAACGACCATTTTAGATCATAGTAATTAAATGACATCATTTTATTAAGCAGAATTTTTAATGTTAACTCCTATTCACTTGTAATAATTATAAATTTTTTTGAAAATATGGTTTGTCACGTCAATCAATATAATGAAAAAATTAACATTAGATTAGAATTTGAAAAAAAATAAAATTTGAATATTTTATTTTTATTTTTTAATTTCAGGTTATAATTATAAATTTGACACTTGAGATTCTTTTTTAATTAAATCAAACCTCCTTTTTTTGTGTTTGTACCTTTCATGGGGAATTTGTGTTGTAACTTTTTCGGGTGAGGGTTGGGTGTGAAATGGGCCCCGATTTCAACTTTAGAAGCTGGACACGTGGGGCCTGTAGGGCTCAATGATCATAATAGAGCACCATAAATTCGCAAAAGAGAAACATGCATACATACCTACACATCCACCAAAAAAAAAAGGCAATTTACTAATGTCAATATTTGTTTTGTAGATTGGAACTTTTGCCTTGTCAGTTGTCACTAAACTCGATGCCATATTGAACCTACTATAAGATTATTTAGTCTCCACTCATTCTGAGCACAATTATGCCGTGAATGAATTATAATCGGAATACTTAATGTTTATGGTCATTATCCTTTCATATCTTCTGCCTGTTATAGATTCGTGCAAACAGAAACAACACCAAAAGACTGTAATTTAAGGCACATAAAGGAAATGGGTTTGGTAAGACTTGAGGATTCTATACTTTGCTTGCTTATGACCTATAGTATTGAGTGTAACTAGAGAAGTGGTTTTATTTGACGATGAATGTGGGGTGGCGGTTAATATAGATAGGGAAAATTGGGATGTGGCACCCAGCAACCCGACGACCTAACACGCCTAATATCAAATCGAAAGATTAAATGTCATCCAACGAAGAAGTTTTGAAGCAAAAAGGTCAAAGCGATAGAGACCATGGATGGTCTTCGCCGAGCGTGACTCTATGCTGACAAGATTAAGACAACCTTATTGATAATTCATGAATATAAATGAACTTTTAATTTAGCATCGTATAAGATGATTTAATAAGTGATATGGTGATTGGTGACTTTGACTTTTAAAATGATCTTTAGATAGGGGAGGGCGGCATATCAGTATTGAAAATTTTGAATGCCTAACCCAGCTATTGCAGATCTGAAATAAATTCAGTTGAGGTCACAACAGATTTTATAATAAGAACAAGTTGCATTTATTAGAACCATGACTAGTGCATGGCATGCACGAAGGTAAAATCCATCAACATTTTGTTTGCTTATATTAATTCGGTTGACATCGAAACCAAGTAGCTAACTATCCAAGTTCAGGAAGTTCACCAAAATACACCACATTGCATATACAAATGAATGTATATATAATTGTATAGAAGTTGTCTATTATAATTGTGTATTATGTCTATAATAGCTTTTGGAGGTGGTAAATTTGAATTTAATTTTATAAGACACAAGTATAATTGCATTCCTTCCATATGTTTGTTGATATATATAAAGTCAATCCTTCGGTTGATATACCACTTTCTTGGAAAAAAAATATATAGAAAGTAATGAGGCAGGATTTTAAAAAATAAACCATCATAACTAATGTCTAGACAGAGAAGAAATTTTATTTGTCCTTTAAGAGCCTTAATATTGTAGGACATTTTTTCCAAGAAATATTTGGAGCGGCAGTACGGTTGGTGTGTGCATTGACGCATCATTTGAGTCCCGACAAGTAGCACCACGCGTTGTTGCACGAGTCTCACGAGGCCTGCCGTCCCACGAGCGTGGGACGGCAGCTACGTGCGCCGTACGGGCCACATTCGTCCCAATAGGTGGACCGCTAGGATTGAGACATGTGGCGGCGCGTGCATTAGTGAACGCACGCCCCTAACACACGCGCAAGCTGACGCCTACTGACGTCAACACAAAGTGCAACGTTGACGTCAGCAACAAAAAAAAGGAGAAAATTTCAAAAATTCCCATAAAGTTGTCCCAAGTCTTTTTAGGTCAGTTTCTGGGTTGAGAGAATATTTAAAGTGAATTTTCAATTTTTTTGGATTTATTATGTTGGCAATTGGATTCGGGAAATGGTTTTGAAACTTTTTAAAGTTAATTTTGAGTGCATTTTCTTACTCCGAACTGCACATAAAGGAAACACTTAAAGTTTTATGTTTCGCGCGGTAGGTTTGATATTTAGAAAAGTACGATAGTCACTCTCAATGAAAATTTTTTCAATAAAAGTCTAAAATAAAGTTTAAAGACGACATTTTCAATATTAATATGTGATCATTTGGCTTTTGCATTTGTAGTTGATTTTCACATACATTATGCCCATATAAAATGTGAGGATGATATAAAGAGTATCCCTTGTGTTTGTAAACTTTTTAGGATACTGATGAGAATGTAGTCACCAAAGCAGTCTTTCAAGTCAGTATTTTAGATTGTTCTGCTCACATGATGAGGGATGTCTCTGACCTTATGTTTGGTTGTTCTGCCCAAAACTGTTGGCCTTACATAGGGTTGTGAGATGTTCATAAAGGCATTATATAGAGGAAAGTCTTGCTTAAATGATCTATTCACCCAAAGGTAGTAGTGTCATGAGAGTTGAGGATTTGTACTCTGATCGCTTTTATGTAGAGGCCTAATTGCATATATTATGTATTCAGCCTAAAGGTGTTTTATAATATGTATGATCAGATTATCGATATAAATACTACTTTAATGCTTTAAGTATCTTTACATTGGCTTTTCTATTTTTCAGTCACCTTTTCTGTGAAAAATAATGCTATCACTATTGAGACCTTAAATGGTTTAAATTTCAAGAAGTGGATGAAGGATGTTGAGTTTGCCCTAGAGATGGCTGACGTCAATATGGTGATGCACGTCGAGAGGCTTCCTCCACTTACTAATATCAGCTTAGAAGTTGATAAAGCAACAATGGCAGCCTGGGAGCGTCAAATAGGATGTGTTATTTGACCATCAAAAGGTCGATCCCAGATCATCTGCTCAGTGGATTACCAGACACTACCCTAGTGAGGGAGTTTATAGATAACATTTCTTAAAGGTACAAGGTGTCTTCTCATGCAGAGCAGAGTGCCTTGATTAAAGAGTTGTTCTCTGTGAGGTATACAGGAGAAGGAGGCATTAGAGAGTATATCATCAAGATGGTGCACCTTCAGAGTAGGTTGAAGGCACTAGATATACCTAATACTGACGCTCTCATAGTGCATCTGGCACTAAATACTCTAACTCGAGAGTTTGAGATGTTGGCTACACTGGGACATCAATGCTTTGATTTCCCGGTGTGCTGCGGCTGAGGAGAAGATTAAGAGTTCCCCTCATACAGTCATGTTTGCAGCTGCCAAGGATAAGGGGAACGCTAAACTCCAACAGCCTAAGGCAGGTAAGAAACTCAAACTCTCTCCACAGATTCAGACTGGATAGTCTAGCATTACAAAGGGCCCACATGACATAAAGGGTATGAGGTGTTTCTTCTCTAAGAAGAAGGACCTCATAGAAAGTTCGATTACCTGAAGTACAAACTATGGAAAGTTAACTAGGAACTGTCAGGTAACTCCTCAGCCTATATGATTCATAAATCCAATGTAGCTATAACCACATTAAGTTCTTGGTGGTTAGATAGTAGAGCTTCCAATCAAGTTGCTTCCACAATGCAAGAGTTTACATCCAGGAGAAGGCCGACTAAAGGGGAGGAGAAGCTGATGGTCGGCAAAAATAAAGAGGTGGATATTTTGTATGTAGTAGATGTAGGATTAAACCTCGATACGAGGTTTGTATTTATTTTACGAGATACATTTTATATACCGTCTTTTAGATGGAACTTGTGTTTGATCGCGTATGGCCCAAAGTATTCACAATACACTGCGGAAAGACCATAACACAACATAATGTATAACCGAAAACATA